>QTSX02002177.1:211303-460285 GCA_014839935.2 Entomophthora muscae | reverse complement strand
GGCCTGCAGGTGTCAGGAATGCCTTTTCTATTCTTCCTGACAACAACAAGGAAATTTTAATACTTCCAGGGCCTAGGAACTCTTCTCCTAATTTGGAGTTTCCTCCAGGACCTAGAAATGGTTTATTAATGTGTAGTAACAGTTCTATATTACCTTTAAAAAGCTTTATTCAAGCCCAGATGCCATCTTTTGTTCCAATACAGGGATCAAACCCGGGTCCTCTTGCTCACCAGGTGATCACCTAAACAAAGTTAGTATGTCAAATTCAAACTTACCTTTGCTACTACATGAGATGGTTTCCTGAAGCCAATCAGATGTTACAACTGCGCTAGGAGTTTTTGAACTTGCTTTTGCTTCAAACTCAAATGATGTTAAAAGACGTATAGGCTCTGTACTTAATAATGAAACAATTAGCAGTGATTCACCTTCTTCTGGGGGCCAAATTACAACAGCAGTTGTTCCCCAAACTGTTGCTTCTCTAACAGCTGGGTTAAATGACACCTAGCTGTTTGAGAAGGGGCAGCAGGGGCCAATGTTTCTATTTTTAAAAAATAATCTTTTTAAATTCAAGTCAAAGCTCCCCCTGCCAATTTTACCTCCCCAATTGCCCCAACTTCCCCAATATTGCTCCAATTCCCCTTGAACTATAATTTAAAACACCTCTTAACAGCCTATAAAAGGCTCCATTTGTCAGGATGTTTGATTGTTCAGTTAATAAAGTCAATTTCCCTTACCTATTTGATTTATTCTTGCTTGCTCTCCAGTCTTGAAATCCAACACCATGATACTATCCAAGTCTTCCCAATGGGGACCATTTGGGTATAAATGGTTGGTTTGGTTGCTCCTTGTCCAGTCCTTTACTGCAAACATATCCCTTGGAATCAGAGACAATTCTGGTTCATCTCCTCCTAATTACCTTGACAAACCATGGCTCTGAGTGATAACAGGTGTATGGTACACTGCCACTCCATTGTCACTGAACCCCCCCCCCATTACAGAGGAACCACAGGTCATGGGGGCCAGTCTGCCTGCTCCTTCCTTATTCCATCATTTGGCTTCTGTTTTCCTTCTTAATTATCTTGGAGCTTACTTCCTTTTGGGAAGATTCAACTCTCTTTTGGGTTGATACCGCCTAATTGGAGAATTATTTCATATGGGAATAGTCTCTGTTCCAATTGGTTCTCTAGTCACAGGGTTGAATCCATCCGCGGCCATGCATCTTTTGGGTGGTATGTTTCTGAGCAGATGGGTTCCTGACAGCAGGTTTCCTTGCCCCCTCTTCCTTTTTCTTTTTTATTATTATTGTATACAAGACTTTTGATCATTCCTTTATGGCCCTATGGGCTCGTTGTACCAGTCAGAAATATCTGGGCAACTTGAATAAATGAACTTTGGGATGACCAAAGCTCCAGCAACGTTTATCACTATGATAGACCAAGCGCTAAATGATCTCTCAAATAAATTATGCTACTTCAACAATATCATCATATTCTCAAAAACAAAAGAGGAACACCTCACACATGTCTGTGAGACACTCAATTGACTCGCAAAGCACAAACTCTACTCCAAACCTAGTAAGTGCCAATTTATGAAAAATGAACTCCTGTTCTTGGGCCACATTGTCTCTGACGGTGGCATCAAAGCAGATATAGATAAAATAAAAGCCATAAACATCATACAGCGCCCCATCTCTGTTAAACAAGTTAGATGCTTTCTTGGTATGGTAGCTTACCTAAGGAAATACATCAAATACTGCGGAAAACTAACCACACCAATCAATGAATTAACCAAGGGTAATGCCAAAAATAAATTCATCTGGACACCAGAATGCGACAAGAATTTCCAACTATTAAAACAAGCTTTGATTGAAGCACCAATCTTGCAATACCCTAATAACAACGGGTGCTACAAGCTTGAGTCAGACGCTAGTGACACCGCCATTGGCGCAGTCCTACACATCTGCCAGCCAGGGCAGCAAGACTTCCTGTCAGTATGTTACAAAAGTAGAAAACTAACCAACACTGAGCAGAGGTACCCAATACACGATAAGGAATTGCTAGCAATATATCATGCATTCAAGAAATGGTGATGTTATCTAGAAGGACATTTAAGCATCTGATTACTAACTGACCATAAATCCTTAATCTACTTTAAAACTCAGAACGCACTCGCACTGTGACAAGCCAAATGGATGTCCCTGCTGGAGCAGCTTAATTTGGACATCCAATACAAAAAGAGGGCAGAGCTGGTTACGGCTGATGCTCTCTCTAGGCTATGTTAGCCAAGAGAGGATCATCCTGACCACCTGGAACCTGACTGGCCAAACCTATATAATACTGAGTATAAAAACAAAGGAAAAGACCCCTCAACACATCAGCTAATCCATGATACATTAGTAAGGAACAAAAAATATTTCCATGTATCAAATGGCACTGTATCCCAAATCATTAATGAGAAAAATGTTCCCTACATCCCACTTGCACAAAGGGTTGACACCATATTAAGACATCACTGCCTACTAGGACAAGAAAGGCTAATAACCTATACCTCACATTAAAAGAGATAGTATGGTGGCCCAACCTCAAACAAGATATAGTTGATGTTCTGAAAAAGTGCACAGTGTGCAAGAAATACACCAGCAAAAAGACTCCCCAGCCAATGGTCAACCCAGTACCTGACCCTGAACCATTCAAGGTTTGGGGACTGGACGTAGTGGGCCCCTTCCTAGAAACTAAGACAAAACAACATTTCCTAATTATAGCCATTGACGTTGCTACATGCTGGCCCATCTGCTGGGAAACAAAGGATCACAAAGCAGAAACAATAAACTGTTTCATTAACAAAGCAATTATAGCCAACTACGGCACTTCAGACTACATCATAACTGATGGAGCAAAAGAGTTATCAGGTCATGTAGTAAATGAAAACTTAAAATCCAAAAAAGTTAAACACTTCACAACCTCTCTGTACAGGCCACAGGCCAACGGTAGAGTGGAACGCCTCAATGGTAGCCTTATCAGGACCCTAGAGAAAATAATGGATGGCAAAGCCAAAGACACATGGCCACTATACGTGAAACATGCATTATTAGTATCCTGGGTCCACACCAATCAAGGGACAGGCTAATCACTGTTTGAATTAACATACAGATAAAAACCAGAGATAGTTACCCGCAACAACCAACCATATGTAAAGATCCCCTGTGGAAACCCCCCACAGTAGAACAAGTACCAACTCTACAACACAAACACCTCAAAGCTAAAATAGCAGAAACAATAAGGCTCAAAACACAAAAGGTAACCTCTACAGAGGAACCACTCCTCATCAACTCCCCTGTCTGGGTCCTGGCTGAAAACAGAAAGAAGCTAGACTCAGTACACAGGGGACCAGGAAAATTCATCAAGTACAGACCAGACAGAAACATCTACCTGGTTAAGTTCCAGGGTGCCAAAGAGCCCATCACCAAAAAGTATTACAGATCTTGCCTCCGCCCCAGCAAAGGAGAACACTCAATGCGGTTAGTACCCACTAGCAAACAACTCCAGGAACATCAGGTGGAAGCTTTCAAGACAAAGCCCCCTCCTGATGTAACAGAGTTCCCCCTTAGGGGGTGTCAAGGATCTGGATATACAAGTATTCTGGCTACCGCCAACTTACTTAACATCCAGTCATTGCCCAATTTGGTGGCCTCCCAATATACAGTTTGACATACCGTAAATGACAACCAAGCAATATTACATGACTGTCCAAGTATCCAGTGACTTGAATCCATCCTGCACATGACCAACCCTTAGGGTCAATCCAACTAAATCTCTGCCACAGCCAAAGCTATATAAGTCTAAAGTATTATTCAATAAAATATATCTCTCTTCTTCCTCAATTCCCTATTTGAAGCTTCCCCAAAAGGTGCTCCTCATCATTTGACTTCATTTTGTTTTATGCTTGTGGAATCTCACTTCTAGATTGCTCAAATTTTGTTTCATTTTAGTTCCTCTGTTGGTGCCTCATATGAATCCTGATTGGATTATAATATACTCTGGAACAGCATCCATCCATCTTACTTGCTGTGTCAGTTCATTTTGTTTGTGGTTTAAATAATGCCGCTTGATATTTGCTATAATTTTGTATAATGGGCTAGTGAAATTTTGTTTTTGTTTAAAAGTTCATTTATTAACCAATTTTTTTAAAATTATTTGAACCCTGAATCTTGTGCGGCTTGGATCTTGTTCAAATCTGAAATTGTTTTGTTTAAATCTGAGGTATTTTTGGTTGTTGCCATAGCTTTTAAAACTGCTATAGCTGTGGGAGGGGAACCTGAAAGCCAGGACCATGCGGCAGGTTTAGCTTCAATTGTCAACACACTTTGCTTGGCGGGGGAAAAATTTGAGACCAGATAAAGGATTTGGCTTACCAGGGCCTCAGTTGTGGTTAATGGGGAATCCCAAGCTGGCAAGTCTTGTGCAGTTTGGTCAACTTCTAACCACAACACTGAAAGCTTATTCACCTCGGTAACATTAATTGTTTTGCAATAGGCCAGGAACTGAGGAAGGAATATCAACAAAGGAGTAGTACCCTGATGAAAGGCGTACAACTTCTGGTAGAATTTTAGCTCCTCAATAGATAAACACACGGTAATTAACAAAGAGTATAGAGATGAAGTCTTAGTTAACACATGTGGATTACGCTCCACCGTGGACAACAACCATTTGCTCTCATTCACTGAAACCTTTGTCATGACATGATAAACCTGAGACTTATGACTAAGAGTGCAGCCATAATAGGATGATAACACCAACACAACTTTGCAAGAAATTTCATCAGTGGGAGGAGCAGGATAATAGTCCGGACGCCAAAATAACATGACACAACAGAACCAGGAAACAGTAGAACCAGTCTCGGCCACCACAACCAGAGAGGGAAACCACAGATTAAAAAACAGTCCAAACTGGAAGCTCAAGAAGAAGCTTATACAAATGAACGTGGCAAACACGGATATCTCAACAGAGCAGGAGAAAAGAAACACAATTTTATAACAAGCTGCTTCTAAAAACTCAGACATAGAAGAGTTGAGTAATGTGACAGAAATTGATGGATAATAAGAAGCAGTCTCCATGTGATGGGGAATCACCACCCAAATTCACATGAAGTTGATGATTAACCACCAACAAAGCTTCAGATACTGTTTGATAAAATTCCCAAAGAATACACTAGGGTTAAGAAAAGTGATCAAGCCCAATCAGAAAAGTCCTAGGTAAATAGCCTGAGAAAGCATCAGAGTATCTTCAGAATAAAAATTCAGGACATTGAGATGCAACACAGTTTTCAGTTTCAAAGACAGGGGGGACAACTCCAAGATTGGCAGGCATGGAATTAATGTTGGGAGGTGCCAACGACAAAGTTCCAACTGCAGGGCCCCATCTTCCAGTAATGATCTGGCTTAGAATCAGATTGTAGGGAATGTAGCGCAACAATTCAACTACAGGATGCATTTTTAAAAATGTAAATTAGACCAAGGGATATATGATTTTTATTGAGTAAATTTTTGGGAGGACTCAACTCTTAAGAGTTGAACAGTGAAAATTTTCTAATATGTACCAAATTTTGACTAAGCAATACCACTTGGATCCATGACTTCTATTCCGTCTACATCATCCAAAGAGTACCTGGTCTGGTACGCAAAAAACCCTTGAGTGACTAATTTCTGGTGTCTGTTCTGATAAATGAGATTGTATCAAGCGACTCTCAGATTATGTCTATTTATCAGTGTCAATTTGCAAGGAGGAATTGAATCCAGATGGTGAACCTGAGTGCAGTAAACTATTTCTGATTGATAGTTTGCTTCAAATCTGTTAAATTGGTTAACCTGGTTAATGGTTTGCCCAACTTCTGAGCTTTGCGACTAGGGTGAGTAATCCAAGGCATTATGGAACCTACTGTGACAAATGGATCCTTTGGGTAATTTCAAATTACGGGCATTATCTCCCAATTAGGAGTGATGCCAACTTGATGCTCTGATCCCTCGCTTAAAATATTCCTAGCTCAAAACCATATACTGAACTTGCCACAGTGCCACCCTCTGATGGGTCTGTGGCTTCTTGATATAGTATATAACCATGCTGTTTGCTAAATAAACATGATATTATTCTTATTAATGTCCTGTCTATTGGACTGCTGTCTTCCCCAGTCTAAATACTGGACTATTATTGGTTTAGTTGCAACACTGAACCACCCTTCTTGGTGATTCTACACAGGCTTGGTGTGGTGATGAGCTGTGTTTTGAGTCTCCAGAGTGTTTTTTGCACCGCTGTTAAGACTTGGAAGGAGTGTATGGGTAATTTTAGGTCTGTATTGGGATTATGTATAATATGTTAACTAACTCATCTGCTTTGGTCCAACCTGACAGTTATGGCATATCTGAACCACTTGGTTTATCTTGAAGGTTTACAGGGATATGTAAAGCATTTATGTTTGAACCTTTGCTGGCTTATCAATTAGATAGTTTTGAATATTGCCTATGCTTCTAGCATTTCTTGTTGTTGAAAGAAGAGATAATGTATTGGAGTGTTATCTAGAAACCTGGGTCAACTTGTCGTTTAAAGCTAGAGCTAATCAGGGTGGCTAATAAACCTTTCTTTTTTAAATTTCAAATGTTAACCGTGCTGCTACTAAAACCTATGTTTTTTGTAAGCAATCAAACTTTGTAAACGGCATCTATGGATGACTAGACCGACAAGGTTATGTGCTAACTCAGGGATGAAATTATTTGTTTTTAAACTCCTTGGAGCGATAGGCTTGAGGATAAACCCTGGGGTTGGTATTGGTTAATTTAATTACCGATTTCTAATGCGATTCTTAATAGAACCCTGACTCAAATAGATGGTAAACTTGTTTGGGATAGTGTTTATTTCAAGCTGGAAAATGTTCACGGCCAGGAGGGGACCGGTTTGCCCATATCTGATTTAAGCAAAGGTTTGAAGCTTTTTTCAGTTGTGCCGCTCACCTGGCATCTACAAGGTTTGGCTATTTATTTCAATGTGATTTCCCTCATGGTTGCCACATTGCTCTCTGAATTAGGATCGTGACTTTAGTGCGGCTTAATAAACTCTAGATTAAATGATTTTTAGAACAGATGATGAGAAATCCGTAGCTCAACGCTTGGCGGAGAAACAAAACATGGGCTAAATTTATCAAATTTTAAATGTAGTTCGCTTCGATTTGTCTGAGCCAGCCTTGGCAAGGACTCTTGTTTCCTGTTCAAAAGGGTTTAAATGCTAAACCAAAGAGTTGTATTTTAAATCAGGTTGGATGAGAAGCGAGTGCCACAGCTTGTGGCAAAACTCTAAATAGAAGTGACTTATCATTGATCTGGTTTCAAATAAGTATGTCAACCCAAGTTGGGAACATGAGTTCGTTCAAGCGGATAATCCATCATTCTTCACAGATATCAATATTCATATCCTACTTCTAATCTTAAATGAGCATTCTTCTGGCTTCTTCTTGAAACATAATAAAGGGATATTCGCGAATACGGCTTTGGGTTGGAGGATATTAAGTTTGACCGCAAGCCTACTCTAAGGAGGCTCTGATCCGAAATCCGGGAGGCTATATCGATTAGCGCTTGGGCACCATGATTTTAATCGTATCTATTTAAAGCGAAGATTTACTTTAGCATTTATATCGAATGTGGTGAAGTATGGCGAGTCTTGCTTGGGCTCTCACCAATATGCGAGTATAATTTTATCTTCTCGCGGATAGAAAAGCTTGGAGCCATGATGCAGTTCTCAAATCACACTAGAGCTGTTGTATGATTTCAAAAAGCCTGTCGGCTATTCTTGGCTGAGGCATGAGATGCATGTAGTTCTCTTTGCTTCCTTAGGGATGCAGTTTGCATAGCTCATATATACTGATGCAAATCACTTTATAAAATTCCATCTATTGCCTTAACAAATATAGCTTTACCTATTTATATTGACGCTTTCGCTAAAAGCCTTTAAGTTTAAAGGCTGTTTCCGCTTCGTATTGTGTTTATTGGATGGTGAGGTTCACGCACCCAATCAATGGATGTCTCCTGATATATTTATCCGTACTTTAGCCATTGATTAACCCGAATCCTGATACTATTGGGTATTCGTACAAGGTGAAGTGTTGTATTCTGAAAATCTAGCTTGTGCGCCCCTGAGCCTAGTGAGGCCTGGGGGCTGATTGGCTGGCTCGGGCTAGCAGTGTGGGGATCAAGCTTGTTGGGAATCAAATTTTATGATCTCAGGTCAAGTGCGGGTTGGCGGTTGGGGGGCTGGCAGGAGGATTGGTCAGGAAGATTCCCCAATGACGTAATAATCGAGTGCCCCAGGGTCTTTAAATGGCATGGGTGAGCAGGGGAAGCAGCAATGGGTTCAGGAAAACGCAGCTCAAAACTCACCATCTGCCCCGTCCCTGCGACGACAGCGCCGGCACCCAAGGATCCACCCAAGCGTCACCTGCCTCGTGAGAAGCCTGATATCGATAATTTACCTTTCTTTATTTACTTTACTACTGGGCTTTCATACGTGATCCTTTTTTTCTTTGGTCAGATTCGCCTTTGGTATGGCCAGTACTTCGAACCTGAGAAGAACCGTCTTTACTTACACTACAAGGTATTTCTGTTCACCCGTCATCATTCTTATAAAGTAGGGATATGCCCCCATAGTGGATGGCTTCGAACTCATGTATCACCGCTACGTTTACATGCGAATCCGCGATGCCTTTAACCGTGTAGTTACTGGTGTTCCTGGCCGTACTATCAATGTCCTTGAGCGCCACACTAATGACTATAATCATTCATTTGAGTAAGACGACCTTTTTTCATAGCTAATAGCCAGATATTCTGGGAAAACCTCAGAGGTCCTTAATTTAGCTTCCTACAATTACCTCGGTTTTGGACAATCTGAAGGCTTCTGTACAGATCGTGTAGTTGAAAGTATCATTAGCTGTGGCGTTACTGCTAACAGTAGTCCCAATGAAGTGGGATACACCGAAGCTTTACGTAGAACTGAGGAACAAGTGGCACGTTTTGTTGGGAAGCCAGCTGCTATCATTATGAGTCAGGGATTTGCCACAAACTCTACCACGCTTCCTGCCCTTGTAGGACGTGGTTGCCTTATTTTGTCTGACGAACTGAATCATTCATCTCTTGTGTTTGGCGCTCGACTATCTGGTGCTCAGATTCGTTCGGTCCGCCACAACGATACTGAACACCTTGAGAAAGTTCTGCGGGATGCAATTGTTCAAGGCCAGCCTCGTACCCGTAAACCTTGGCGCAAGATCTTGCTTGTGGTCGAGGGACTGTATAGTATGGAAGGAACCATGCCCAAATTGGACCGCTTGATAGAGTTGAAGCGCAAATATAAATTTTATATTTACCTTGACGAAGCTCATTCTATTGGTGCCCTTGGCCCTCGTGGTCGGGGAACTTGTGACTTCTTGGGCGTAGATCCTAGCGACATTGATATCATGATGGGCACCTTCACCAAGAGTTTTGGTGCTGCTGGCGGTTACATTGCTGGGTCTAAGGAACTAATCGATCGCTTACGTGTCAATAACCATAGCTCAGTCTATGGCGAGGTCATGTCAGTTCCAGTTCTGCAGCAGGTAGAGTCTTCCATGGCAGTTATAAGTGGTGAGCTTCCTGATTCTCCTCTTGCCGCTGCCGCTTTAGAAGATGGACGGCGTCGTCTGATTCAACTGGCCTTTAACTCTCAATATTTTTTCTCGGAACTTCAGGCTCGTGGTTTTACACTTATTGGTGATGCTGGATCTCCTGTTGTTCCAATGATGATTTATCACACGACTAAAATTAACGCATTCTCGAGAGAGTGCCTCCGCGAAGGCATCGCTGTGGTTGTGGTTGGCTATCCTGCCACACCGTTAATGCGTGACCGTGCTCGCTTTTGCCTCTCAGCCGCTCACACCAAGGCTGACCTAGACTTTGCTATTGAGAAGATTGATGAAATCGGGACTCGGCTACTCCTGAAAGACCAATAATCCCCCTCATGTATAATCGCTAATAAACTTCCTAAGCCCAGTTCCTTCCCTCCGCATTACATGCTGGCTGAGCTCCTTATGAGCGATTGGCCAGTATGGCTTGTACAACTAGGATTTTCTCATGGCTTTACTCTTATGATTTAGCTCTAACCTACCATTTAATAGTATTTAATTTTTAAACATAGACTGTTTAAAAAATCCTTAAGATGTTTCTTGCTTGTCATTGTATCCAGCTTCAACTCAAAATCAAGGGGGTCATGTTGGAGTATCTGATTGCGTTGACCAGGCTGAGCCATCAACGACCATCCTTCAGGCTTTCATAAATACCCTACGGGATACTTCCTATTCACAACGAGGCTTTGGAGAAATGGCGGGAGGACACCATGAATAAGGACCCCACCAAGCTACCGACTCTTAAAGCAAACCGCGGGAAAACTGCTTTCCGCCAAATCAGCCACTCACCATAGCTAGGGAAGGGTACCGACATAAAGTTCCCTGAACGATCTATATATTGAAACCTTCTATCCAGCTTGCCAGAAACCCTATTCACTGGAAGTGGTTCCAACTCACCAGCTTTGCACTCATGGCTTTAAAAAGATTCCCAAAGCGGGTTGCCTACTTGCAAACCCCTCCAAGTGTACCATCTACCAAAGGGAGTTACCTTTCCTGGGCCAAATTGTGGGCATCCCAGGGTTGCAACTGGACCAATTGAGATTTAGTAAGTTAGGGAAACGATAAATAAGAAGCTCAGAAGGGAGAAGATAGAGGAACTTGAAGTGTTTATTGTTTGTATAGATCGAGATTTATAGTGGGACAGGTAGGCTTCATCCCACCAACAAAAGCATGACTTCTTATTTGAAGTATGGCGATAAATCAATTGGTTATAAGCTGGTTGATTAATCTGCCGCCTGGTTGAGAAATCAGGAGTCACTGCTGGTTTTAACAGGGTTCCCATCACGGGAAGCTCCTAAAGCATCCCCTGCACGATGTGAGTTATGGTTGCAATCCTTCTCTCTGACACTGGTGTAACAGGGCCATCCTTGATAATGTTATGGACCTAGATATCCCCAGGAATACTTCCAAGGAACCCTTGCCGGTGAAGACTTTGCAGCATGGGCAGAGTTGATCGTGATAGAATTTCTTGGTTTGGCTGTGACATGTCTGGCATTGTAGTTGTTTTTTATTGGCTTTGGCAGCTTGATATAGTCCAGCAAGTTTGAATTGAGGTTAGCTTGCATTGAGTTGACTGTGTATGTGAAGGTTTTTCACACTGTAACATGCTTCCAAGTGGTGTTTCTCCCATGGGTTTGTTTTAACTCCACCTTGTAAGCCTTGGTATATCACTATGCTAAAAAAGGAGTGGATGTGAGAGGTGGTTTATTGGGATTGAAAGAACATAGTTCTCCTTGGTTGACACCTTATAGTACATCAGGAGTCACAAGTATCATGGGGTTAGAGCTGAAACCAGTGCCACATTTAATTATAACACAAGTAATTGACAGGGCTATAGAAAGATGTTCAGTACAAGCCTACTTTATAATCTTGTGGCAACTTACCAAGGAGTTGAACTAAGGATCCATCCAACTTCCCAAACAACTCTTTACCCAGTAGTAATAGGGTTATGATGATGTGCTCTAGTATGTCCCTGGTACTGTAGGCCTTTATCACATCCTCTACAAGTTCCTTTCTGCCATCATCAGCAAGGAATCTTGCATAGCCAAGATGTTACCTGGTTGCCTTACCTATAAAACTGCAGTAGATATGCAATCAATAGCAAAATGTGCCACCAGTCAGCAAGTGAAGTGATCTATCATTGCGACGACAGAATTTTCTCACCTTTTCATCAGAAAGAGGTCTCATAATGTCCAACACTCAAAGTGCCCCATGGCCTTGATAGGGGATCAAATTGAGAGGTCTTGTGAATTAAACTATCTTCTTGGAGGATGGACAGGTTTGCAAGAGGAAAAGGATATCCAGGGCCATGTGAGACCATCAAACCTGATCCTTTATGATTTTGACAACAAGGCAACTTTGGGGAACCTTCAAGCAATAGTTTGGAGAAGAAAGATGCTTTTATAGGATAATGATTTATGCTTTTATGGCCAGAGATATTGTGGTGGATACCTAACTGGGATCAACGGTTGGCATCAGGTGACATGACATGTATCAGGCACCCACCCACTAGGAAGTAATCTTCCTAGATGGTGAATGATGGCAGAGGGATTTAATCCAGTCACCAAGGAGCCTACCAGCAAAGACACCATTCTGAGGTGGAATATTTCCCCAACCAGACAATATCTGCCTAACAGGGGATTGAAACAACCCAAGAAGTAGTACACCCCCAAGTAACACAGGAGGAAGGCGGATGCCAAGGGACAGAAGACTTGGGGTTCAGGAATTGGGTGGTCAACTGGTAGTCTCTGGTTTCTTTGCGATGAGGAGGATTATGCAACAAGGGTGTGGCAGTATACCAAACTCCTGGTATCACCTGACGCCAGGAGCTGTCTAAGAAGTGTGCCTCGGGAGAGATTCCAGAATCTGTACAAGAGCCCATCAAAATGCTGGCTAATACAGCCTGCAGAAAGACCATCCAATACACCCATTTATACCCAAGAGACTCCCTAAGAGGAATCTTGGTTAATCTCATGGTTTAGGAATTAAGGCTTAAGTCAAGTTATAACAAAATAAGCAAAAGTATTCACTTGGGTGAATGCAGACTTTATTGATTGAACAAGTAGGAGATTAAGAGATACCAGCATTATATAGATGGAAGCTGAATGATAGTCTGGAGATAAATTAAAGGAGAAAAAATAATTTGGAGATGGAGTTTGGGGAAATTTGGGAGGAACTGGAGATTCTGGGCAGTTTAAAATTAAAACTAGGATTATTTGTGGCGCTGAAGGAAAATAACTTACCTCAGCAATACAAGGAGGTATTGATTTGTGTTTTAAAATTTGTGTCTAGTGCAGGATCAACAGTAGTGCCCAGCTATTCCCCAGTTAGAACTGGGGAAGAAGAACAAGAACCAACAACAGAACCAGAGGTCAACAGGTCAACAACAGCAAAAACAAGGTCAAAACCAATTTGGTTGTCATCAGAGTGTTTAAATGGACCTACCAGTTTGATTGTTGTAACCTTTGATTGGCTGAAACCCAGCTTGAAAAGTAACAATTTGTTCTTTGTGAACCCACTAATTGTTCTCTTATTAAATATAGGATCCAAGAGCAAAGAAGACCCAGGTTTGAATCCCGTCGACGTCAAAGTTGGCTCCGGAACCCATTCTGGAGTAAAAACAAAAGGTAATGAAGAACAGTTACTTCCAACTAACCCATTGATTGTAGGAGAGCCAACTAACCCCAAAAAGGGGAGTCTTTCCTCTACTATGCCAAAGAATGAATTGTTGTCAGCAATGTCTGAAGAAACATTTCTGACAACATGGATCAGGATGGGCAGATACCTGGACAAGTCAGATGGAAATTGGTTCAATACCAAACTGGGTGAATTCTTGATAAATTGCTTTGGTACCAAGTTAAGCAAGGTATTTATCAGGGTAAAGTAGAGTGAGAGCTTGTCATAATCAATCAAATGGGGAATGTACACCCAAATGAAGATGATATTACCAATGAGGAGGAGACAATGTGTGTTTACTCAGAAATGATAACCCTTGAAGAGTGAATAAGGAAAGGTGTAGCAGAAGATTATGAACAGGTACATCAAGAAGACCTTAATTTGGCTCAACATCAAGAAAGAAGCAGCATAGATAGGCTCACATTCAATTTTGCGGGTTTCAGGAATCATTTCAGCAGGAGATGAAGATTACCAGAAAATTGCAGAGGTGAGAAAGCAGAATCTAGCAGTCTGGTTATTACAAATCTGATTGGGAAATATTGAAATAAGTGAATCATTGAGGCAAGCTATTTATTGAGAGTAAAATATCAAACTACTAAGGTAGTTTGGTGGGGACAATTGTTACTTAAAGCCTTTGGGGGCATCTTGATGAGATGACCTCCTTGTATGTATAATTTAGACAGCTTACAGATACCACCAATGGTGGTTCTATAAGCTGTTACCTGACCTTATTTGAGGTCAGGATTTTGTGACCAAGAGGTCAAAGATGGGAAATTGGGTGTGGGGCATCTGCACCCCACTTGGACCTAATTTTCTGTGCCACCACCCACTTGCAATTGATTGTTAGATTTAAATTTACAATCATCATAAGTGGGCGGGGCTTTAGACTGGGTTTTCCCGGGTGGTGGCACTTTGGCTGAGCCACACCTGGGAAAACTATGGCCATGTCAGTATTGGATGTTGAGCTAGGTTGGCAGTAGCTGAAATATTCTAACATCCAGACCTTTGACAATTTTTTAAAGATGGTGCCTGTAAATGTGTCCCAAAGTGCTATGATAATGTAGAATGATATCTTTTTTCATGTAGTTAAGGATTAGGGACTATCTTTCCTGATTGCATGTACCAACACATGCTGACTGAATTGTTTATAAATGAGATGTATTGTCTTTTAACTTGGAGATGGTGACAGAATTGATATCCATTTAGCAGGGTCTTTCTGGTCAAGGGTATAAGAGGAGTCAGCCAGGATCCAGGAAGTTACCCCAGTAATTATTTATTCATAGAGCTGGAAGAGGGCATATACTGTTATCTTCTTATTTCTGAGCCTGTATTCAATCTTTAGCTAACATGAGAGAGACATTCCATTAAGCCTTTATGGTATCTAGACAAGCAACATTGAGTGCTGAAGTACTGAAAAATTGTAGCTAATGAAAATACAGGGAATGTACACATCACCCTCTAATTAGCAGCATTCTATTAGATACAGTGAAAAATGTCTAATAAATCCTTATTATAAATGCATCAGTACCTTTTAATATCAACGTGATCATGTTGTCTGTAGACCACCAGGATAATGCTCACTGAGTCAGTTTTTGCATATAGTACAATAGGGTTAAAAACTGTTGAGATAAATAAAAATATTTTGGCCTGGAACAAAATTCAACTCTTTAGTAAAAATATGAGCTCCTTTGACATCCAGATGAATGTTAATGGGCAGAAATATTCAAGCATACAAAGGTGCATACTTCAAACAGATTTAGATCAGAACCAACAGAAAATCTAACAATTACCCAAAAAATTATTTCATTCACACTCCAAGGCTACTATGTATATTAAGTCAAGGGAAAATTAAATAAACCCAGGCATAGAAGTGAAAATATCAACCCACTTGCAAACCCTTATACAGCTGTAATAAACAATGAAAATATCAAGTATCAAAATTAATTATAAAAGCAGCTGCAATGCTCTAATTACATCTTAATTAGGATGTACAATCAAGAGTAAAAATAAGAAACATTATATTCTTTGTGCCTTTTTTGGGATAAATTATTGAGTATGTTGTAGCTGAACTAATCATAGTTCAGTATCTGGAAGGTGAAAGCCAACAATTCAAAGAAAAAGACAAATATGTGAGATAAGATGATACCTTTATTGGTAAGTGAAAGCTGTTATACAGTAAAATAAAGCCTCTGGGCCACAAGGGTTGGAATGATCCTAATATAGTTTGGGTTAAAAATAGCTTGTTGAGAGTGTTGGCTGGAATTAGCTTTGCTTTTTATTAGGAAGTGTTGTCCCATATTTTGCCATTTGAGGCAGGAGGTACAAACCCATTAATACAGCATGAGGCAACTTATTGAGCACCCCTTAATACTGTAAGATACATTTTCAGGAAAGATATCGAACTCAGCTGCAACTAATACAACAGATAGGTCAATGATATGCTTGAATGAATCAAATTGCTCAAAGTGAAGTGCCCAAACCAAATAATTTTAATTTGGGTGCTAGTTTTTTATGGGTGCAAACCCAAGATAAATAAAACCAAATCCTTTATACATTAGGTTTTAACCCTGTTGAGATAAACATAGATTGTTCAGTTCAAAACAAATAGGTTTAGTCACATAAAAATTTCAACTTTTTTGATAGGAATAGAAGCTAATTTCACAGAAAATATGTGCTAATTGTTAAAAATGTCCAGGACACAAAAATTATGCAAACTGAGAAGAAATGATTGATGCTTCAACAAAAAATGTACCAAACACTAGAACACATGAGTTTCAGTCACAGAACACAGCTACTATGTTTTTTATAAACACATGAAACTCAGTCACAAAAGTTACAAACTTGATCCAACAACAAACCCCAATAGCAAATGAAACAGATAATGAAAATATAAAATATAAAAACAAATCAATGAATCTATAATACTGTTACCAGTTCATACCTATTAAGATATACAATGTAGAACTTAAAATGGAAACAAATATTTTGAGTGTCTGTTTTTGGATTAAAATTATTAAAAAAATCAAATTTAGCAATACATAGAGTTAAATGTGCACATTTACTGTCAGGAACACTTTGTCAAATATTCCTGACAACAACAATGGTTCTTTAGGTTCTAGAATTATTAATAATTCCTTTCCTAAATGGGAGGCTTCTATGTTCCCTAAAAATGGATCATTAGAAGGAAGTATATGTTCCTTATTACCTTCTAATAAGGAATTAAAAGTTCTGTCAACCAACTTAAACCCCACAACTGGGATCAAACCTGGGTCTCCTCTCCTGCCTCAGCAACACCTATTCAAAGTTAGTTGTTTGAATTTGGACTTACCTTTTGTCTTAACCGTGAACCAGCTCTACAGTCAATCAAAGCTTACTCCCAGGCTTTCAGAGTTTGAACCCGCTTTTGCTGTGAATTTGAAGCCTACTAACAAACCATAAAGCTCTGTACTTGACCAAAACCAGTTTAATCACTGGATATCTTCTTCTTGTGGTTGGTATAACTAGCAGGATTCTCCTTCCCAAGCTGAGGTTCTCAAACAGCTGGGGTAAATAACACCTAGCTGTTTAGGAAGCTCAGCAGGGGTATTTTTATGATACAAATGACTTTTGTGTTTTTTTTTGGAAGATTGTGCCTGACAAGGTTTCCCCCCAATTTCCCCAATATTGTTCCCCATTCTCCTTGAACTGTAATTTTAAGATTCCTGACAGCCTATATAAGGCTCCATCTTGTCAAGATTTTTGATTGTTCAGTTAATTAAAGTCAATTGCTTAACCAAACTTGATTTTACTTGCTAGTTTCCTTTTATACTTCAGAGCCATGAGATTACCCAAGTCCTCCCAATGGGAGCCATTTGGATATAAATGGTTGTTTTGGATGCTCCTGGTGCAGGCCTTTGCAGCGAGTGTATTGCTAAGGACCAGAGCCAATTCTGGTTTGTCCACCTCCTCAGTATCTCAATAAGTCCTGGCGCCAAGTGATACCTGGCATATGGTATGCCGCCACACCCTTGTCTCCCGTCCCACCTATAACAGAGAAGCCACAAGTGTTTATGGACAATACTCCAAATACAACACCTAAACTATTCCACCCCTTGGCTTCAGCCTTCCTGCTCAGCTACCTAGGAGCCTATTTCCTTCTTGGAAGATTCAATCCACTCCTTGGTCAATATCATTTTCTTGGAGAGCTATTCCATATGGGAATGGTCTCCCTCCCCATTGGTTCCCTGGTTACAGGTTTGAACCCCTCCATGGCCATACACCTGCTTGGTGGTATGTTTCTGAGCGGATGGGTTCCTGACATTTACAGCCAAAAATAATAAATATAGAAATTTTAAAACCTAATATAGAATAGATGGTAGTCATTAAAAGCCTTTATGATACTATATATAAAAAAATAAAATCTCATTAAACAAAATATATTTAAACTGATTTAATTTAATTTTTATTTTATACCAAAATGGACACATCATAACAACAGAGTCAAGAAGCTGAAGGAATGTGCTGCAGACATGGTCACCCTCCTGGTCCAAAGGACAGAGTGGCCATATTTCAGGAGTCAGAAGGCGGGAGTAGCTCTGATTTAGAGAGTGAAACTCAAGCCATACAGACATAGCAACAAACCCAGGGCACCCAGACTGACAGAACAGGTAGGATTAAACCCAGAGTTCCAAAGCTGCCCAGGAAGGCCACTGTCACAGCATCTTTGATTACTCCCTCTCAGAAAAGCAATTCTCCAAGTGACTCTCCAAATGATTCCCCAACTAATGATTAAGTTGGTGGCACTCTTATCATTCATCAATCTATTACAGGGATCAAACATTTTGAGTCCTAAGATAAAAACTACTTGGACAAGCCCCATGACTGCCATGAGGTACATGGACAACATGTGGCTTATCATGATACTATATAATACTTTAAACCATATCTAATAAAGTATCATTCTCTTCTTAATTTTCCCCTATATCTTGTTTATTATACTTCTAAGAAGTACAGCAGTTTTCAAACCTGTTGAGATAAACAAAAAAATCTCAGACTAAAAACAAAATAAAAAATCAATAAATCAATAAATCAATATTTAATTACAATAGATTTTGATCCACCTTGATTTTGTTTTTAGACTGAGTTGTATTTGTTTTAAGACTGATATGATTTGTTTATCTCAACATATTTTAAAAATTACTTTACTTCAAGAACTTTATTTAATACTTATTTGATTTATTTTTATTTTTATGAACCAGTACTGACATGGACGTACATTCATTATAATTTGGTATTAAGTGTTTGGGATAGTAACTACAGAATATAATAAAGACATTTAAAATGAAGTTTGAAATTGAATCTTTGTTTTATTTACAACACATTTTTAGCCTATGTGATTAGCAAATTTTAAAAATAGAATGAAAATCAATAAATTTAAACATAATAAAAAAGATGAATGTGCAAAATAAAATATATAGAATATTATCAATATGATGGATGGAAAAAGTCCTTTTAATTGATTGACTATTTATTAAGATAATCATGGATACAAAAATCAGAATGGGCATAGAATTTCTGCACAGTCTCTGCTGGCAGGGTAAGTGCCCCATCCTATAGAAAATCAAATAAGGCCTCAGGCTCAGTTGGGGTTCCTTGGCTGAAAATTTTATTAAGCAATCCAAAGACCTCCTTAATTGGGTTTAGGAATGGGAAATCAACAGAAAGAAATAAGAGGAACATAGGCACTGTAGTTCATTGCTATCAAACAATTTCCACGCCTGTCTCCATCATTAGGAATTCTTCATTAACATGCACCACCTTGTGGAGTCCAACCTTATTCAATACAGTAAAACTGATGAACCCTGAGATTATGCACTTGAGGTTTTCCTGGACCAATCAGAGAAATGCAATGAAGATCCTGCTATTGTGGGAACCTTTGATTATCTGGTACATTTTGATGACAAGGGAATCAAGAAGGGCTACCATAGAGTAGGCAACAACACAATTAGATACAATTTGGGGTAAAACATTCTTGGAATATTTGAGCACATAGCTGTATGCATTATGCATAGAAGACACAGAAAAAATCCATCAATTTGGTAGAATTTTACTGTGCCCTTGTCCTTTAGTATGATGTATATCTCAGCATATTTATGACAGGTCTTTATGTTAATTGGGATGTTCCAATTTTACAGAGATACCCAAGGTTTTTTTCACAAGAAGTATAGACTGTGTAACAAAAAATACTATAATGAAACCAAGACCTTAATTACAAAAGCAGCTTTAATCAATGCCTGTATATTTGCCAGTTCAAGATGGCAGTTTTGGGTGACCATTATTTGATTTTTCAGATGTGCTCTTTTATCAGGATAATTTGGCCAGGTTTCAGATAATTGCTAGAAAACCTGTGATGGGTTTTTCTGGCACATGATGGTTGCCACGGCCTTCCTGTAGTCACAAGTATATGTGATAAGCTTTATGAGGATTTTGTGTTTGCTGTCTGGAATCACTATGTGTTTGGGTTTTTGGGTGCAGGAAACAAATAAGCAGGTTCTTCCAAGATACACAATATAGACACTTGGCTGGAAAAGGAAAAAACCTTTTTAAGCACCTTCTGACACTCATAGTTATATAGTTCTGTGGCTTCTCCTTGTCATCTTATTTAATGTCAGGAATATTACTGACAACACCTTGTGTCAAGATAGACTTTTGGGCGCAATTGGGCTCAAAGAGCAAAATAAAAAAATGCAACAGTTCCCCCTGATTGGGGAAACTGCCGCAAAACACCCGGTCAAAGAAACAGGACTTAAAAAATTGAATTTTGGAAAAGACAGGTTTTATACCCCGGCTGCGGACCACACAGCCTTCTGCCAGCCAGCTCCTGCTCCTGCCAGCCAGTCCCCCAGCCAGCCAGCTGGCGGGGACAGCACATCCCCACTGGATGGGGAAATTGCCCAATTGGGAATCCCAAAAAGACAATTTCCCCAAACTCAAAAATGGGGGGAACTGCTGCCTAAATTTGGAACCTACCAAATTTGGGGGGGGTTTACAAGATGCCCAGCATGAAAATTAATGCATCAACTACAGAAGTTGAAAGTGATTGCATGAAAGTACCTGAAGAAGCTCCCAAGTCATGCAATGCCAAGATCAATAATTCATTGCCTTCCAATCCATCCCAATACCACTCCCAAAAGGGAATTTCAGACAACACCAAGTGTTTGGGGTTCCCTGTCCAATGTTTTGCACTATTCATGCCCCACAAGGATGATAGTATATAATAAAGCCAAATCACTTGATGATAGTTTATGCTATCATTGAGTGAAATTACCCCTCAATAGTATCACATAAATAAATTCAAAAACTTTACCTACAAGAAGTTAAACAAGACACTAAGCTTTGTCTGCCCTTCCCCAGGATCAGAAGATAAAACACCTAATCTTCTCAGCTGTCATCACAGCATGCCTAGGGATTGGGGGCCACCAATATAACCAACAGCATGAGCCATTCAACAAACCACCTGGTGAGTATTACTACAAGGAGCCGGCACAGCTCAACTCCTCCGAGCAGAACTCCTGGCCCACACTGGTATTGCCCCACTCCACCCAGTTTATAGCCATATACACTTGTATATACTACGTACTCACATATTTTGCCGGTAATTCCAGACACTATAACGTACACACCAAAGTCTTTTGATTGATGATGACAGTCTATCCAATTGTGACGGCGCCCACAGGCTTCCAAGTTGCCAACTTGGTCCCTTATTTTGCTAGAATACATATCCAATTGTTGGGTCTTTACATTTAAGGCTCAAAGCTTGTACCAATAATAAGCTTTACACTCTCTATAAGAATGTCAGGAATATCATATTGGTGATACACAGGGGTGTATACCAAGGAAACTCTCTAAGTGGCAGTGCTGTTCACTGTTTTGATGATTGTGATCTTGGTGACCTTCCTGGACAGCTTGGGAACTCTGGGGTTAATACCACCTGTTCTTTCAGTCTGAGCGCCCAGGGTTTGTTATTGTGTTTGTATGGCTTGGCTTTCACTCCCTGACTCAGATCTACTCCCACCTTCTGCTTCCTGGACTACAGCTGCTCTGTCCTTTGACCCAGGAGGGTGTCCATGTATGCAGCACATTCTTTCAGCTCCTTGACTCTGTTATTATGATGTGTCCATTTTGGTATAAAATAAAAATTAAATTAAATCAGTTTAAAAATATTTTGTTTAATGAGATTTTTATTTTTTCATATATAGTAGCATAAATGCTTGTAGTGACTACTATCCATTCCACATTAGGTTTAAAATATCTATATTAATTATTTTTGGTCATAAAAGTGCACTTTTAACTGTATGTATTGATATATTTGATAATTTTCATCCAAAAATGGACACTCAGAATATTACATTTCTATTTTATATTCTAGATTGTATATCCTAATTAGGATGTACTTGTAACAGTGTGAGAACTATATTGATTTGTTTTGATATTTGATGTTTTTGTTGTCTGTTTCAGTTGTTATGGGGGTTTGCTGTGGGATTAAGTTTTTCACTTTAGTGACTGAGTTTATTTTGTTCTCAAAAACTGTAGTAAACATAGCAGCTTTATTTTGTGACTGAAATCAATTTGTTCTAGTGATTAGAATATTTGTTGTTGAACCAGCATCCATTTGCTCCCAATTTACATTATTTGTTGTGTCTGGACATTTTTGCCAATCAGCGCTTATTTTCCATGGAATGAGCTCCTATTTTTATCAAAAAAGTTGACATTTGTTTTGGACTGAACTGATTTTGGTTTGATCTGAATTTTTTGTTTATCTCAACAGGTTGTAAAACTACTATAAGAGCAAAATATTAGTTGTTTTGGGATATATCAGTCTCATGTTGCTTCTTTTAAAAGTTTCAAATTGTCATTTGCTGTATAGCATGGTTTGTTGGTTCTAATCATTTTTCTGGGATCAGATCATCCTCTTAAGATTTTAAGTTTCATTTACTTTGGGCTTTTACAATATATACTTTTATTTATCAGAAATAAAGGGTTGTAAACAAACTTAAATTGTTACTGATAGTTTGCCTAAGTGCTTACAGCGCTTGGGTACTATTAGTATAAAAGAAACTTGGTGATCCTTGGCCTAACAGCAGAATCTCACATTCAATTGTAAAATATCTCTGGCATCAATGCAATTCGCCATGTTAAGACAAGGGCTCTTATTTCCATCTGACTTAATTCAAAAACCCATGCTTTAGTTTAGAGTTAAACGCCGTCTCTGAACCCTAATAAACTTGTGTTCCCAAAAAAAGTTTAGAGTTTAAATAATTTCAGACTAGAACCAAGACCCTTAGTTGGGTTTTGAGTTTGATGAAGCAAATGTCAATGACGTCATTTATTTACCTGTTTGGAAAAGTACATCGAAATAAGAAAGTATTGAAAGATTATGATTCAAATCAAGCAAGTCATTGGAAGGACTGGGATACTTCATGACACGAAATAACTACAAATTTTCTCGGGACAAGTAGCCTTTTGGTTACTTCATAACATTCAAAGTGCAGTCACCCAATTTTACATACTCAGCATAATTCCAGAAGCACCAGTGTCCTGTTTAAAAACATGGTATTCAAAAGGAAAAAATCCGATAAAAAGCCAAAAAAGAAATATTTCAATCTTCCTGGAACCGATAAGCTAGATAAATTTGGAGAAACTTCAATAAGCTTCAAAGGTGTTTTGGCCCAAGGAGAGAATAGCATCAAAGCTAAAATTTACTCTTACGAGGAGCTTCAAAGGCGCAAACAAGAACCTATAGAGGCTTCTCCCAAGACTTTTAGTGCTGATGGTGTCCTGAAAGTAAGATGCCAATACTAAAATTTTTGTTATAAACTTTCTGCATTTTCTAATTAATAAGCGTCAACTCCTTGTTTTCGTTTTTCATCTAAGCTAAATTAAATGAAATTTAGAAACTGGAGGCGGTTTCAAGGTTTCTTTCAACAAGAAATGGTAGGATTGGTCTGGGCGCAGTGATATTTGCTAGCATCATAGGAGGAGCCTTTAAATCGATGGAGGAGCGAAAGGTATTTTTAAGTCATCACTGGATTGTTAACGCTATTTTAGAGAGCACATTAAAACTAAGGAAATATGATTATGTATTCTGCTACTCTAAACTAATAAATTTAAAACGAGTCAATGTTTTTTAAATTTAGAAAGATAAACAGGATCCTAAAGACTTGAATCTATTTGGATCTTTCTTGCAAGAATCCTAAGATGCTTTTGTCGAGAAATAGTTTAGATCTTTCCGCGGAGTTCATAAGTTCACTGAGATCATTTGAAAATATATTTTGGTTCACAACTCAATGAAATGCTTCACAAAAAATTGACTCTATTTAAAGTACAAACTTAATATAATCAATGTTGTATCCCAGCACAAAATGACTAAAATAAATAATATGCCTAAAATCATCCAAAGCACTTTTAACCCAATACACACTGGTGAGAACTTAGTTATAATGTTGAAAACACGTGTTGCTTAAAGCTTGATCGTATTTGTACCTCTGAAAATAGGTATCCTGTCTTTCATATCTTTAAAACAGCCTTGAGCAAAAAAACATTCTTTAAATTACTGTTCAAAGCAAAGTCTTTCAATATAAATGTTAAAGTATTAATAATAAACCATATCACGGTAACTTTTTAGGTTTTTCCCATTTGAGATCAATGTTTGGCTTGTATAATTCCAAGTTACAAGAATTATAGCTTGCAAGCTCAAATGTCAATGTATTGCTTTAGATATTATGCTCTGTCTAAATATAAACTTGAGCTTAGCCCCAGATGAAAATTTAACCTAAGTTTGAAAGGGGTTAAACATTAACACCTTTATAAGGCAAATTTTAATAAAATCATTCTCCTAATGTGCACTGATAAGCCCAACCCAAGGGCTAATAGCAAGTTATCTACCCCTACAAAAAGCAAGGTGTATTTTATGGTTTCACTAATATTTACAATGATATTCTGCTTCATAAAGTTCTCTATAAGCCTGTATGATCCATGAAGTGACTGTATAAGTGGTGATTAGAAGCTGATATTAAAATATAAGGACATTTATTGGTAGGTGATCAACATTAGTTCATGCATAAGGTGCTGCTTTTCAAACTTAGATTATGGAATCTGGGGTAGATTTTATTCTAAAAAAGAGTACTCAAAAATACTGTAACCCCTTCTAATGGCGTGTTGAAGGCTTAGATATTAGTTTTTTATTATAGATTCTTGGAGCCTTGACTTTAATCTGGGTTAATGGCTTTTGAGTGCTAGCAAGAGAAACTCTTATTTGAATGGCATTTCTTTATACTGCCGCAACATCTTTGATTACTCCCTCCTGGGGAATTAACGCCCCAAGTGATTGTCCAAATGAGTCACCAAATGGCTCACTGACTAATCATTAAGTCAGTGGCACTACTATCATTTGGCTATCTATTATAAGGATCAAACAATCCAGATCCTAAGCGGAACACAACTTGAATAAGCCTTGTGACTTAAGAGGAACATTACTCAGATAAGCCCCAGGACTTCCATGACGTACATGGACAGTATGTGGCTTTCCGTGATACTATATATTATCCTATATTTATATCCAATAAAGTATAATTATCTTCTTAATTTTCCCATTTATCTTGTTTATTATTTTTCCAGAAGTATATTATCAACAATACAGTAGTTTCCAAAGCTGTGGCAACAAGCAAAGTTGAGTCAACTGTAAGTGAGATGACTTCAAATTTAAATGAAATCAACTCTGTTACGGTAGAAAATCAAATGAAAGGAATAGTACGCCCTTGTAAAACCCAAAATCAGCAAAGCACCACAGTCAAACCCCTGAAAGAAATAGACAACTTGAATGCTGTCATAGACAAAAAATGGGTCAAAGCTGGGGTTGCCCAAATAGCCCTGGAAAATCTGGACCTGCCTTATTTTTTCCCAAATAATTAGGACAAGAAAATTAAGTTTTACACCCTATTTGGGGATGGCAGCGCTTGACCCTCTGGTCGCCAATTTTTTTTGAATTATGACGTCACTGACTTAGATCCCAAGGCAGGACCACCAACTGCTGAAAATATTCTTGCCAGCTAATCAGAAGCTGTGGAATCCCCCTGCCCCATCCTAAACCCCCTTAAGACCTACCCCTCTCCCATATAGAAACTTGTTTCTAGATAGCTTAATTTACCACAAAATAAAAGGAAAGTTTCTCAAAATGATGGCTCATTTGGGGCTGTTTGCCCTCATCCTTGAAAGTGTCGAGGGTCTGGATGTACAAGTATTCCGGCTATTGCCATCACACCTAACATCCAGTCATCGCTTAATTTGGTGCCTTTTCAATATACCATTTGACATACCGGAAATGGAAACAAACCAATATCACATGACTGTCCAGGTATCCAGCAACTCGAACCCATCCAGCACATGACTAACCCCTGGGTTTGATCCAACTAAAATCCCTGCCACAGCTAAATCTATATAAGTCTAAAGTATTATCTAATAAAATATACTTCTTCTCTTCCTACTTTTATATTTGAAGCTTCCCCAAAAAGGTGCTCCTTATCACTGGTAGCACTACAGTTTTTGACCACGCCAATGAAAGAGAAAATGACTGAACAGAACCTGCCCACTTTTGCCCACATACTCAACCAGGCCACATCCCAGGATACCTGGAAAACGTACTTCCGCGCCCACAACACCAATGAAGATATTTCTAGTGGATGCACCATATTCAAAGGTCTGGTCATGCCCAAAGCATGCACCAAGATAATTCAATACAGTCACTCTCTACAACCACAAACAAACGCACAACCACCTATCACAGATGAAGTTACCAACACTAAGTACATTGGTATTGACAAGTTCTTTGGTAAAAACAAAGAAAACATCATCAACTGGCTAGACCACACAGCCGTCAAACTCCACACCAGCCGCATTTCCCACAAAAAATGGGTTCAGGAAGCCAGCAAGCACCTATACAAGGCTGCAGCTAACTGGTTTTCCACCTGGGTTGGCTCACAAACCAACAACCAACTTGACAACTGGGAAGAATTCAAAGCTGACATCACCCATAATTTCTGTGTCACTGAATCTCTCCAAGACATTGCAATACAGCTCAGTGATCTTTCTCAAAAGACCACTATCACAGCTTATGCCAACAAATTTGAGGAAATACATTTCAAGATCCAAAACCCAGCATAAGCTGACAACGTACACACCAGAGCATCATTCATCAACAGAATGAAACCCTCTGTTGCTGCCCTCATCCGCCCAGAAGAAAATACCTCCATGCCTGCACTCATTGCTGAAGCCAAGCACGCTGAAAAACGCGCCAACATGGAATATTCTGCACGCAACGGCAACTGCTCCTCAAACAGCAATGGCAGAGAAAACACCAATGGCAATAAACGCCAAAATACCAACCATAACAACGGCAACTCCAATTGTAACAATGGCAATTGTAGCCAAAGCGCAAACCGCTCCCGTCCCAAGAAAGAGGACACTGCCAAAATTAACAACGCTAAAGTAGCAACCTGCTACAAATCTGACCCCACATTCTATGACCTCAAAGGTCTCAAAACAGAGGAACAGGGAAAAGAGGAGGGGGAACAGGCTTAAGTGCCCCTGTCTCCTCCCAACTTGACAAGAAGAAGTACCAAGGCACAAACTTTGCTGCTTGCATCCCACGTGTCCTGCAATCCTCCATTTTTATGAACGTGAAAATTAAAGATTGCTCACAACTTCTTGTCTATCCATGCACTTACAAATCTCATACATATAAAATTCTATTTGACTCTGGTGCACAACACACTATGGTAAGCAAACCCTTTGTAACCAAGTACAAAATACCAGTTGTCAAAACCAACTTCAAGTACGCCAAAATCACAGACAAATCAAAAATTCTACTCAAAGGCAAAACAACTCCCTTCAGAATTGACCTCCAAGGCATACAAACGTCCATCAAAGGACTTATCATGAACAACATAAACTACAGCATTGTAGTAGGCATGGACTGGTTCACCTGAGTGAATCCCAGCGTATGTTGGAAAACAAAAACCATGCCAATAAAATGCAATGGAGTCGATTTCAACATTCTCAAAGAACCCAACAACCTCATTCTAAGAGACACAGTATTTGTTCAAGTCATAAATCCAGATGACTCTGAACATCTAACCAAAGAGAGTACCCTCCACATAATGAGGTACTCCAAATTTAATAATATACAAACACAAAAGATCCAATGCCCAGAACTCGCGGTACTCCTAAATGAATACACTCATGTATTCAAGGAAGAACTCACAGAGTTACCCCCCAAACAAGAGGTCAAACATGGCATCAACTTATGAAAAGCCATGCCCAAACCTGCACTCCTCTACAGACTCTCCCCCATGGAGACCCAAACACTTAAAGCCCACATCAAGGACAATCTAGCCAAAGGATTCATTTGTCTGTCTGAATCCCAATGGGGGCAGTGGTGTTCTTTGTAAAGAAGAAATAAGGATCCCTTTGCTTAGTTACTGACTACAGAGCACTAAACGCAAGTACAGTAAAAAATAAATACCCACTTCCCCTCATAGAAGACTTATTTGCAAGGCTCTCCGGAGCAAAAAATTTCTCAAAAATTGACCTCACATCTGGTTATAACCAAGTTGAAGTTAAAGAGAAAGACATACCAAAGACCGCGTTCTGCACGCAATTTGGGTTGTTTGAATGTAAAGTAATGAATTTTGGGATGACAAACGCCCTAGCAACATTTGTCACCATGATGAACCAGGCGCTAAACAGACTCTCAAACACATTATGTTACCTTGACAACATCATCATATTTTCAAAAACAAAAGAGGAACACCTCACGCATGTCTGAAAGACACTCAATCAACTTGCAAAGCACAAATTATACACTAAGCCTAGTAAGTGACAATTTATGGAAAAGGAACTCCTGTTATTGGGCCATATTGTATCTGACGGTGGCATAAAAGCAGAACCAGATAAAATAAAAGCCATAAATAACATGCAACACCCCACCTCCATGAAACAAATAGGATGCTTTCTCAGTATGGTAGCTTACCTAAGGAAATACATCAAAGACTGCAGAAAGGTTACCACATCAATCAATGACTTAACCAAGGGTAATGCCAAAAAGAAATTCATCTGGACTCCAGAATGCAACAAGAATTTCCAGCTATTAAAACAAGCTTTGATTGAAGCACCAATCTTGCAATACCTTAATAACAACAGGTGCTACAAGCTTGAGGCAGACACTAGTGACACCGCCATTGGCGCAGTCCTACGCATCCGCCAGCCAGGGCAGCAAGATTTCCTGCCAGTATGTTACAAAAGCAGAAAACTAACAAACACTGAGCAAAGGTACCCAATACACAATAAAGAATTTCTAGCAATATACCACACATGCAAGAAATGGAGATGTTACCTTGAAGGACACTTAAACGTCCAAGTGCTAACTGACCACAAATACTTAATCTATTTCAAAACTCAGAACGCACTTGCGCGGCGCCAAGCCAAATGAATGTCCTTGCTGGAACAGCTTAACCTGGACATCCAATACAAAAAGGGGGCAGAGCTGGTCACGGCTGATGCTCTCTCTAGGCTATGCCAGCCAAGAGAGGATCACCCTGATAACCTGGACCCTGACTGGCCCAACCTATACAACACTGAGTACAAGACAAAAGGAAAGGATCCCTCCACACATCAACTAACCCATGATACGCTAGTAAGGAATGAAAAAAATTTCCACGTATCAAATGGCACGGTATATTAAATCATCAAGGATAAACACATCCCATTAATTTCACTCGCACAAAGAGTCAACACTATACTAAGACACCACTGTCTGCTAGGACACACAAAGGCTAACAACATATATCTCACATTAAAAGAGATAGTATGGTAGCCCAACCTGAAGCAAGACATAATCAATGTTCTAAAGAAGTGCACAGTGTGTGAAAAATACGCCAGCACCAAGGCGCCACAGCCAACAGTTAACCCAGTACCTGACCCTGAACCATTCAAGGTTTGGGGACTGGACGTAGTGGGCCCCTTCCCAGAAACAAAAACAGATCAACGTTTCCTAATTGTAGCCATCAACTTTGCCACATGTTGGCCCATCTGCTGGGCAACAAAAGATCACAAGGCAGAAACAATAAATTAATTCTTCAATAAAGCAATCATTGCAGACTACAGCACTCCAGACTACATCATAACAGATGGAGCAAAAGAGCTAACAGGCTACATAGTAAACAACAATCTAAAAACAAAAAACATCAAACATTCCACAACCTTGCCCTACAGGCCACAGACCAACAGCAGAGTTGAATGCCTGAATGGCAGCTTTATCAGAACCCTGGAAAAAATAATGGATGTAAAAGCCAAAGACACATGGCCACTATATGTGAAACATGCATTACTAGTATCCCGGGTTTGTACCAATCAAGGGACAAGCTATTCACTGTTTGAAATAACATACAGGTACAGCCAGAAATAGTCATCTGCAACAAACAAGCTTATGTGAGGATCCCCCCGGGGGAAACCTCCCACAGTAGAAAAGAAACCAGCTCTACAACACATACGCCTCAAAGCCAAACTGGCAGAAATAAAGAGACTCAAAACTCAAAAGATAACCTCAACAGAGGACCCACTCCTCATCAACTCCCTTGTCTGGGTCCTAGCTGGGAACAGAAAGAAGCTAGACTCAGTACACAGAGGACCAGGAAGAATCATCAGATACCAACCAGACAGGAACATCTACCTGGTTAAGTTCCAGGGTGCCAAAGAGCCCATCACCAAAAAGTATTACAGATCTTGCCTCCGCCCCAGCAAAGGAGAACACTTGACCCAGTTGGTGCCCACTAGTAAACAACTCCAGGAACATCAGGCGGTAGCCATCAAGACAAAGCCCCCTCCTGATGTACCCAAGTAACCCCTTAAGGGGGGTGTGTCAAGGGTCTGGATGTACAAGTATTCCAGCTATTGCCATCACACCTAACATCCAGTCATTGCTTAATTTGGTGCCTTTCCAATATACCATTTGACATACCAGAAATGGCAACAAACCAATATCACATGACTGTCCAGGTATCCAGCAACTTGAACCCATCCAGCACATGACCAACCCCCTGGGTTTGATCCAATTAAAATCCCTGCCACAGCTAAATCTATATTAGTCTAAAGTATTATCCAATAAAATATACTTCTTCTCTTCCTACTTTTATATTTGAAGCTTCCCCAAAAAGGCGCTCCTTATCAAAAAATTAGCCTCTGTGGCTGTCAAGGTGGCCATAGATTCCATGGCCACCACCTGGCCCGCTCTTTACATGTCAACTCCATATGATTCTCTCTCCAATTTACCCTTGGAAATCACCTGCCTATTGACAATTTCCATCTCAATCTTTTGTTACACCACTGTTGGGTCTAAGATGTTGAAGCCGTCCTCCCAATTTGGTCTCTACTTGTCAAGCAACTTACAATTTGTCTGTTGTACTCTCATTGTATCTCCTTGAATCACGCCACATACCAATTTTCCCTAAAAAACTCATATCAGAACAAAAATAATAAAAAATGAAATCATATTAAATTACAATAGATTCTGGTTAAATTCAATTTTTCTCTGAGCTGATTTGATTTCATTCAAAGTTGAGCTCATCTTGCTTACAGATGCCTCAATTTCACTTGTTGACACAGCTTCAAAAACTATTGTATGTAAACAAAACCACTCAATTATTGTGTGTAATGAATTTTAATCAAGAATTATACCAAGATATCCAAAATAAGGCACACAATCTGAAACACAAATTTTAAAAATATTGTGTTAGGAGCTTAAATTTGGCATAAAATCTGGGAAAAGGGTGAATTATTTCAGGTATTCTAAAATGGGTGTTGTAAAACCAAAAAAACTAGTTAAGAAATAAAAAATCTATAATTGGGATATTGGGTGGGAAAAACTTTAAGTAAATATCCATATACAGATGAAAGAAAAAATTAAAATTAGAGAGTAACTTAATTGAAATTTATTTAGTGTTTTATTAAATTTTGAAATGGAAGGAACATAACAACAGAGTAACAATGAACCCGTTGTGCGCTGCAGTTGCAGTTGCCCCCACTGGTCAAAAAATTGAGTCAGTGAAACTCAAGTGCATACTCAGGAAGGAGACATAGGGGAGATCAATAGTGAGGTTGCACTGACACAACCAGTTCAAGGAGCACAACATGCAAGGGTGCAGAGTATCAACCCTTGGGTCCCCAAGCTGACCTGAAAGCCCACTAAGGTTACAACAACCAAGAAAGTTAACAACAAAGAGGTAGAACTTACTTCCTTTGTGTTTGACGTTGTTTACCGCCAAGAGTTGGTCCCATCAGCCATACTGAAGAAGGTTAAGCCCATACTTGACACTAGCTATAATCCCTATGTCAGTAATGATAACTGGGAAGACAATGACAAGCCTGAGTTTTACAGAACCATGGAGGGCCAGTTGGTGTTAAAGAAATCCACAGCCTTCTACAACAAGGTGCACATGCCTTGTGTGCCAGTCCCTGAGCAAGATCCCAGTTCAACCAAATCTATCAAGGCCGCCCATAATCTCATTCCTGACATCAAGCGTGTCATTCTTCTCAGACTTATTGGGAATCTGGTAATTACAAGACAGCTGCAGCCCTTGTCAGGGTGGATCCCAAATATGCCAGCAAGGTATTCAACAATTACATTGATACTGGCCAAGTTCTTGCTGCGGAAAAATCCTTGCGCATTTCTACCATACTCACCAAGGAACACAAATGGGCAATCCACCAGTGGATTAACCAAGACTGTCATCTTCAAGTAGAAAATATACAGTTGATGATCAAGTCCACTTTTGGGGGTTGAGGCATCCATTTCTTTTTACTACCATGTGGTCAAGGGCTGCGGTTTTTGTGGAAAAAATTTAGGGTATCTCCACAGAACCAAAACAGTCCTTTCAACATCAATGTCTGGAAAAATTACGCAGAGATGTACACTGCCCTCAAAGCCAAGAGAAACGTCAAATTTTATTACATTGACAAATCAGCATTTGTCTTGTCTATGCAAAATGCCTATGGCTATGTACCCAAAGGCTCCAATGACAGGGTAGCTTGGTGTGCTGCTGTCTGCGCCATAGCCTATTCAATGGTGGCTCTCCTCGGTCCAAAGGGGATTGAGATGTACTAAATGATCTTGGGATTTCATAACAGTAGGACCTTCTTGTTTTTCCTTCAATTAGTCCAGGATAGGGTTGGGACAGACACCAAAATCTACACAATTGGTTTTGTGACCAAGCTTTGATTGGCAAAATTGGTTTTGTGACTTTGTCACTCAAGCACAATTTATTTTATGACCTTCATGTCACATCACAATTCATGAAGATTGGTTTTGTGTTTTTAGGGGGGAGTAATCAATTTCAACTGCCACATTTTGTGCCCTGCTCCAAAAGTCACAAAACAAATCTGCATGAATTGTGATGTGACCAAGCACAATCTTGTGTGGTTTTGTGTTGTGTCCAATCATAAGTATTTAAGCTTTTCCTTTCAATTAAAGTAGATAATTATAATGTTTTGATTGGTGTTTTAATATAGTTATCTAAAGCAAACTGTGGTGCAATCAAATCTATCATTGTGAGGTAATGGCTGGTAAAGCTTTAATAAATTCAATTTAAAAAATAAAGTCCTACAACTGAGCTTCCTCTAATTTTACATCCTGTGTCTTGCACAAAATGACACCATCTGTTTCATCCTTGAAAACCATTCTAATTTTACATCCTGTTCCCCTTCACAAAATAAAATCATCTGTATCATCCATGAAAACCATCTTCCTTTTTATTTTGTGATCTACACAATGGAGTGAGGCACAAATTGTGACCTGTGTCACAAATTGCGGCACAAACCCACATGGATTGTTTTGTGAACCAATCCAAAACATCCAAAAAATGGTTATGTGATACTGTGTTTGTACAATTGCTGTTTCTACCCCCTAGAGAGGGAGCACCTGAGGTGCAAAAGCCTGAGCATTATCAATGTAATTGTTCTGGATAACATTGGTCTCCATAAGGTGGCAGATATTCTTGAGAAATTTCCAACAATTGACACCAGAATCACAGTTGGCCCTCAACAATTGGCCAAATCAAATTTTTGCCTCCTATTTCTCCCTGCCTATTCCACATTCCTAAACCCTATTGAAGAGGTCTTTGTGTCATAACTGTGCTGTTTTAGTAGAGTTACAAGGGGAAAAATATTTAGAAGCTAGATAATAATCTTTATTGTGAGATAGTGATTATATAGTCATAGTGAATCAATGGATAGCCAGAACATGATTGTTGATCACACAGTTGGATGGAAGAAGGGGTGGCTTGATCCTGGTAACAAGTCAAGCGCCAAAACAAGGTATCCACTGTAGGGGATCATTATCTGTTCATGTTGTTGGATTTGGTAATTTGAGTTGACTTCCTAGTCTGGCTTCAAGTGACCAGATAATTGGATTGTGGGTCACAAACCTGCTTGTTTAGAACCTTGCTGGCGGGTTGAGCCTGCGGTTCCAACACCCCCAACTGAAGGTTGGCCTCCTCTGGGGGAGGCCGTCAGGGAGGTTGTCAGGAGCCCAGGCGCTGTACTGGACTAATTGTTGTTCTGTGGCGGGCAGGGCAATTTCTTGTTGTTTTTGTCTCACTTTGCAGGTTCTCAGGCAATTATGGTGTAGGGTCTTGTCTTGCTTGCATTTCCCAAGTCCTTTCACAAGGTAAGTGTTATTGTCATTTACCTTTAGAATGATTGCTGGCCCTACTTTCTTGGGTTGTAGTTTGCTTTTATCAATGTTCATGACCCAAACTTTGTCCCCAACTTCATGTCTACCTTGGATGGGGACAAATGTCTTTTGCAGACGTTCATTTTTCTTTTCTGTTTGCTTGCTGTTGGCCTCTATAACTTGAGGGTTTGAGCAGGGGGACTTTACTTGGGGTTTCCAGTTTGGGTCCTGTCAATGCTTGAATGATATCTGGCTGTGTGTCATATACTAACTCAAAAGGGCTTTTTCTGGTGGATCTGTTCACTCAAGTTTGGCACACAAGTAGTGCAGTTGATAGCTGCTTATACCAGTCTTCAGATCTCCTGGCAGTGAGTTTGACTAAGGCTTGCACAAGGCTGCCATTAAGCCGCTCTACACGTCCATTGGCCTGTGGGTGGTATGGCGTTGTTACAGTGTGTTTGACCCTTTTTTTGCGAGGTATACATTGGTGGTTTCAGAGGTTAATTCTTTCCCTCCATTGGTTATCAGGAGTTCTGGCTTTCCAAACTTGCTGATTATCTCTTTGCCAATAAATCATACATCATTGCCAGTATGCGCCCTTACTGCTTGGGCTACTGGCCATCTTGTAGCAAAGTCAATGGCGGTGATGATGTATTTCTTATTTTTGTGTTTCCCTGGCACAGGGCCAACAACATCAAGGGCCCATACTTTGAAGAGTAGTTGTGTGTGGATGGGAAGTACTGACTTTGGAGGGGTTTTGCTTTTGGCAAACTTTTTGCATACCTCACATTGGTCTAGGACTTCCTGAACATCACAATATAGGGTTGGCCACCAGGCCTTGTGTTTAAGGAACTCATATAGGTTTAAACTTTTGGTGTGTCCAAGGTCTCTGTGATATCATAGGATGGTGTCTATTTGCTGGTGCATGGGGATATAGGGAATGGTAGTGCCGTCAGACATTTTTCTGTGTAGGGTCCCATATACGTTAGCAAACAGGTGTTTGTTTTTGGTAACTGTTTCCTTTGTTATGTTGGTTGTACCAGGGGGGGAAACCCTTGTCTTTTGTTTATAGTACCAAGAGAGGCCAGTCTGGGTTGAGCCCATTTTCTCCTCTTGGGGCACGGACATATAGGCGTGAGAGGGCGTCTGCCATAGCAAGCTCAGGACCAGGTTTGTGCTGTATGAGCATATTGAATCTCTCCAAGAGCTCCATCCAGCGGGCTTGGCGGTGAGATAGATTTGCTTGGATTTCAAATATGTGAGCAACTTGTGATTGGTTAATGCTGTGAATTCTTCCTGCTGTTCTAGGTAACAGCGCCATTTGACTAGACAGTGCACAATAGCCAACAGTTCCTTGTTTTGGATAGGGTATTGACACTTGCCATCTGTCAATTTTTGGGATTCATAAGCTACGGGCAGGAAGTCACCATCATTATTTTTGATTTGTAATACTCCTCCAATGGATGCATCTGAGGCGTTGGTTTCCATTTGGTATTCCCTGTCACGTTTGGGGTATTGCAGGATGGGAGCTGTTGTGAGCTTCTCTTTGAGGCGTCTAAAACAGAGGTCACATTGGGGGTCCGCATAAACTTGGATTTGGCACCTGTTATGGCAGATAATGGGGCAGTCAAAAGGCCACAGTCAGGTATGAAACGGCGTACATAGGCCACCATCCCCAAGAAAATGTGGAGTTATGACTTATCCTTGGGTGGCGGCATTTTGAAGATGGCCTGTATCTTTTGATTGTCAGGTTTGATGCCGTCTTTTGAGACTATGTGTCCCAGGAAAGGCAATTTCTTGCGGAATAACTGGTACTTGGAGGGCTTGGCCAACATTTTGTGTTGTGCCAGAGTAGCAAAGACTGCCTCTAGGTCTTTGTGGTGCTGTTCCACTGATGGAATGTAGACAATGATGTCATCCAGGTAGACTAGGGCATGCTTGCCTATGTGCAGTGCAAATACTTTATTCATGAAGGTCATAAAGGTGGACAGGGCGTTTGTCATGCCAAAGTTGAACACCACACATTTGTATGAGCCATATTTAGTGCAGAAGGCTGTTTTGGGGATGTCTTCCTTCTTGATACAAATCTAGTTGTAGCCTGCAGTCAGATCAATCTTGGGGAAGACTGTGGCTCCTCCTAAGGCGTCAAAGAGATTGTCAATCAGTGGTAGTGGGTAACAATTCTTAATGGTAACTTCATTTAGGGCTCAGTAGTCTGTGACCAGACATAAGGTACCGTCTTTCTTAGCCACAAAGAATACAGCGGCCCAAAGGGAGACTGTGAGGGGCAGATAAGTCCTTTCTCCAAGCTTCCTTGAGATAGGCACATAGGGTGTTGTCTTTGTTTGGGGTCAGCCTGTAGATAGGACACGCTTTGGATACAGCTCCTTTGAGTTGGATGGAGTGTTGAATGTGTTTCTCAGGGGGCAGCCCAAGTAGCGCTTTCTTGAAGATTTCTGGATGGCAGGCCACAATTTTGCAATCCTGAGACGTGAAGGTATCCTGTTGATCCTTGAAGTGTATGATCTTGTACTGGCAGGAGTACCAGTAAATTGCCTTAGGTTTTCTTTTTTGTCCAGGGTCTCCGTGATGCATACAAAGACATGGTTGCATAGGAGTTGGTCCACAGAGTCAGGGTAGATCTGGTGGTTGACAACTTCACGCTTGATGGTCAACACTGAGGTTTCCCAGTCTATGTGAGGATTGTTCTTTTGTAACCAGTCTAGCCCCAGTACAATGTCAAACTTTGGGAAGTCAATGACAGGACCTTGGATGGTGGAGTGTAAGTTCTCAAGCATGACAAAGAATGTGACAGTTTCCCTTGTCACAGCAATGTGGTGTTTGTCAGCCAGGACCATGTTTTTAATTTTCAAAGGATTAGTGACCAGCTTGAACTTGTCCACAAAGCTGCTGTTGACTAGGGTTTAATCTGCACCCAAATCCAGGAGTGCTGAGCCTGTGTAACTGCAAAAGCGGAAATGATAGGACATAAGTTTATTGGGATGTCTGGTAATGGTGTACAGTACCGGATCCTCTGAGGGCACTTGCATCATTGGGCATTAGTCCACATCCTCGGGTTAGTACTCATCATTGGGCGGGTCAGGAGTTGCTTGGGTAGAGCTTGGCTTGCTTAATGCTATGCCCGGGCTTTTCCCTCATCTTGATTGCTTTGCGTGGCGGTGATACAGACATGGGTACAATTTGACTGGCCATTGTTCCCACTTCCATGTTCATTTGAACCTGTGGGTTTATGGTTGGTGTTATTCCTGTTGTTCCTGGGGAGTGATCAAGTGGAGCGCCCGCCTGTGTGGGAGTCCTTGGGTCTCTCTCATTTTCCTGTTTGTGCCTTATGAAGGGTGTTGGAGGTTTGTTCCACTTTCTCTGCTTTGCAGTACAGGCTTTGTAGGTTGGCCACCTGGTCCAGGTTCACATGCCTCATCACATGCAACTTGAGGGCGTTGTAGTACATGGGGTGTGTGGCTGGGGTGTCAAAAGCCATGTCAGATGATGCTCAAAGTCAGAGTTCTTCATAAGCACAGGTGAGCTCCTTCACAGTGCCTGTCTGGGTAAGGTTCTTTACTTGTTGTATTATCATGAGCGCTGTATTCTTAAGCACAAATATTGCCAGGAAGTCTTGCTTAAAGGTATCCCAGTTCTTTTTGGTGTGTTCCTTGTGCCACTTGTTACACCAGGTGCCAGCGTCATGGGTCAGGCAGATGGAAATTTCTGCAATCCAAAATTTCTGTGGGCATTCCATCTGAGCCAGCTTGCTCTGGGCGGACCAGATTCATGTGGCAGCGTTGTTGTTGGCCCCGGCAAAATGTTCCAAGGCGGCGCTTTGCAGTCTTTGAGCTATGTAGGCTGGCATGACGCTTTAATCAGTTAGTTGCGGCATGGAGGAGGGAACCTGGAAGAACCCTTGTGCAGACATGGCATTGCAGGCAGGTAGTGGAATCACCATATTCTGGTACAGGAAAAACCATCAGGTATCTCAGCACCAGGAGTGTACAGGGTCCAGTCAGGCAGGAGGCAAGATATAAATCTGTTGAGGATTTGTTGGCTGCAGCGTGTGCGGACAACAGGCGGAAATTTTCAAGATAGGGTAGGATGGAGAACCTATCTGTGCTACAATGTTGTAACTGCTGTTTTAGCAGAGTTACAAGGGGAAAATATTTAGAAGCTAGATAATAATCTTTATTGTGAGATAGTGATTATATAGTCACAGTAAATCAATGGATAGCCAGAACATGATTGTTGATCACATGGTTGGATGGAAGAAGAGGGTGGCTTGATCCTGGTAATGAGTCAAGTGCCAAAACAAGGTATCCACCGTAGGGGATCATCATCTGTTCATGTTGTTGGATTTGGTAATTTGAGTTGACTTCCTAGTCTGGATTCAAGTGACCAGATAATTGGATTGCAGGTCACAACTCCGCTTGTTTGGAAGCTTGCTGGCGGGTCAAGCCTGCAGGTTTGACATTTGGGTGGCTCAAGCAAGTTGTCAAGCGGGGGACACCAACTGGGACCAAGGACTTCTTTGATTTGCTGCAAGCCGGGATCCACACCCTTCCAGCCAAGACCATGGCCAAATTCTATAGCCACACTGATTCATTTCATCTTGCGTGCCTTGCCAAATAGCTAATTAACTAAAGCCTTAACAATTCTGGCTATTGTTGCGTTTATACTTCTGGGAAGTATAATAAACAAAATAAAGGGGAAGATTAAGAAGAGAATGATACTTTATTGGATATGAATATAGGATAATATATAGTATCATGACAAGCCACATGTTGTCCATGTACGTCATGGAGGTCATGGGGCTTATCTGAGTAATGTTCCTTTTGAGTCACAAGGCTTAATCAAGTTGTGTTCTATTTAGGATCTGGATTGAGTGGTCCTTGTCATAGATGGTTAACTGATAGTGGTGCCATTGGTTTATTGACTGGGTAGTGAACCACTTGGTGAGCCACTTGGTGATTTAATCAGGGTGTTAATTCCCCAAGAGGGAGTAATTAAAGATGTTGCAACATCTCCCCTGGGGTGCTGGAAGGCGGAGCCTTGGGGATCTTCTTGAGGGTATCTGGTATACAGGCTTGATACTGATCTAGTTTAGCATTGGGAACAGGGAGCCTTGAATTTTGTTGAGCAGTCCTTGCCTTACACAGACAAAGCTGATCATGATGCATACATTTTAGTTGGGTTTGAGCTCCAATCCCTTTGATGAGGTAGGTGTTATTGGGTTTCACCTCCATGACAGTGCCTGGTCTGCGTAATCCTGGGTCTAATTTGTGTTGGTTGTGGTTGACAACCCAGATCTTGTCTCTGACTTGGAACCTTTCTTGTTGTAGTGGGATTGTTTCCTGCTGAACCCTTTGTTGTTACATTGTATCTTGGTCCTTTCTGGCTTGTAGTACTTTTGGATAATTGCTGTCTGGTATCTACTTTGGAAGTGGCAGTTGTGGTCCCATGGTTGTACTGACAAGTGAGGGTTTCTGACCATAGATAACTTCATAAGGGCTTTTGCCTGTATTGCGGTTGACTTGTGTTCTGCAGACCATAAGGGCAGTTGGTAACATGTCAACCCAGGATTTTGGATTGTTTTCAGATAACTTACTGAGGGCTTCTACTAGAGAGCCGTTTAGTTGTTCCACACGTCTATTTGCTTGTGGGTAATAAGGGCTGGCTGTGACGTGTTTTATTCCATTTTTAGCAATATAGATGTTGGTATCAATAGCTTTGAGTTCAGTGCCTCCATCTGTGATTAAGAGGTCAGGCTTTCCAAACTTAGCTATGATCTCCTTGCCAATGAATTGTCTCATGTCATTGCCCTTGTGTTCTTTTGTGGCTTGTGCTACAGGCCATCTGGTTGCATAGTCAATGGCTGTGATGATGTACTTCTTGACTTTGCTTTCACCAGGCATAGGTCCCACAATATCTAACAACCATACCTTGAAAGGTTGTGTGATTGATACGGGTACTACTGACTTTGGTGGAGCTTTGGTTTGGGCTTACTTTTCATAGACCTCACATTGTTCCAGTACTTCTCTGATATCATATAGCATGTTGGGCCACCAGTAGCGGGTCTTGAGATATTCATACAAGTTTCTGCTATGGGTGTGTCCCAAGTCTATGTGATAACAGAGGATTATATCAATCTTTTGTGTTGACAGAACATAGGGTACAGTGTCACCATTTGGAAGGATTTGGTGGAGGGTACCATATACATTTTTGAAAAGATGTTTCTTCTTGAGGACTTTCTCTTGGATGTCCATTGGGGTGCCAGGTGGGAACCCTTCCTGGAGATTCCCCATGATTAACATGGGCCAGTTGGGGTCACCATCAGTGCAGAGGATGTGTTTATTATATAGCCTTTATAGGGCGTCTGCAGTAAGCGTTTCTCTGCCTGGCTTGTATTCAATTTTCATGGGGTATCTCTGTATGAGACTCATCCATTTGGATTGTCTTCTTGACAGGTATTGTTGTGTTTTAAAGAATATCAACAACTTGTGGTCAGTGAGTACTTTAAACGTCTGGGCTGCTTCTAGATAGCATTGTCATTTCATGAGGCAGTGTATGATGGCAACCAACTCCTTATTGTGTATAGGGTATCTTTGTTTGCTGTCCAATAGCTTCCTGGATTCATATGCTACAGGGAGGAAGTCTTTCTGGGCCGTTTGGATACAGAGGACTCCTCCTATGGCATAATCAGAGGTGTTGGTTTCTAGCTCATAGATACCCTTGCGGTTTGGGTATTGCAGGATGGGGGCAGTAACCATGCGCTCTTTCAGCTGGCGGAAATGTTGATCTTGTAAAGGTGTCCAGACAAACTTGGTTGTTTTCCCAGTGATGGCTGAAAAGGGAGCTGTTAGGGCGCCCCAGTTGGGGATGAACCTGCGTACATAGGCTATCATTTCAAGGAAAGTGCAGAGTTTGCTCTTATTCCTTGGGGCTGGCATTTCTGTTATAGTGCGTATTTTGTTGGGATTAGGCTTGATGCTGTCTTTACTGATGATATGACCAAGGAAGGGGAGTTCAGTTGAGAAGAACTTGTATTTGGATGGTTTGGCAATTATTTGGTTTTCTTTCAGGGTACAGAGGACTGCACAGACGTCTTCCCAGTGTTGTTGTAGGTTGAGACTATAGATGATGATGCTGTCCAGGTAGATTATTGCTCTTTTTCCAATATGTTCCTTGAAGACTTTGTTCATTAAGGTTACAAAAGTACTGGGAGTGTTTGTCATGTCAAAATTGAGGACAACACATTCAAAGGATCAGTATTTAGTCCAAAATGCAGTCTTTGGAATGTCTTCAGGTTTCACGCAAATTTGGTGATATCCTGCTGGCAAATCAATTTTTGTGAAGATTTGGGACCCCCCCCAGGGCATCAAAAAGGTCATCAATTAGGGGAAGGGGATACCTATTCTTTATTGTGACCTTGTTAAGGGCCCTGTAGTCTGTGACCAGGCAGAGGCCTCCATCTTTCTTTGCCACAAAGAAGACAGCGGCACCAAAGGGTGACTTTCAAGGGTCTGATGAGGCCTTTCTTGAGTGCTTTGTCAAGGTAGGCTTTCAGAGCGTTGTCTTCTTGTGGTGTGAGGCGGTAGATTGGTTGTGCTTTAGGCACGCTACCCTTTAGGCCAATCTCATGTTGTATGCCCCAATCAGGGGGCAGCCTGGGTAGTGATTCTTGGAATACAGAGGGAAATTCATTGACTAGCTGGTATCTAATTGGATTTTGTTTGTGTTGAATTTCTGTGTTTTTGAAGTGGATGACTTTATATGTATACATGCTCCAATTAATTTTGCTGATGTCAGTTTCTTTCTCTGTTTCCATGATCTTTACAAATATGTGGTCCCTCATGAGGGTATCAAGGTATGTCAGGTACATGTGATGGTGGACTTCTCCTTGCTGGATAGTAAGGGTGGCACTGTCCCAGTCTATGTGAGGCTTTGTCTTTTGCATCCAATCTAACCCAATTATGATGTCATATTTGGGGATTGGAATGATGGGGCCGCTAATTGTTGTTTGGACGTCTTCAATTTGGGCCCTGAAAGGTCTGGTCTCATGGGTAACTGGTGTGCTGCGGTTGTCCGCCATGATGACCCTCTTGATGTTACTTCAAATGGTGGGTAACTTCATGAGGTCTGCAAAACTCTTGTTAATAAGCAATTGATCAGCTCCAGTGTTGAATAGCGCTGTGCCCTGGTATCTTCAAAAAAAGAAAGGATAGGTAAGGAGTTTATTTCCAGATTGGGCGGCAAACAGGAGAGGGTTGCTGGAGGGAACCTGGATCATGGTGATGGAGTCCACGTCCTGTTCTCTGTACAAGTCTGGTGAAGAGGGGGAGGGCAGCTTGCCTAAGAACTCCCCTGAGCTTTTCCCTCCTTGTTGGTATCTTTGGTGCTAGCCTAGTTGATTTGTGCTGTGCAATTTCCATTTCAAGGTTGGGTATTGTTGGCTCAGTTGTTTTGCTTATTGGGGCGAGGCTCTCTCTTAGCTGCGGGGTTTTCCTTGCGTTTGTTGGAGGCGTGTAGATTGTCAGACTTATGAGCTGCGTGTTTTACCTCTAGGAATACATACTTGAGGTTCTTACAGCAGGTTATATTGAACTGACGTCTAATGTGTGTAGGAAGGCCATTATAGAAGTCCAGGCGTGGTCCAGGTTCATCAAAGTTGATGGTGTTGGGCGCACGGTCACATAGTCTTTTGTATGCGGCAATGTATTCCTTGATGGTTCCTGTCATTTTGAAGGTTCAGAGTTCAGTCATGATCACCACGTCTGAGTTCTTCATAGAGAACTTTTTGAGGAATGCAGCCTTGAACACTTCCCAATTTTCCTTCTGGTCAGGATGTTGAGCTAGCCATTTGGTAACAAAATGCGATGCAGTCCCTATGACGCGGAGGGCAATTTTGCTAACCCAGAGTCTTTGGGGATACTCCACTTATTCAAATTTTCTCTCAGTACTGTTGATCCAGAGAAAGTGTTCTCACAGCGTAGTCCTGAAAAGATGCCAATCTCAGCGGTATGTAAGTATTGAAATACAATATTGGGTATCTCAGGTTGTGTTGGTGCTGTTGTGGCTGGCGTGGTGGGGAACAGTCTGCAGGTTTTAAGAGTGCATTGTACTGGTCAATGGGTACAAGGAGATTATTGTAGATGACAAGTCCTGGGGGAACATCTTGTCCTGCTTTGTAATCTCTCCAACTGTTAGGGAGTGAAATTGCTTGGGTTCTTTTCTTGGGAGGAATTTTTCCTTTGATTTGGGTAGGTATGGATAACCTACCTGTGCTACCACTGTTGCGTTTATACTTCTGGGAAGTATAATAAACAAAATAAAGGGGAAGATTAAGAAGAGAATGATACTTTATTGGATATGAATAATGGATAATATATAGTATCATGACAAGCCACATGTTGTCCATGTACGTCATGGAGGTCATGGGGCTTATCTGAGTAATGTTCCTCTTGAGTCACGAGGCTTAATCAAGTTGTGTTCCATTTAGGATCTGGATTGAGTGATCCCCGTCATAGATGGTTAACTGATAGTGGTGCCATTGGTTTATTGACTGGGTGGTGAACCACTTGGTGAGCTGCTAGGTGATTTACTTGGGGCATTAATTCCCCAAGTGGGAGTAATTGAAGATGTTGCAACATGTCTATTTTTCTATTTTCTTTAATTTACTTATTTATATTTATGAATTATTGTTTTATATTTAGGTAACTCCAAGCCCGCAAAAGCCTTCTATAAAGCAGCACCATTGACAGAGATTGTAATTTTTATATTGTAAATAAATTAAATCTATTATGTTATGAATTGGCTATGTCAAATATGTAATATCACAATATGATAACTACATAAAAATTTCACTTCTGTCAAATACATATAAAAAAGCTAAAACAAATAAAAGCGCTCAAGTTAGAAGTGAATTTTAAAAAAGTTATTATTATGCTTTACTGTAAATTCAGAACCTGAACATAAAAATGCGGGATTGTCAAATCCTTGGTCCAAATTTTGAATCACTTTTGCGGGCAACTCAGCTGAGTGAAAATTAAAATATTAAATAAAATTAACAATTTAATTTGACTTTTTTTGATTTATTTAAATTGGCAAATTTTGAATCTCTTGAGCAGATAACTCAACTACCAAAAGAAAAAACACAAAAAACAAATGCAGGATAGCATGAATCAGAAATGCGGGATTCTAATATACAATTTGATATTCCTGTATTTCAAACAAATCATAGACATCATGTAAAACTTAACAAATCTGAAATTGCGGGATTGTCAAATCCAAGAACCAAGTTTCAAATCATAATTGCAAGGAATGTGAAATAAATATAATTTATGGGTGTCTCAAAAGGATGCCAAAGGATCTAGAGTGGATTTGTGCTGATTCTTTTGGGAATCATAGGCATTCTTAAAAATCACCCTATTCCATTTTAGGACAGCTAAAATTTAGATCACAATATTCACAAAATTAACATATATAACAATAAAATTGACTAAAATATACATTCCTCTTCTTGAGTTTAAAAATTTTTAATAAAAATTTATTATGTCTTCTTTCAATAACAACCAAGCCAATGAGCTGTTCCCTGGCCTTGACAAAATCATGCAGGGCTACACTGGGTCTCTTAACAGTGAAGCCTCTGTCTATGGCCACTCCCAACCCGCAGGCCCCTCTGCAAGCCCTTCCCAGGAGTCTGTTATTTCTCCTGCAACTTCCAGCATGGCTCTGTTTGCCCATCATGCACAGGCACCGCCTAACCCAAATACCTGGATAAACAATGGCATCTGGAACCAGCCATTTGAGCCATGGGGTCACTCAGAGAGCCCAGAACCCCAAAACAGCAGATCAGATGGAATTGACCAGTTCCCAAGATAGACACATATCCTTCCCCAGCCAATCAGCCTGCAAGACAAAGAAGAAAATTAATCACTCTGGAGATTGTTCTTAAAATGGTTGAAAATCAAGGGAAGCTTATGTCCCTTGGGGAAATTGCGGCTGCAATGGGTTTTGCAAAGTCCACTGTGGCTGCAACCCTGCGAGCCCACGCCAACTGTGGCCCCCCTACCAAGAAGACCTCAACTGGTGCCCATACTTCAACCAAAGGTGACACAGCCCATCCCCTTATGATGTCCATTATGGAACATGACCTGCAGATGCCCCTGGTCCAGGTACATCTCCAGCTGGGACTTCATGGCATCTTCACTAACAAAAGAACAGTGAATTTGTGGATGCACAGAGTTGTGGTTGCTGCTAGAATCTTGTCCAATCAAGTTCTCAGTGGCCCCATTTTGGTGGACACCAAAAGCTACAATTCAACTATTATTAATTTTATCAAAGGAAGGGCAATGAGGGCCCATAATGACGTAATCTTCCTGTCATATGCTAAGATATCTGCAAGTATCCAAGATTTTGGAGAGAAGCATATCCAGTCTGACGTGTACAAGCGCGGCCCAATATTGTATTTGTTTGTTGGGGTTTTATTGGCAGTTTCCCCATTGGGCGTCAATTATTACTCGGCAATATTGAACACTGCAGATGGGTATGCCTACCAGACGGAGCTTAAGGCCATGCTGGAGGAGTGGGCCACACAAAACACCGTGCACACAGTTGTACTGAGTGCAGAGATGGAGCAGCAGGAATGGGCAACCCAAGAAATCAGGGCTGTGGGGCATACCTGCTGGTCCTACCCCATCAACTACACCAACATGCATCTTGCAGATGTATGTCTCTACAATTTTGGTTCCGTCCTCAGGCGCCTAAAGCCTGCCACCTACAACAAACTATGCACCCAAATTGATAAGGGGTATGAGCTTTTCCCTTCTGCGTCTGTCCAGGACTTATTTGATCTCCTCATCTTCTATACAAGTGATAGTGATAAGTCCAGAAAGGACCCCTGCCTTCCCCCACGCCGGTCCATCTGTTTTGTCAAGCCAGTATATGTGACAGAAGAAGAATTTGAGCAATTGAAGCAATCAGCTCTTGCTGCCCCTTCCCAGTCAAGAAACCCTGCCTCCCCAACCCCCCCTACCATCAAGCCACCTGCCTTCCAACCCTGACTCCCAAACCACCACCCATTTCCTCCCCACTATCTCTGATGCCGCCTCTTTCACAGGCGCAGATGAAGGCAATGTTTATTCTGCCCATTCCCTCCCCTTCCCAACCTTTGATTAGTAAATAAATCTTTTCTTTGTGACAACTTATTAAAATTGGAATCTCTCTTTCAATTCATAATTAATAATGTTTTCTTTTTACATTATCAACAATTCCCCTAATTAATAAAATGTTGTACATTTGATGTGGTACAAATAGTTAAAATTATGACCATAGATATTTTTCATCATCATTAATAAATTAAAGACAATAAATGTGAATATTGCATTAGAATATTGCAGTTAGACGTCAACTATTGATTCTTAGATATTATGTGCATAACTCAATGTATTTTGTTTAATAAAATCCATTATAAACTTGACCTTTTACATTATAATTCAATGAAATAAATTGTGTTTATATTAAAGAGCCATTAACACTTAGTACAAATATTGGAAAATAGTGCATTTTACAGCCTGTATATTTACCTATTGGTAATAATTCTGTAAACTTTTCAGTCAGATTTTGTGAGTAATAATAATGTAATGTGCTAATAAATTACAGTTTATTGTCATTAATTGGTTGATTTTCTTTGCTGTGGCAATTGTGCATTTTCTGATATTTATACACTAGTATACAATTGGTTGGCTTCACATCCAATCACACAGGCAATAGGAAAACAAGCAGCCACCCCAACCACATCCAGTCTTGGGGTGGCTGCTTGTTTTCCTATTGCCTGTGCAATTGGATGTGAAGCCAACCAATTGGATACTAGTGTGTAAATATCAGAAAATGCACAATTTTCACAGCAAAGAAAATCAACCAATTAAAGACAGTAAACTGTAATTTATTAACACATTACATTATTATTACTCACAAAATCTGACTGAAAAGTTTAAAGAATTATTACCAATAGGTAAATATACAGGCTGTAAAATGCACTAATTTTCAATATTTTTACTAAGCATTAATGGCTCTCTAATATAAACACAGTCAATTTATTTTAAGCTGTAATGAAAAAGACCTAGTTTACAGTGGATTTTATTAAACAAAATGCATTGAGTTATGCACATAATATCAAAATACCAAGAGTTGACGTCTAATTGCAATATTTCAATGCAATATTTACATTTATTGTCTTTAATTTATTAATAAAAATGAAAAATATGTATGCATTGAAGATAGTACTATAAAAACCAGTTTTTTGATGGAATTCAAACAATATGTCAACAATCTATAAGTTGATCAACAAATTAGAAGCACACCTGCAAAAGGTTGTTGAAATAGAAAGAAATATCAGGGAAATAGTGACAGGAAAGCTGGGTAACAAGGGCCAGCCACTAATCCAGTCAAAAGAAGATGCTCTGGATAAACTAGGAAATATCATAGATGAAAAGAATAAAGAAAAATTACATAATCTACAGGGAACAACTTTATCAAGTATGAAGTTCAACAACACAGCCTAGAATTTGTGGGAGTTCTGGCAGGGGGTCATAAGAAAACAATAAGATCAAACTAATTGAAGGACCAGAAATTCAAAAGGAAATCAACACCAATGAAGAGGAAACCAACCAAATGGAAACAGATGAAAATGAAACACAAGCAAGAAGCAGAAGCGCTTCAAGAAATACAGAAGCTTTTTCAACTGAAAACCAAGAAAAAACACAAGTTGCAAGAAATATAAGAAAAATTAAGCCTAGGAAAATTAATGAAGAGCATCCAACGCTCATGAAGTTTGCCAAAGTGGCGCCTGTGGCTGAGGGGGCCACAGGGGAAACAATTAGTAAGTTTTTTATCTTTTACTTAAATTTATTTTAGTCATCACCAGGAATGGGGATGAGGTTGCAGAAGTGGCAGCTTATACACCAAGTTGGTTTTACGGGGGTTACCAGTCACTGGTAGCCCCTGTAAAACAAATAAATAAAAACCAAATAAATAAAATAATTCAACATAATATGTTTAATTTTTCAAGTTGTGAAGCTAAAAATAGGGAATATTTACCACCCACAGGGTGCTTGCCATGGATAAGGGAAGCATATGAACTAGGAGCAACTATCAAAATCAAAGAAATGAATGAAATTTACGGGGATATCAAACTGAACTTTGATGAATACATATACAAAAGCATTCAACAATTCCCCTTCACAAACATCAACAAATATGAAAAGAATTTAATTAAAACCAACTTTCAAATTGGAACTGAATATTTGAAAGCTGCAATTTTTAATGAGTTATTTAAGGCACTGTCAAATAAAGTTGGGGATGCAGTCCTCCAGAATAATTTCAAATCTTTATTAATATTGTTTGCCAAGGCCTGGGGGGCTGATTCAAGTCAGGCGCCCCCCGGAACCCTCTTCAAGTTCAATCAAACCTCCTATATTAATAGGTTAATTCAAACATTCAAAAAATTATGCATGTTCTTGGAAAAGTATACCTCACAAAGAATCCACATTGTGGTATACCTGGGAATCCTCCTCCACTGTATATTAAAAACCAACATCAAAAAGTTGGAGGATGTACCTATTCAAATGGATATTTGCCGCGTAGCCCTTGACCACCAGAAGACACCACAGGGATACAGGACAGTTGAGCACTTTCTCTATGATTTATTTGCATTGGCAACACTATACATGTACTACATGCCCCCCAAAAAACCTACTAGTCAATTTGCTCACCTGCCTGCCTTTTATCAAACAATCAGCAACCACCGGGGTACAGGGCGCCACCCCTCTAGCAATTGCATCCAGGGCTGTCCACCACATACAGAAGAGTACGTGGATCCAATTAGATGCATTAGCCAAAAATTTAATTTTGGGGTATAATTCCCCGGAATAATCACATCCCATTTGCAGTTAGCATCCCCCAATAAATATTTCCCCCTTGCAAATTAATTTTTTTTAACTTTATATATTTTAATACTAAAACTTTTTAGTATTGTAATATATACTATTAAAACTTTACTATAATTTTTTTAATATCACATATTTAAATATTAAAAAATTTAGTATCTAAAAGTTAACATTAAAATTTTAATAATCCATATTACAATATTAAAATTTTTAATATCAAATATTTTGATATTGAATAAATCACAAATTAATAAAGTTGTTATGTTTTGATTATTTAAACTTTAATATTTAACTTTTAAAATTTATAATTATAATTTTAATTTTAATATTTTTTTATTAAATTTTAGTATGTAGATTATAATATTAATATATCTAAATATATTACAAGACATTAGTTAAAGTTTCAACCACGTCAACTATTGAAAATAAAGTTAAAAATGTTTTTATTTACTAGCTTGTCAAGTACGGGTTTTATTTATCACATAGATAAACATCAAGAATTGAATTTATCTGCATCATGCAGCCTGCTCCACTTATGTTTCAAACAAATGATTGTTTAGAACTCAAATTACCTTTCCCTTGTAATGTGATTTGATAAACATATTTGATATACTTGACCCGCATCCTAAGTACTAATTAGTAAGCAATACAGGAAAATCATTGGTTGCCGTGTTGTGTGGTTATAGTGGCACTGAAATAAAAAGGATCAGATGATGACATGTAAGGTCCAATTTGTGGCTTAAAAAAGCCAAAGTACCATCAAGGATTCACAATTTTTTAAATAAACCAATTTATTTCTATCTTTTTTTAATTTATTCATTTTTTAGCGCAAAAGCCAATAATAATATTCAGTGCATTAAAATAAAAATATTTCCATCTTACCTAGTATAATTAATTTTACTTACCTTTTCTATGTATTCTTAAATGTCTATAATACAATCAAACATCACGTTATTATATATAAATAATAATTATTGAGTCCTAATAAAAACAAACTAAATAAAATTAAAACCTAATTAAACCCAGAGCACCCATTTATATAATTAGCTTGGAGGCCAGGGCTTTTGGGAGGAAGGATTCCAAGTGCTCATAGAAAGCCTCCACCACATTGGGTGGCATTGCAAATTGGCTGATCTCAAGAATATTGAATAGATCCTCAGTGTCCTGAGGAAGGCCTTGTTTCACCTTATTCTTGATCCAACCAAACACCTCCTTGATTGGATTCAGGAATGGGGAATATGGCAGGAGGAAGAGAAGTCTCATTGGACAATTGGTAAGTCAGTGGCTGGAGGTGTGGCTGTTTTTGTCAATGGGGGGGAATTCAGGTACAACCAGATCCACTTTATGGAGCCCAACATTATTAAGCACAACAACGTTGGGTGTGCCGCTGTAATTTATCCAAAGGTACTCCTTGACAGCTTGGAGAAAATTGAGAAAGGTCCCACTGTTATAGGAGCCTTTAATCATCTGATACAGATCTAACCTGCAAGGACCAAGAAGCGCAACCATGGAATAGGTCTGGGAACAGACAGCTGCACAATGGGCTACACCGTCCTTGGACCCCTCTCAACTCACCCATGCCTCTACCTGAGTGAATAGGAAAACAACAATTTGTTGATATAGAAGAACTGAACATTACCAGTCTCCTTTAGTGCCAGATATGTCTTGGCATAAATGTGGAGATCCTCAATGGTCTTTTCACTGTTTCTATTGTACGGAGAAACTCTGAGCACCTTCCACAAGAAGCCCAAATCAACCATTGCTTTGTAAACAAGGGTTTTAGAAACAGAAAGCCCAAACTCTGTGGCAAGAATTGATTTGACACCAAGTGTGTCCAGGTGGCAATCCTTGGCTACCCACTGCTTGATTGAATCAATATGAACGGGCTGAAGGAGTTTGGGCTCCCGCTTAGCCTTGGTGGATTTGGCAATTTGCCCGGTTTTGCCATACTTGGTGTTGATGTTGGCAATGTATCTGGCTGTGACACCAAATCAGGACGCAATATCCCAAACCGCCATTCCCCCATTCAAGCAGTTGAGGAGAGCTTCACGCTCACTATCCGTCAACCGGCGCCGGTACTTGGCAGGTACCACGGCATCCTGGCTACCAGGCTTGACACAGGGGACGGGGACCTTTGTATAGAAAGTGGGATTGCAATTGCTTGCAGTGGCGCTGTCAATGGTTGAATACACAATAGGCGCAAATGGTTCCTCAGGGGTGGCCAATGGCTTGTAGGTGGTGTCAAAGACGCAGGGGCAGGAAGTAGCCACTCTTGGGTCAAGAGTGCAGGGCCAGGTGACAACTGGGTAAACAGTGGAGGTGTAAGTAACCTCATTGTTACTGGTGACCCCGGTGTAGCAGACTTTGGTAGCAGGCCTTGAAAGTGGCTTCTGCCTGGGATTCAAGCTGGTAGTTCTGGCTTGGGATGCAGGAAGTGGTTGGCTGGCGCTGACACCTTGGGAGGCCTGTGTATTGGCATGACTCCACTCAAGTTGGGTTCTGGGTCTGTTCTTGGACCCTCTGGGACGCCCTTGTGGACAGGCTGCCCTGCGGGCTGGTGCAGGAGCGGGTTGAGAATGTGATTGATGGTCCATAAAAATAAAATAAAAAATTATATTTTAGATTAAATATGTATTTATTTGGAGTTATTAGTTTAGTTGTGAGTAGTTGTTTTCTCTTGATTTAGCCTTGAATAGTATCAGAGTTTCTATATCTGTGATTTGAAGTGAATAATATTATATCCTTTCCAGTTTTGGATGATTTTAAAGTTTAATCAATTTTTATGTCTAATTATGGTTATTGAGATTGAATTTTCCATTTGATTTTAGTTGTGGTGGAGCTTCTTGATTTGGGTTGGTGCTTCCTAGTGTGCTTACTGCACATTAAATTTGGATTCCAGTTCCTGCAATTAATATCTGAGTTTACTAGTGGCATTCAAAAGTGATTTGAAATTTGGTTCTTGGATTTGACAATCCCGCAATTTCAAAAAACATAGTAAACTTAATGAAAATGGCTGATGAATTTGAACGCTTCAAATCTGATTCCAGTTAATTCATTTTGTCCATTGAAAATATGCAGTTTGACTTGAACTTTGAAAAGTGTCTATGAGTTCCTGCATTTTCAAATATTCAAATAAAAATACAAAAAAATCAATTTAATTGAAAAAAAGCCATCCCACAAAAGTGATTTGAAATTTGGACCAAGGATTTGACAATCCCGCATTTTTACATTCAGGTTCTGAATTTACAGTATGAAGACCTTCTCTAGGATTTTATGCAAAAAAGGTTTGCTAAAATAGGAGTTAAAAATAAAGTAATATAAAAAGTAAAAATTAAAAGTGTAGAATTATATTTGAGGGAAAGAGTTTTTATTAGTTGCAACAATAAAGGGTTCTGTGGTATGTACCCACACAGCAATAGAGGTGGTGCACAACCTCTACCACCACACCATGTACAGTGAATACTCTGCTGTTAAAATATTTGCACCTGCTAGTAAAAGGAAGGATGATCAGGTGGGAGTTCAGGAGCAGCTTTTTGAGTGGGGCTGTAAATCTGTATATACCAGCCAGGACCTGGGCATCATGAATCACATGATCAACCAAGTTGTAGCCCAGGGGGACCTTCTTCCCATTCAGGTAGAGCCTAGTCTTGTTATTCTCAAGAAGAACCCCATCTAAGGCCTCAACGTTGGTGCCCATCCCAAAGTAAAAGAGGAGCCCCAGGTAAATCACAAGATGAAGCCTTTGCCCAGCAAAGACTTCTGTAAAATCACAGAGTTTATTGAACACAGCACTAATTTTCTTCTTATGCCTTTTCTTTGCAAAGGCAATCTCCATGGCCTTAGAGAGTCCTGTCTCATCAGCACTTCAGGCCAGCCCAAAGTCTGCCAGGATGATTTTAGTCTTCTTTATGGCTGTTGCACTGACAACAGCCAATTCACCCACCACAGCCCAAAGTTCTCTAGCAGGTAAGAGAGTGTATGCTCCATCAGGAAGCAGAAGCAAGCAGTTACATGGGCCCAGACTATCTCCGGTATATTCTTGAATGGGAGCATCTCCAAGACGTCCCAAATAAGCTCAATGAAGTTTACACAGTAAACTCCACTGAGGGCCACTGGGTCAAGGCAGATCAATTGGGCATCCTTGTAGGCAGTAACTGCTCACTCATATACCCCATTGTTGTGCATCAGCCTGGCTAATGCCTCCCTAGGCATTGTGAAGGAACAGTTTATTCTGTCCTCAAGCTTGCGCATAATGGGAGAAGACAATGTCAGCTGCCTTGTCACATGCTTGGCGTAGTTGGCGTAGAAAGTGAAAGGGAAAAATGGGACCAGGTCCTGGCATATTATGCCATCAATTATTTTTTTAAAAAAGGCAATAATTTAAGATTTTTTATTATTTTATTTTATTTTATTTTTAGATTATCTTCTTTTATTCAACTTTCCAGAAGCTTCCACAGACTTAGCCATCCTTGGCGCAACCAGTTACACAGGCAATTTGGTATCCTCTGTTTTGGCACGCTTGGCAAGTTTGAGATGCTCATACATCTCAGGGTCATTGACCCAGAAGGAAGGCACAGAGAGGGAAGACATCTTGAATTGTAAGCCCTTCACAACTGTCTTCTGGATGTTAAGAAGACTCTCAATGGTCTTCATAGGGGTGCTGGGCATCTTGGTCATGAGCGCCTTTGTGGACACCTTCTTGATTTTGTTGCCTGTTAAGACAGCCAAATTGACTTTTTCTTTGACCTTGCAGTCAATTTTGTTGTAACTGTGCTGTTTTAGCAGAGTTACAAGGGGAAAATATTTAGAAAATAGATAATATTCTTTATTGAGAGATAATGATTATATAGTTAATTTGAATTATGGATAACAGGAACATGATAGTATTGATCACACAGTGGGATGGTGAAGGGGGTGGCTTGATCCTGATAATGAGTCAAGCGCCAAAACAAGGTATCCACTGTAAGGGATCAGCATTTGTTCATGTTGGATTTGGCAATTTGAGTTGACTTCTTAGTCTGGCTTCAAGTGACTAGATAATTGGATTTCAGGTCACAAACCCGCTTACTTGAAACCTTGCTGGCAGGTCAAGTCTGCTGTTTCAAAAATTTCCTTAATCTCAGCAATTACCAAGTTGATATCTTCCAAAAGCCTCAGAAATCCTCTCATATAGTTTTTTAACCTTTGCATATGTTTTTATAGCTTTCATCCCAATAAGCTCTGTGTTTTTCCAATATTATTTCCTCTTTGTTTATCCCTGTTTGTTTTCTCATTTACTACAATATCCTATCCTTTTACCCATTGTGTATATATTTCACGCTTATCTCAATATGCATTGCTTGCTTTGTTTTTTTCCATTAATTCCATAATTGCTGTATTGTTTTAGCTCTTTACACAGCCCTTGGGAAAACATTAATAACAATTTGGTGATCAGCTAAATTTAAATCAGAAAAATATAAGTTTAATGTGTTTAGAAGACGTTGTTGCTGACCTAAATTCAAACCTTAATGATAAACTTTAAAGCAGGCAGGAACCAAGTGAGAAAGTGATTGTTGTGACAATCAGGGTCATTTGATAATTCTTTGATGTATGTGCACTAATTAATCTGATTGGCTGGTTGTTTTGCCATTGTGCACCATTGCCGCTGTGGCAAGTTGTTGATGGACTACTGCTCAATCAGCTGCTGGGTTAGCACTGGTCCAACAATAACTCACCACAGCGGCAATGGCACACAATGGCAAAACAACCAGCCAATCAGATTAATTAGTGCACATACATCAAATAATTATTGAATGACCCTTTATATCACAACAATCACTTTCTCACTTGGCTCCTGCCTGGTTTAAAGTTTATCATTAAGGTTTGAATTTGGATCAGCAACAACGTCTTCTAAACACATTAAACTTATATTTTTCTAATTTAAATTTAGCTGATCACCAAATTGTTGTTAATATTCTCACAAGGGGCTGTGTAAAGAGCTAAAAATAACTGTTCTGGATCTAGATAAATGGAATAGTAAACATACAATTTTATGGAAATAAGCTGAACATAAATAATAAAACCAACTAAAAAAGGAGAAAATAAACAATTGAAAAAAGATAAAGATATATAAATAGAAAATGTTTGTTGGTAAGAAGTTAGTGTGGGAGGAAAAGAGTGATGCCTATTAGGCAGAATAGCGCAGGAAGAAAGGTGTTGAGATGGTGCTGGCCTGGGAGGTTTGGGATTGGATGGGAGGGCTGGCAGGTGGGGATGTTGGGGGTTGAACCAATCAGATTTATTGTGATGACTACCATAAAGACTTGTTATATTCCTTGTATTTTATAGGTTGGATTGGTTGGTAGACAGCTGTGGCACAGTGTGGGAGGCGCTTTATCTTACATGATTGGTTACCCATGTTTACATGGAAGACAATTTGGGCAAACAAGTCAGCTACCATCTGTCAACCAAATAAAGACTTGTGATCCAGGACTCCAAGATAAAGGTTGTTGAACACCTGGAGGCAGCGCTGCTGGATTGTGTCTCTAATATTAAAGAACACTAAATTGGCCAGATGGATATCTATGTGGCCTGCTGGGTACACTGAGGCCTGGTGTCCATGTTCTTGGATTGATTTAAGGACAGTGGAGCTACCCTCCATCTGGTGGCTCAAGAAAACCCAGTAGGTGAAATTTAGCTATTCCAGGAGTCAAGTAATCCACCAAGGATATGGCTGTAGTTGTAGCCATTGGTGTAATCAGGGTTTTTCTGATAATAGACAAAACCCTTGGCAGAAACAGCCAGGAATGCACCAATGAATGTCCCCCTCTTGACCTTCTTCATTTCATTATTGGTGGCGGCTTTTCCTTGCTCACATAACTTGTCAAAAGCAATGGACAATTTGTAATAGGAGATGAACATGACACCATCTGATAAACTTGTCAAGCATTGGGCAAGAGTGGAATCAATGGCAGGATTGTATAGGGAACCTTCACTGCCATCCCATTTTTTGCCACCAAAATTGGTCAACACCCTGATTAAAGCCACCTTCCTGTGCATTCAGAGCTGCACTATGCGCTCAGAAACCCAAATTTCATGGTGCACAAGTTGCATCTGGACCTAGGTCAGGGGAAGCTTGGGGTCCTGAGCAGGAGATTTAGCATGATTGGGTATGCCTCATTGATCTGGTACTCTAGGGCCTTCTTTGGCTTCTTGGCTGTCCCAATCAGGTTCCCCTTGGTCATCAGGTTATTGAATTCCCACATGATAGTGGCTTGGGTAAATTGCAATTGGTCAGCAATTTGGTCCCAGAACAGACCACACAGGTTGAGTGCCACAATTTCCTGAAGAATTTGGGCAGTGATTATTCTGTGTTTGGGGCGCTGGGCGGCAGAAGCTGAAGCCTGATTGGCTGAGGGGGGAGGGCAGGTTGGGCGGTGGCAGGAAGTTGTTCCAAATCATAATTGCCATTATGATTGGCTGGTTAGTTGGCAGCTTGTGCGGGGGTGGGTAAGGGAGTGGGGGCAGAGCTAGACGCTAAGTGACTCTCAAACAAGTCAAAGTCATAGAGTCAGGGGTCAAGTACAGGTCAGCTTCCTTGTTGCCCACATCAAAGACCTGGGTGTAAACAGGTGCATCCATGTTCTGAGCCTCACCTTCACAGAAGCTTCCTTGGCTGATGCTGTCTTGTTTGCTAGTGCTTTAAAAATATTCTTGTTTTTGAAAACTATTTGTTATAAATTGGGCCTTGAGGACGTCTTTGGGGTTAACATCTAGAGTTGCTTGTTGGTAGAGTATAGTTGCAGGCCTAAAAATGAATTAATACAAGTCCATTGACTCTGTATTCTTTACGTTTTAATACCAAGGTAACAACTTAGTAGAGTAGAAAGGCAAGATGTAATATGTGAAAAAGTATGTTTATTTGAGGGAAATAAAGGAAGGTTATATACTTGAAATTCTGAACAATGGATGCAGGAGTGTTATTAACACCTGCACAATTGTTTGGAACATTAAAGCATCTTCTTGTGTCCACCAGGCTCTTGCATCCACATTCCTTCCTTTTAGAGATGATACAGACAATCCAACAGGGAAGAGTAAGTGCATATTACTCTGGAGTGGGCTGCAGTTTGCAGCTGCCCATTACAGAAGTCCTAGCAGTTCCTGAACCCAATCCATCAGGATGTAATAGGTTGGCCAAATTACTGTAACATACAAATTAAAATTATGGATGTAAATCTGTTGGATCAGACAGATTTGAGTGCAAACCAAATTAGCCTTGATTATTAGGATTGATTCCATTGATAGCCTTGATCATTCTATTCATGTAATCTAATTTACAACATTTCATACCACTAGAATGGACAAGGGTATAAATAGAGAGCACTGCACTCAAGGATTGAACATATCAGATAACCACAATAATCCTTCCAGAGCTTCAAGAGAATCCACCATTAGGGCCAGAGCAATGGCAAGTAAAGTTGCCAGGTTGGCTAAGGAAAAGAGTGCAAAGAAAGAAAACCAGAACAGAGCTAAACGTTTGGTAAAGTGAGTCCAAACCTCCCTGGCACAAGAACCAGTAATACAACTAGAGGCTTAGAAGGAAGAAGGAGTCACCTGGTTTGATATTTCTGGTGTTCTAGACTGTAAGGAAGCCAAAGAAATTAAACTGGGGGAGGGGCCCCATCTTCATACCTTATTTCAAGAGATGTTGAAAGATCCTTCTGTTTTAACCCAGGCCAAAGCCAAGGAACGGAATTTTTACCATTTCTGTTTTGACCAAGAAACAGCATTAAAGTTTGCTGAGGGTCAACTCCAAAACTTTGAATGGCCTGGGAAGAAGTTTGATCAAGAACAAATTGATCTGGTTCTGGAAGTGGTCTGGGGGATAATAAGGGCTCAGTGCCACAAAGAGAAGGTAGACCTGGAGGTAGCCAGTTGGGTCAACAAGGATTGTAAGAACTTCCATATCCAAAAGATAATGGCAGGTCTTCTTACAGCCTTAAACCTTAAGAGCAAAGACATGTAAACCAGGTTGGCCTTGCTGGGGCACTTCTTCACAGTTCCTTTGAAAAAACCTTCAGTGGCTGAGGTGGGGATGTCCCCTTACTTTTTGAGGGGCTCATGAGGGAGGTTTATAAGCTCAATATTGCTTTAAGTTGTAAATACTGGAGCAGAGAACATCTGTTCTGGGATGCCTTGGTATTGGGAATTGTATTACTAGTCTGGATGGGTCTCAATTGTGCACAGGCTCAGGAAAAGTATCCTGATTATCCTATCTTCTGTCTGTGGCATTTCAAGGAGGACTATACTGAGGAGTACATGGTGGCCTGTATGGTCCCTCTCACATTGATCCGCCACTTGAAAGCAGTGATTTTTAAGCACTGCAAACTTCAATAAATCCTTCTTTCTTTCATATATTGCCTTATTTATTTCTTTATGCAATATGGACAACAACCCATGTAATTGTTTTATGAGTCTTTTTATTTTTTTGGGTTATTGTCCTAAAGGGGGATTAATCCTGACCACTAGGAGCCATACACATGCATTGCACATTGACTATAGTGACTAGCTGTTCAGTGGTAAGTTCTTTCAGTGTATAGCTATCAGGGCCTACTTTCTGGATGATCTTGACAGGTCCTTGCCATAGGGAAGCAAGTTTGCTTTCACACCCTTAGCCTTTGTTGCTATAGAAGTAGACTAGGTCTCCAATCTGATAGCTAGGGAGGAAAGGGCGTTTAGACTGGGCATGCTCTAGATCCTTTTGCTTAGTATTTATGTTGACAGTATAGGCTTCAGACTGTATTCTGATCAAGGTCTGAGCCAGCTTATGGAGGTAGGCATCTGGAGTGACAGCAGGGTTGGGCTTCACCAAGGAGTACAGATGGGGAGGTAAACCAGGCTTGCAACCATACAAGAGTTGGAAAGGGTTTTTGCCTGTTACTCTATGGTAGCCAATGTTGTAAGCAAAGTTGGCTGCAGGCAGGTAAGTGTCCCATTCTGACTCATGTTGATATGTGTCATGAATGACATTTCTCCCAAAATAAGTAGTAAACTCCAATTAGAAGAATCAAACCTGGGACCTGATTTTGATGGTTGTGAGGATCTTGCAGACCCTGGGGCCATCTTTCTGTCTTTTTTGCGGTTAGCCAATAAAAAAGCTGGAACAAGTTGTGATTTAAATCTAGATCATCATCAAAATTTGCAGGCCCAGCAGGCTACAGATTCACAAAGTATGGAGGAACATCATAGGACAGTGATTAATTTGGGCCAGTCTAGATTGCTAGAAGCACTGAATCAACATGCTGTCATCCCTACATTGACTGATGGGTCATCTGGGGAGGGATTTACTGCTCAGCTTGATAAGTTAAAGTCTCAAGGGAACTCAGATGATAGGTTAGAAAACCAGGCTATCAGGCTACATGATCTCTGGGCTTCTGGTGACCTCAAAGTGACTCCCAGAGCTGTTCAGATCATGGGATCAGGGTTGACCTGGCTTGAGGTTTCTGAGGGTCATTTGGTCCAGGATGACAGGAACATCAGTGGTAATGACAAGGAAATGAGTATATTATTTTTGGGGCCATCAGATAGAGGTCATTCCAGCAGAGAAAATGACAGGCCAAAGAATCCAGGATAAGGCCAGAGCTCTCAGGCTAGAAGAAGCTGAGAAACTTAGCAATCAGATGATGGGCTAGATTCCAAACTTAGCATTTGAAATGGTATTTAAATTCTATGGAGTCTTGAAAATTGGTATTGCCATTTTGAAATAAATAAGATTATGAGACCTTGGTTCTACCAATTTATTCCTTATTTTGTCTTGGTTGTTTCCCACCTTACTACTGTTCTAACAGAAAATATTGGGCAGACGGCCCACATTTCTGAGGAAGCCTCTGAAACCCAGCCTGTGTTTTATTATCCCCCTGGAGCTCCCTTTGGCTCACTGCATTTATCTGACTATCTGCTTAAACCAGAGTACTAGGATCTTACCGTGAAGGAGACCCCCCACCCATACCACCTGGACCAGCAGATAGCCCCACAAACAGCCTTTCACAAAGATAATTGGTGCAAGTAACCAGCCCCCAATATATGTGTGAAGTACAACTATTTTCCTGCCTATCAGACAGATATGGAAGTACCCCTGACACCCAAGCCTGACCACCTACAACCCACCCCAGGACTGACTCCTCCCACAGCCAACCAATATGCAGGCATTGCTACATTACCTTGGCTGGGTTAGTTGACACTATGGCTCCAGCCGCTGGACCCTGGGCTTTAGTAGATCAATCAGCATCTTATCTCATCGAGTTAGCACCCCTCCTATGGTGGGCTCTACCCTCCTCCCAACAGAGAAAGTTGGCAGCCAAGGCTAACAGGCCTTCCCCTGGGATGCGGTATCCTGACAATGTGCTAGCTTCCTAAGGATCTGTACTAAGCTTCCATTGATATGTTTAACCATTCCATTAGCTTGGGAGTGGTATGGGGTGGAAAATGTGCCTCTGATACCCATCAGTTGATTTAGCCTAGGTATCATGTAGCTAGTAAAGTTAGTTCCATTGTCAGTTAACAGCATCTGAGGACATCCATGGTGGTAGATAATGTGTTCCAAGATGAACATGACTGTAGTGAGGGCAGACTGATTTGGGATAGCCTTGGCCTCAACCCATTTGTTAAACTGATTCACAGTCACTATGATGCATCTGTTTTCCCTTTGGAGACTGGCAAGGGTCCCACCACATCAATTACAACAGTATGGAAGGAAAAACCTGGTTGGTTAAGTTTATGTTGGAACCTAGCAGCCTTAGGGCGTTCAACATTGCAATCATGGCAGGAGGCCAAGGTCTCAGCAACATTGGAGGACATTCCTTCCCAGTAGTAGTGCTGCTACATCTGGGCAAGAGTTTTGTGCACTTCTCTGAGTCCTGTTACTTGTGGGTGGCAACTACTGTGTCCAGACGTTGGGAGAGCCAAACATAGGGGAACCACAAGTCTTTGTACTTCTTGAAGAGTTGACCCTTCTTAACCTTTGTATCCACAGAAATTTTCTTCAAGGCTTTTTGAATTTTAGTAGGCTCCCCCACAAAGATCAGTCAACCATTATTTTTTCATAAAGCTCATCAGCAATAGATGGTACAAGGGCAATGGTTGGCAGTTATGAAAGACAATCTGCATTCCGGTGAACGGCACCAGCACAATGCACTATTTAATAGTCAAAGGCTTGAAGTTTGATGGCCCATTGGGCAAGCCTTACCTCATGGTCCTTCAAGGTTTTGAGCCACTTAAGGGAGGCGTGGTCAGTTACCACAGTGAAGTGTACACTGTGAAAGTATACTATAAACTGCTGGTAAGAGTATATTGCTTTCAGACACTCTCTTTCAGTCACTGTGTAGTTACGCTCATGACAGTTCAAGGTTCTGGAACAGTAACCAACAGGGCGTTCATGGCCGTTTTCATCAAGATGAGACAAGACACTACCTATGACTGTAAGACTGGTGTCATTATGAGCCACAAAAGGCTTTTCAAAGTTGGGATAAGCCAATATGAGAGCACACATCAAAGTCTTTCAAAGGGCATCAAAGGCTTCTTGACAAGCTGTACTCCAGAAAAAGTCTAAATCAGTCCGTAAAAGATTGAAGAGAGGGTCTCCAATATGGAAAAAGCTGGGGATTAAGCGTCTATAGTACCCAATCATACCTAAGAAGACTTGGATGTCTCTCTTGTTAGCAGGCACTTGCATTTTGGAATTAGCTTCAAATTTAGCTGGAACAGGACACAATCCATCCTTGCTGATGACAAAGCCAAGGAACTCTAGGTGTTCTTAAAAAAAGTTACACTTCCTAGGCTTTAGCTTGAGGTTGGCTTTGAGGAGACACTGAAAGAATTCTTCAAGATGTATTAAGTGCTCCTGGAAGGTGCAAGAAAAAACAATGATATCATCTAGGTACACTAATACACTAGTGAGTTTCAAGTCCCCCATTACAGCGTCCATAGTACGCTGGAAGGTAGCCGGGGCATTAGTCAACCATTGTGACATTCTGGTAGGTTGAAGTAAGCCTTTCTCAGTGATGATGCAACATTTCTCCTGGTCCTCAAGGGGAAGGTCAATCTGCTAGTAGCCACTAATTAAATACATGGTACTGAAGTATTGTGCTCCTCCCAAACGGTCCAAGGTGTCATCTATCTGTGGTAAGGGGTAGTTGTCTTTCTTAGTGATAGAGTTGAGTCAATGGTAATCAATGACAACTCTATTAGTTCCGACCTTCTTTTTGACAATAAGAAGTAGAGAGGACCAAAGAATTTGGCTGGGAATCAGTATGCCAGAACTTAATAGCTTCTGTAGCTCTTCATTGGCAATGACTTGATTGGCCTGGCTATGTCTAATGGGTCTGGATTTGATGAGTGCATGTCCTTGCATGTCAATGACACGCTCAACTCCAGCTGATTTTCCAAGATAAAAGTTATCCTTGGTAAAGACTTCCTTATATTTCTCAAAAAGGGTCATGGCTTGATTTTTTCTGTTTCTATCAGCCCAAGGAGTGAGTCCCTATGGATCATGATCAGAGCCATAGGCTTCTCTTCCAAAAGTCCCAACTCATCTAATCCTGCAAAAGGGGAAACTCTTACAATATTAGAGTGCTCCTATAGCCTGGCATATCCTATGAGTTGATTCTTTTACAACAGCAGAGGGGAGAAGCTGAGGTTGGCCAGGAGTACTTGTAGCTCTTCAGGGCCTGGAATCACACCTCTAGGGCAGATCCAAGGCTCAAGGTGCAAGGCGCCTGGATGACCAAATACTTCTCCATGCAGTCCTGGTGGTAACTCCAAGGAGAGTCCAGTGTGGTGTACTACTTGGGACCCAGAATAGATGGAGAAGGCTGAAGAGGCATATAAGGGGATACCTTTATACTCCTTTGTTGAGATAGGGAGGAGCTTCAGCTTCCTATGTTGTAGGATATAGGCAATAGGGATATCTCTGTCTGCATACTCCATATTGATAAAGTGTACTTTCTTCTTGGGCAAGTTGTCAGCCTTGTTTCCAGTGTAGTACATGGAGATGGTCTGGCCTAAGATCTTAAAGGTATCATCTCCATGATTTGTGATGGTTCTGTATCTAGTCATGAATCCTGTGCCTATTATGATGTCATAGCTGTTATTTTCTAGTACAATGGCGTGGGCAGTTACTATCAACTTCCTAAACCAAAGGGGCAATGAAGATTAGGCGCCCATAGCATTGTGTTAAGTGGACCTGAAGTCCTAAATACCTCTTGGTAGTCCAAGTATTGAGCTAGCTTTAGTTTCTTCACCAGTTTGAAAGAGATGATATTCCAAGGAGCACCAGAGTCAATGATGGCTCTGAACTTCACCTTATGTACCACTATATCTATATAGGTGAAGTCTTTTTGGTCTCCATTATCAGTACCAAGGGACATGACTCTATAGACGTCCATGTCCTTATACTTGATAAGCAAGGATTCCAAAGCAGTACTTAGTGTGGGGCTGATTCCCTTTAAAAGTTTCAGGAAGGTAGAGACATGGTTGGACTTTAGCAGATGGGATTTTTCTTAGCACTGCCACTTTCATGGGGTGACCTCAGTGGAAGAAAGTGCCAGCTGTGCAGTGTATGGTAGTACGGCAGTATCCTGGGCCTCTGATGCAAGCAAGGGTTCTTTCCTCACTCTTTGACTTGAAGTAAGAGCATTGACTGCAAGGACTATGTGAAGTTGGTCCTCTTCAATCTCTTCTTGGTCAGGATAACATAGTATCAGATGAGCTGCAGGATCAGAGAGTCCTGTAGCTGAGTTGGCAGTATGTATTGGGGCAATGGCAAGCAGGCTGTCATGGTCAGATGCCTGGGGGTGAGAAGGTATGTATGGGGGGTGTGAGAGAGTAAGAGTGGTGCCAGGATCTTCAGTTGGAAGAGGCTGGGGTGGAGAAAGGGGAGGATCAGATAAATGTGCAACCAAGGATTTCTCCTCATCTTGGCTGCTTAGCAGATTTTGGCTCCTCATTCTAAGTGGCCTCCTCTTCTTCACACTTGTTCTTGTAATTGCACTAATCTGCTCCTATGTGGTGTATCTTTGCATTTGTCTGTTTGCACTCTATAGACATATGCCCAGGTTTCCCACACTTGAAACATGGTATAGGGCTAGAAGTGGCTGCAGAACTAGTAGCAGAGGCATCAGCTGCTGATTTGGATTTCTTAGCCTCAGCAGTGGTTGATCTGTATCTGTTTTCCTGGAGAGATCTGGTTTGGTAGGTATAGGTACCTCAAAGTTGTCCTTAAAAGTGAGAAGGTGACAGATAAGCTCAGAGACGTTATGAGCTCCATAGATCCCAGATTTCAAGGCCAAGGATAGGTTCTTATTGGGTTGTACTGCGTTCAGCAAGGCAGACTTGATATAAACAAAGGAGGCATTCTTCAGAAAGATCAGATTCTGTGCCTCCAGGTAGAATCTATCTGCAAAATCTTTCATAGCTTCACCCTTTTTGATACCACCATCAACAAAGTACATTTTACGGTTATTGAGGGCTTCCTCACTATCAAATTCCTCCATTGAGGCTCTGGAGACATTGGTAAAGATCCAAACTCTCTCAGGGAGCTGTGGCATGATAATTGTTTGGGTTTTGGCATCTAAGCAATTGAGGAGGGCAGAGTTCTTCATGGCTTTGTCTGCACCATACATAGTATTCTCATATAACTGTAGGAATATGGTTACATTACTTTTTCTGTCAAACTTTGGTAAGTTTACAGGCTTAAAGTTAGGTATGACACTACTGGTATTGTATGCAGGTCTGTTGGTGGATGATTAGCAACTACTGAAAGCTCTGAATCTGGCTTCAGAGGTGGCCAGGCGTTCCTGTAGTCTTGTTTACTAAGAATTAACCATGGGGTTATCACTGCTTTCCAATACAGCCTCTGTCATCATTATGTGTCTAGGAAATTGACGCTGAGCGTGCTCATTGTTTCCATAAATAAGAAAAGAGTCATTGCCTGAAGAATGTGCATTGCTATGCAAGAAAAGTTTGCTCAATGAGCGGGGTTCCTGTTGTAATGCGGTTAGTGTAAACTAGCTGTTAATGACGTCAATACCTCCCATCAATTAGACTATAGTGCAAAGGATAGAATCACCCTGTAGCTTAGATGAACAACTAGTCTGATTGACCAACGGGTCACAACCTCATAGGGCTAATCAGCCCATCAAACAATCATACCAATTGATGGGCTGAGAGCCAATATAATCTGAGGTGTAGTCTGATCAGAGGATCAGTGGCTTAAGATTAATCACAAATCCCCTATATAACTCTTCCCTTGTATTATTAAATAAAGAATTGATATTACATGAACTTTTCATTTATTATACATACTAAGTGTCAGGGATACAACCAGTGGGGGGTTCCTGAGAGCTTGCGGGCTGACGGCCCACGGGCCCAGAAGGGAAAGTCCACCACAAGATTGGTGCTAACTTTACAATATAAGATAAAAATTTCTCAAGGGCTGTCCAAGGTCTACTTACAGGCATCATATAATCAATCAGTCTGAGAGGGTGATATACATCACCCCAAATATCTGGGTGGAAGTGGATTCATTAGTGACAATGGATTCTTGCAGGCAGTTGGGCTGTGGGGTGAAGGGCGGTGTCATTGGAACCAAATATGCAGGCAGGAAATTATACTTGTTGCAGAATAGCAGAGGGGGCCAGATAATTTTGGTGCCTTCTCTGTAAAGGACTTCTGTCTCTCTAGTTCTAGCTTCAGGGTCGTGGATTAGGATTTCCTCTAGAGTAAACTCCAAATACGCCAGGTTGGGTGGGTACTTGGTGAAATGTACTGGGCCAAAGGGAGCTCCTGGTGGACGGTAAAGGTTGGGCGGCTGGTCCGCAGTTTCTTGGGGTAAGTGAGTGTGGGGTGCAAAACCGCAAGACATAGGCTGTAAATGAAGTAGAACTAATAACAAATAAGGTATGATCTGGTTGAACCAAAGGTTTATGTCACTTTATTGCAAGAATGGTGATGGGCATCTTCCTGGCGGTCCAGGGTATAAGTATGCTCATCTGTCATGGTAAAACTTTCATAAATTCCCTTGACCTGGGTTTTCTCATTTACCAGGTCTTCCCAGTCCTTGGTGGCATCCATTGTAGGGGTTATTCCATTGGCTGGATCAAACTGAGAATGCTCAAATTCCCTAGTTGGGTTGTGGGATTGGTTGTCTCTGGGTGGCCTGCATTCCATGGGAAGGTTCTCTGTTTTCCCTTCTGCGTGGGCCTGAGTTATTTCAAGATCTATGGCTGGACCCGCCTGCTGATTGGTCAAGTTAACAGGAACCTTTAGTGTGGGGAGTGTTGATGTAGGTGAATTTGATTCATCAAGCTTCAAAGGACTTTCTGAAGTCAAATCCTGCTCTGGTTTGAGCTCAAAAAACTGCAGGCGGCCGGGTGGCTGGCCCTGCGGACTGGCAGCCTGCGGGGTTTCAGGGTTCAAATACTGTAGCTGAGGCTTTTTAATAAGCATAGTTGATAGGAGTTTGTCACTTATGACATTATCTCCTTCTATCCTGTTGCCCTCCTCCTTCCCAGCCCTCTTGTCCAAGTATTGCTGTATGGCTCCATGTGCGTTAGCTAGGTTGGAGACTGGTTCCCAGGTGCTTTCTTTGGGTGGATAACCTACCCATTTGATGTAGTACTGTGGGGTCTTGTAGTGGAGGCGGTGTCCATGGATGTACTTTACTTTGTATTTGGTTGAGCTTCCCTCCTGGATGGGTGAAGGGTTGGTCTTGATCTTATGGTGGGGGAGGGAGGTTCCTTCTTTCTTAAATAGCAGTGATTGGTGGAAGACATTGTGGATTTTTCAAGTAGGCAGCAGCTCTAGTTTGTACGCCACTTCTCCTATTTGCTTTATGATCTTGTAAGGGCCACAGTGGGGGTGGACTAGCTTCCTAAGGGGTACGTGTAGGGGAACATTCTGTGAGTTGAGGTAAACTTCATTGCCTATTTCCAGAGGATTCCTGGGGACTTTTTTCTTGTCAGCAAATGCTTTTTAGGTCTTAACAGCGCGAGTCAAGTTCCTTAGACAGGTTTCCTGGGTGGTATGTTTTTGTTCAATCCAAGTTTGTCCTGCTGTATTCTGTTCCTTTCTGCCAATGCTAGGGTCCCATGATGGATTGAAACCATAGTTGGCCTTGAACAGAGACATCCCAGTGGAGGTGTGGTCTTTACTATTGTATGCAAACTGGGCCATGGGAAGCATGTTGGCCCAATTGTCCTGGTCAGTGTTGGCATAGCGTTGGAGGTATTGTTCCAGGATTTGGTTGACCTTTTCAGTTTGTCCATCTGTCTGCTGGTGGTAGGAGGTCAACACGCAAAGTTTTATTCCAAGGTCCTTCATCACTTGGGTCCAGTAGTGGAAAGTGAACTGGGGTCCTCTATCAGTGATAATTTCTTCTAGAGTGCCGTGTTGTGTCAAGATGCAGTTGTGGAAGTGTCTGGCAGTCTCAGCTGCCGTGCAGTGGGTAGTAGTTGGGAGAAAATAGGCCATTTTTGTGAAACAGTCAACCATGATCAGGATTGCGTCAAAGGATTTCAAAGGGGGGAGCTCTACTATGTAGTCCATTGAAACTGACTTCCAGGGGCCAGCAGGGATGTCCAGAGGTCTCAGTAATTCTTCTGGCTTAGAGCAACATGTCTTGGTTCTTCTGCAGGTTTCACAACCATTGATGTAGGCAACTACTTCTTTGTCCATGCCCAGCCATGCATAGTTCCGCTTGATACTTGAGAGGGATTTGTGTCTACCTGGGTGACTGACTATCTCTGAATTGTGGTGGTCAATCAATAAGTTTGTTTGAGTTAGGCCTTTGGGTACATAGATCCTGTTTTGGAGCATCAGGGTAACACCTTTCAGGGAGTACCCTTTCTTTGAGTGATGGCAATCCGGGTCCTTTGTCAGGGTTTCAACTAGCTCAATTGAGTAGGTGTCCTGTTTCTGGGCTTTTATCACATTGGGTTTGCTGGCGGCAATCTTTAAGTACTTCAGCTGTATTCCTAGGCTGGTGGGGTCTAGTAGTGTGGGGGTGTTGCAGTCCTTGATTTCTGTAGAAGAGGGGATCAGGTCATCTCTCCTGCTCAAGGCTTCTGGTACCACTTTAATCTTTCCTGGCGTATAGTCTATGGTCAAGGTGTAGTCAGCTAGTTCCAAGGCCCATCTTGTTGTTGGTTCAGCTGGCGTGGTTTGAAGAAGTAGACTAAGTTCTTGTAGTCTGTCAGAACTTTTACTGGATGTTCAGCACCGCACAAATACCTGAGCCAGTGCTTCAATGTCTTCATTATAGCTAACATCTCCTTGTCATATATTGGGTAGTTCCCTTCAGCTGGTAGCATCTTCTTGGAGTAATATGCTACAGGATGTAGCATACCATTCCCTCCTTCCTGAAGAAGGACCCCACCCACTGAAAAGTTGGACACATCTGTCTCCATTATGAAAGGTTTAGCTGGGTCAGGCATGGCAAGGACCAGGGCAGACATGAAGACTTCCTTCAGGGTCACAAACGCAGAGGTGCACTTGTCAGTCCAGACAAATTAGACCTTGTCAGAGCAGAGACAGGTCAGGGGCAATATAATCTGAGAATTTTTTTTGGATGAAATCCCTGAATGTATTTGCCAGGCCCAAAAAGCTTCTCACTTCTTTTCTGCATTTGGGTACTTGCCAGGCTGTTACAGCTTCCACTTTGTTCTGCGCCATGGTAAACCCGCCAGTCTTTACTACATATCCCAGAATTTTGACTTCAGACTGAAAGAATTCACATTTCTTCAGCTTGGCATGTAGGTTGGCCTGCAAGAGTTTCTCCAGTATTTGGTCAAGGTGTTGGAGGTGTTCCTCATGTGACTTGCTGTATATGAGGATGTCATCCAGATATGCCATGCAGAACTGGTCAAGGTACTTGCCAAGGACCAAGTTGATCATCCTTTGGAAAGTACTGGGGGCATTACACAAGCCAAATGACATTACTAGGTACTCATACAACCCATATCTAGTTTTGAAGGCTGTCTTGTATTTGTATCTGTCTTTAATTTAGATTTGATTGAACACATCTCTAAGGTCAATTTTTTTAGCACACCTGGGCTCCCATCAATATGTCACAAAGGTTGTCAGCGTTGGGGATGGGATAGCGGTTCTTTACACTGAGGTTGTTCAGTTTCTGATAGTTTACGCAGGGATACATACTGCCATATTTCTTCCCTACAAACAGCATGGGCAACAAGCAAGGGCTTTTTGACACGCGGATGAACCCTTTTTTGTCATGTCCTCCAGATATGTCTTCAGTGCTGCTTGTTTGCAGTGATTGCAGCTGTATATGAGGCCATGGTGTGGTTGGGTCCCAGGTTCCAGGTCAATGGCGTGGTCGTAGATTGAGTGACTGGGGAGCTGGGTTGCTGTCTCCTCACTGAAGACATGGCTCCACTTCTCCAAGGGGGCAGGTAGTCTTCCCACACTGGGTTCCATTCTCAGGGTCAGGAGTGTTTTGGGTTCCTTACTGGTTGGCCCAACTGGAACAGTACCACATCAAACAAATTGTCTCCCTTCAAGGCAAACATTTGATTACAGAAGTTAAGAATAGCGCAGTGTCTTTAGGACCAGGAGTCCCCTAGGATCAGGGGGTGGGGAAGTCCTTTCAGGATGGTGGGAAACACTGGGTACAAGTTCCACCCAATTTTCAGGGGCAATTTGATAGCGCACCTGAAACCCAAGTTGTGGGAGCTGTTTCCCATGATTACTTTGACGCTTTCATTGGTGGCCATCAGTCCAAGGTCCTTGGCAAGGGTGGAATTGATAAAAATCTCCTCTGCTACAGTGTCAATGAAAGCTCCAACAGTCTGGGATGTTGTGAATGTTTTTGCTTTGACTTAATAAATTTGTAAGATTGAGTAGAGGTGTTTATTTGCGCCAAGGAAACTGAGGAGTTACTCTTCTTAGGGCAAGCCTTGGTGAGGTGCCTGGGTTTGTGGCAATAGAAACACAAGCCTTTGCGGTAGTTGCGCTGTAGTTCATTGGGGGGCATCCCTGGTCTTCTGGGTGTTGGGGCTCAGTTTGCGCGCTGAGTGGAAGAGGGGGTGCCTTCTTGGTTGAGGCTCAACCCTCTGCACAAGAGGAGTAATTCATCCAGGCCAAGTGTAGGGGGTGGTGCTTGAGGAGCTCCTTCAGGGCAGGGAAGGCTCCTGTGCGGTACAAGATGGCCAATAGCTTGTCCTTGAGTTGGGTTCTGGCTTTCAATTTCAGGAAATTGTTGGTGTAAGCTTGCAGAGAGCGTGGTCCTTGTTGGATGTCCAGTAAGCTGATTAGGGCGTGGTGGCGGGTATCTTGGTTGTTGCCTGTGGCCATCAATTTGCTCTCAAATTGGGAGTAGTCTAGGAAGAACTCGACATCTTTGGCAGTTGCTTTCCCACACCAGTCCAGGGCATTGCCGGAGAGCATGGAGGCTACCCTGAGGACTTTCTTGGTGTTGTTGGAATATGAGTTTGCGTTGGCTTGAAAGTGGAGGCAGAGGACTGGCATTGCTCTTCTGGCTTCTTCTAGGGTGAGCTTCTCCATTTGGGGCATGTCTACTCTGGTTGTGGTCTGGTTTACTATACGTTCTACACCTGCAAGTTTGGGGTCTTGGTCTTCTCATTGCCAAGCAGGGCGTCTTTCTGTTCAGGGCTGATTTGGTGTTGGGTTGCTGAGGTGATTGGGTTGGTAGCTAACTTGTATGCATAGTAAGCTGAAATTAATAAAAATAGCATGTAAGATGCCCCAAGAGTTAACAACATCTTGAGGCCCAGGTTACCGTGTTTGAGGTAGATTGCCATAATGTCAGGGATCCAACCAGTGGGGGGTTCCTTAGAGCTTGTGGGCTGACGGCCCACAGGGTGTCAGGGTTCAAATCCCGTAGTTGAGGCTTTTCAATAAGCATATTCAATATGAGTTTTTCACTTGTGATACTAAGTAGATAATCATTCTAGCTTAGTCTTTAGTAAAACGTAGATCATAATCAAGTTAAGTGAATACAGCAATCACCATACTATATTTAAGGTTGCAATAGTTCCTCAAAGTGTATCAAGGCAGGCAGAGGCACAGGAGTGAGTAAGCAAGACAGAAGGCGGTCTATCTGGTCCTTTATAGAGTATAGGGATGTCCTAGTTTCTTTGAGCTCTTCTCTAATCTCCATATTCTCCTTTGCAAGAGCATCTACTTCCTCTTAAAGGGCAAGAATCTTGAAATTGTGGTTATCCAACCCCATGGAAAGCACCTCATTCATAGCCTTCTGGGCCTCTGGTATATCTGTATGGGCCTGACTACTTATTTGCTTTTCCTTCTGTTGGAATTGAAGTGTCTTTAAGTCTCTATACAGTAAAGTGTTGTCAAAGTGGATCTCCTTAATCTCCTTCTCAATGTTTTGATAGTGCTCAAAGAGCTCCAATACGTTCTTATGTAGCACCTTGGCATCCTCTGCTAGGGCTACTTGATTGTTGGGTTTAGCTGTAATGGCTAGATTGATTTGTTACATCTGATGAATCAATTAGCTCTTCACTTCTTTGGCCCCTTGAACATGATTAGTAACCACACTTGTGACCGTACAACAGTCACTGTTGGGTACTTAGCCAAATAAATACTCCAAAATATAAAGATGTTCTGTTTTTGCTGTTTATTTAATGTATATAGGTGTGACTGGAATTCTGCAGATAAAGATTCCTGGAAACTTGATATCTATATTTAATAAAAGAATAGAATACAGGTGATTAGTCAGGCCAGACCAATTAGTAATTGTGGCAATATAGCTAAAGCTATCTTGAGGACTAGGTGTCCCCAAAAACGCTTTAATTAACCAGGAAGGTTAATTAATAAAAACATGAGAATATAATTAATGAGGATATAATTATATTGTTTAATTGCCTTGAATTTTTCAAGAATTTTGGTTATGATTAACTATAAGTAACCCCCCAAATTTGGGTTAAAAGTACCGTGGTGGTGCCTCATTCAAGTTTTAAAGCATTTTAATGGGGTTTTAACGCAAAAAACCATTAAATGCAACAATAACTAAATAAAGGCAATGGTGTCTAGGAATTTAGGTTTGATCAGCTGGTTCCCAGTTGAGACATTGATAACTGAGTTTTGGAATGTGTATATTCCATGGGGTTTTGGCGCCGGGAGCTGGGGAAGCTCCATGCCAAATTGATACATTGAGATGAATGGGGTCAGGTGACTCTTTCTAACTGTAGGTTAATTCTCATAGGTTGAGAATTACAGGGGATCTTTTAGGTAAAGATATAGGTTTAGATGACTTGAATGTCATAGACCACGTGATACAAATCATATGTTGATTCAGAAACCAGAGGGGTTTTCAGCCAAATATGCCCCAAATGGCATATAAGCAAAAACAGCTTGTTGTAAAATGGGCCTTTAAAGTCATTCTGGGTACTTTTTTGTAGACTGCTTGCTTTGAAAAGAACAGGAAAGGCTGGATTCATGATGGCTTATCACTGATAAGATGACCTTAAGCTGTTACCTATCCAATGGAGGTAACAACTAAGAGTAGTCAAATATATCAAGCAAGTAAGTGTAAAGTAAAAGTAAAAGTCTTGTTTATTTGAAAAGATAAAGAGAGTTATATAGTCCATTCAGTGCTAATGACTCAGACTAATGTCTAATGCCAATTAGCACTGTGGAACTAGATGGGGTTTGGGGCCAAGGAAAGGGGTTCAAGGTATTAGGCTCAAGCATCTTCTCAGTTGAGCCACATGTTATAATGGCTATGCTTAGATGCATAATCAACATCAAAGTGTCATACTTTACATCCAAATACTTGTGAAGAAATAATGTATAATCTAAACTATCTATGCTGAATAGCTACCCTTTGATAGGCTAATAAACATCAATAAGTAAATTTTAAAACACAGCTAAACTTTAATAAAGATACATACATATTGTTGATTCCAACGCTTTCCCCTCAATCACTTTTCAATTATTATGTCTTCTTTATTATCTTTTGAAAGGGCAAAATTTGGAGTACTTTGTATGAAAACAGCAGCAGCCAGAAAATAAGTTCCTACAAGTTCTCTTGAGGAAGCTTGGGTAAGTCTGGAGGTCACCAAGACAGTGCCTGGGGAAGCCTGGGTGGAAGTAAAAGCAGCATTTGAAGAACTGTATTCTAATTACTTTGCCAAAGAATGGACTCTTGCTCAAGGAAACATAATATATGCTTGGGATTCTTGGAACCTGTTGGTTGGGATTGACAAAATTTTACAACAAGTGAAATCAAAGGCAAATTGTGAAATTGAGGCCTTAAGAGAAAGGGAGGAAAAGAGTGTTGAGATCATGGATTGTTGGCAGGATGACAATAAAATGTTGTCTCATAAAATTGCCTCCCTGGAGGAAAAGCTCCTCAAAGCTTTGTCACAGAAAGGTAATGACAATAAGAGTCAAGGGCAAGATAATGGTAATTTTGACTGGTTGAACCTGGATCTGTCACAACAACAATCCAATTGCTGTCAAGACCTTTATAGTTTAGGACTTCTTGAACCATGTGGGGGATGTACTGGCAAAGAGATTGTTCCATTTCCTCTGTGTAGGCAACAGCAGACATCTGGTTACTCACAAGTTCAGCAATTTGTTGGTTCACCAGGCCAAAGTTGGATCAAAGATCATTATACAGAGTTTGGAGAAAGGTCTGTTGTGCTGAAATTAGTTGGCCTTGGTGTTGAAGAACATTTTCCTGACATGCCAAATGAACTCTATTGTGGTAAATAGCGGGGTGGGCAAAGTAGTATAGATACTCCTCCATCTTCTCAACGGTCTTTGTGTCTTTTCTCAACTAGTTTGGGGTGATGTGGCAGAGATTCTGGAAGTGCTCCTTGATTCTGGGGCTGTAAGCAAAAAGGGTTATAAACAAGGTACAGAATCTCAATATTGTACTGCTCCTTTATCTATTTCTTGCAAAGTGTGCTCAAGGGCTTGTTTAGAAGGTAAAATGTTGGCATTCACAGGATTGGGTACTGCCACATTAAGGTTAAGGGTCTGGTAGTACTGAATGCTCACAGGCTTTTGGACATTGCCCATGAACTGGCTGATATCAGGAAGGTTAAAGGGATTTCCATTCTTGAAACAGCTTTCTGTTTACAGAAGAAAAGGTATTCTGTGCAAATTTGGCAAGGATGCTTCTTAAATGGGCCAGTGCAGAAGCAAAAAGTGGATCATTTCCCCCCTGGGCTGTTGTGATCTGAGGCGCGGCACAGAGTCACAATGGGAAATCCTAACCTTAGTATTGGATTTGTACTAAGTCTTGGGTAGAATGGCAGGGAAGGCTATGTAATTACCTTGTGGCCCTTAATGAATAATATCTACTAGAAGTGGCTAGAGAGGCGCCAAAGTACGTGGAGACACAAAGACAAAAATTTGAATATAACTTAAATTTTATTGGGTATAGAAATTGGGATTATATACTGTGTAGCTTTGCCAAAAAACAGTACATGGATGGTTGGATCACTTTCCACAAGAATGAGTGGGGCAAGTAAGTTTTTCAGAATCAGGAAACTGAACAATTGTATTTCCCAATGCAGAACCAGCCTCATTTTGAAGGGCAAAAGCAAAAGAAAAAGATTTGTCCTCAAAATAACCCAATGAAGGCAAAATCAAAACATGGTGAATGGTAGCAATCACAACATTGCTCCCCTCTAGATTGGCCTTAGGGGGGTGATACTTGCAAAGGAACTTAGCATGCACTCAAGAAAAAGGTCAACCACTAGAGAGGAGCTTTACTGTATACTCTGATCCTCACTTAAAGGTCACTTCTAAGAGCACAATCCACAACAAGCCTAGTTTATGAGCTTGTCCTCCAACTCTATGTTGATAGTGGAGAACATGGTCCCCAATGTTGAACTCAGGCAGGGGGGATCACCCGACATTGTCAGGGGAGAGCTCCAGCAGCTTAGTCTTATAGGCGACGTGTAGGCAGTAGCCTGTATATCAGTGATGCAGTTGACTAGATCTTTGATGTGCTCATCAGGGTTCATGACCTTATAAGAGGGGAGTAGGGGGGCCCCAGGAGCAAGGGGGGTGGCTTCACAACCATACAGCATAGCAAAAAGGGAGTACTCAGTGACACAATTCTTTCTAAGGCAATAGGCAAAGAGAGCAGCAGGTAAGTATAGATCCCAGTTGGTGGCATCAGAGTAAGTAAGCTTCCTCATGATAGAAACAAGAGTTGAGTTGGCGCACTCAACTGCCCCATTGGTGGAAGGATTATAGGGGGCAGAGAAATACTGGTGGGACCCCAAGGCTTCAACAACAGAGGTCACTAACTTGGTGTTGAAGTTAGTTCCATTATCAGACAGCAACACCTGAGGGCAACCATGACAGAAGAATACATCTTGTAGCAGAAAGGCGGCGGTAGTCTTGGTAGTGATGTCTTTAGTTGGGTGAGCTTCTACCCACTTGCTAAAATGATCAACAGCAATTAGGATAAAGTGGCAACCAGAGCAGAAGCAAGGGAGAGGCCCTACAACGTCAAGACTAACAGTGTGAAAGGCGTGTTGAGGGGGGACTAGCTTAAACTCATGAGCAGCAGCTTTAGGACGTTGGAGCTGGCAATCATGGCAACTAGTAATAACATCTGGGATCAGCAAGCAAAGATTTTCCCAGAAATAATTCTTCTGGAGCCAGGCATGGGTCTTGGCAACTCCTCTGTGACCTGTCTCCTTATGGGCTTGCAGCACCAACAAAAGGCAAAGACTAGGCCTTACATAGGGCAAGTAGTGGTCTTGTACCTTCTTAAAAAGTTGATTGTCAAAAATGAAGGTGGCTTCAGATAGCTTAGAAAGGGCAACTCAAACTTCCTCTGTCTTGCTTTCCCATGATGAAGGATATTCAATTAGTTCATATTCTTGGTCAGCTTCAGCAGGGTGTAGAGCAAGGATGGGCATTCTGGACAGTCTGCAGCATTCTGATGTTGAATCCTGGGGCAGTGTAACACAGTGAAGCCATACCCTTGTAAACAGAGAGCTCATCTAGCTAGTTGTCCTTTGGGTTCCTTGAGTTACTGTAGCCATTTGAGTGAAGCGTGGTCAGTAACCAAATGAAACAGGGCCATAAACGTAGTGGCAGAACTGCTTGATAGCATGCAGCACAGCCAGGCACTCCTTCTTGGTCACACTGTAGTTCTTCTCATGTTTATTCAGGACGCTGGAGGTATAAGCTACAGGGTGATCCACACCCTTATCATCCAGTTGATCCAAGATAGCCCCAATAGCCAGGCCACTAGCATCAGTATACAAATCAATTCCTTATTGTAGTAAGGACATACTAAGATGGGAGCCTCTTTGATTTTTTGCTTGAGGGGTTCAACAGCTTGTTGCTGACTGGCGGTTCATTCAAAAGGGACATTACGCAACAGCTGGACCAAGGGTTTACTAGTGTCAGCAAAATCAGGGATAAATTGCCTATAGTATCCCATCATGCCCAGAAAGACTTGGACTTCTTGCAGGTTGGTGAGAAGAAGAGATTTGTCAATGGCTTCAACTTTCTTAGTCATGGGACCAATTCCTGTCTAAGTCACCTCATGACTCAAGAATTCAAGGCGTTCCTTGAAGAAGGCACAATTAGATGGTTTTAACTTAAGTCCAGCTTCACAAATATTTATGAACACCTCCTTGAGATGGGCCAAGTGATCAGTGAAGATGGCACTGAAGACAGTTATATCATCTAAGTACACTAAAACACATGAGAGCTTCAGATCACAAGAATAGAATCCATGTCTTGTTGAAAGGTAGCTGGAGCATTGCAGAGTCCTTGCAGCATTTGAGTGGGTTCAAACAATCCTTCCAAAGTGATGAGCGCAGCCTTCTGTCTATATTTGGGAGAGAGGTCAACTTGCCATTATCCAGAATCTAGATCCATGGCAGAGAAGAACTTAGAGCCCCCAAGGCGGCAGAGAGTATCATGAATGTGTGGTAACAGGTAGGAGTCCTTCTTGGTTAAGGAATTCAAGCGTCAGTAGTCCATCACAATACAATGGCCTCTATCCTTCTTCTTCAGTATGCGCAAGGGGGAGGCCCATGGACTTTGTAAGGAGCAAGCAGTCCAGCGTCTAGAAGTTTTTTGAGCTCTTTAGACACCTGAGCATCTTCTACTCAACTGCGGCAGTAGGGTTTAGCACAAAAGGGGGAGCATCCCCGGTATCAATCTGGTGAATGGCGCCCTTGGATAACCCATAATCTGTGCTGTCTTTAGCAATGATATCTGAAAACTGGTCCAGTAGGTCAAGCACCTCCTTCTGTTGAACCGGAGATAGTTGCAGAAAGTCTTGGGTGGTGAACAATGATATGACTTGTGGCTTATCTTTGGGTAAGTTAAAGTCCTGGAACGTACCAAAGGGATGGAGGGATAGGATGTCAGGAGCATTCAATAGCTTGCCATAGCCAACAACCTGACCTCTAGACACATGTATGGGGAGGGAAGTCAAGTTGGCAATTAGCAGTTGAATTGGGTCTTTATGAGAGACATCCAAGATCCCTGGCCAGAGATAGGGTTTGTTGCGCCCTAGCAAGGGGGGCAAGTAATACTCTAGGAATGTACATATGGGAAGTTCATATGATATTTGAGAGTCCAGGATAGTTTGAGACCCAGGCAGAATAGTCACAGAAGAAGTGGCCAAGAGAGGAATCCCCTCAGACGCAGGAAAAGCCATGGGAGGACACATAATGTTAGAGGAATGGGTTTGGTATTTTAAAGTGAAAACACCAGTGGGATATTCCAAGGCACATGTCTTTAGGCGCTTCCTGGGAACTTTAACTGGTTCTTCAAAGATCAGAGGGACTTTGTATCCCAAGATAGAGAGGTAGCCATCCTTTAAGTTGATGATCCCATTATATTCCCTAAGGAATTGAGTACCAACTAGCAAGTCATAGCTCTTGTTCTCCAGGACAGAAGAAGGCGCAGCCAAGAGCAGCTAACCAAATTGCATGGGAAGAGCAGAATAAGCCCCTATAGCGCGAGTCTTGGACTGCCTAGCTATGCCATACAGTTGATGATAGTTAATCTTGGGGACAAGTTTGTTTCTTGATCAGCTTTGAGGAGACAAAATTAACAGGAGACCCCATGTCTAAGACAGCCTTAATTTTCACCTTTTGGATGAATATTTCCACATTAGTGGTGGTGCAACCAAAGGGAGGGAGGACAGCCAGAATGTCTTGAGCTTCTGTTAGTTCTTTGTCCCACTTTTCAATCATGCATCTGAGGCCCAGGAACTCCTTATAGACCATTTGAAGAGGGAGCAAGACAGAGACATTTTTGAACACAGCATCAGCAACCTCAGCAGCTTCTTCAGAAGACTCAACAAACACAGGAGATTTCTTGGCTTGGGTGAGATAAGGGCAAGAGACAACCTCCTTGGCTTCAGGCAGAGGCTTGGCGGTTATAGTAGCCTTCCCAGAAAATAGCTTATAAGGGACTGCAATAGTTTCAGGGACAGCCAGGACAGAATACCCATAGGCGTCAGGATCTTCTATCTCAGAATTGTCCATGTCAGAATCATCAGATATGTTGTGGAATAGTAACAGGATGGGAGAAGCCTCATTTTCAGCAGGTCAGATTCAGCAATGGAAGGGGGATCTGGAGGAGACTGGGAAGAATTTTCAACCAAGAGCGTCTCTGCCTCTAGGACAACTGTTCTTTTCCTGCATGTTCCTTGAGATCAGCTCCCTCAACTTGAGGGTTAGTGCTGACCCAGGATAGTGGCCTATTTGCCCACAGTTATGGCAACCCTGGCGTCAAGGAGGATTGTGCAAGTTCATGGTAAAGATACACAGCCCACGTTAAGACAAACCAGAGGTAGAGGCAGCACAATTTTCTTGCACAACTGCCCAAGAATGGGTAAGGTGCATATCCTGCAACAGTGTCTTTATACTCTTAATGGAAGTGAACATGGTTTTATGGGCCTTGAAGTGAAGACACAGGAGCTGGTTAATCTTGAGGGCTTGAGTGCAAGCCATGTATGCTTCATGTGCGGTCAACTGGCAACTTGTGATCAGTTGTTGTCCCTCCAGGTAGAATCTATAAGTAAATTCAGCTAGGGTCTCCTTTTGTTTGAAGGAAATGTGCATGGAGGCGTCCTTCTTCACCTCCAAACTAAGATCACCACCAAACTTGTCAATCAGAAGCTGCTTCATATCTTCCCAGGTTTTAATGGTGGGCAGCTCGGCATAACTGCCTCTTGGCAGGTCAGGTGTAGACAGGTCAGGATATGTTCTTTTTTGAATTCATCCAAGGCTCTTCTCATGGCAGTTTCATAGATAGTTAGGAAAGCTGCAATGGTTGAGGTTCTGGGGTCAAAAAATTGCTTAAAAGTAGGCTTGAAATGTGCTTCTGGAGTGAGGCCACCATTGTTGCTATCAAGTACATTTATGTGTGAGGAGAATTCTGCTTCTGACTTGGTGGGGGGCTGCCTAGCCCATAGCTGGCAAACACTATCTTCAAGGGTAGTCAAGGTGTCAGCAGTGTGGGTGCCCATATTGTTAGCAAGGGCGGTCTGTTGCTCAGTAACATCCAGGCGCTGAACCTGTGCAGTTACTACCAAGAACAGTTCTGCCAGTTGGGAAGTAAGAGAAAAACCACCAAAAGGCAAGGGACAAACCTGTCATTTACTGAGTCAACCACTTCATTTAGTTCTTGTACATCTTTATAAAGCTCAGAGTGATCTTGCTTCAGGAGGTCCACTTTATTGGCTAGTGATATCAACTCTCTAGCACAATGAATGCGGGGGGATCCTGACAAGCAAGGGCAACAACTATCTTTGCCCACAACTTCAGGTGGACTAACTACAGACGCCATTGCCTCACGCAAAGTAGAAACCTCTTGTTGTAAGTCAGCTAACTGAGTTATCAGAGCAAGCACTTGAGGATCAGGCTGAGGGACTTTGGGGGAGGGGGGCAATCCTGACTGCAGGTAGATGCTCTTAAATTTTGAATGGAATCCCAGAGCCTCTTTTCTCTATCTGCTAGCTTGTTGGATGGAGGAGAAGGCAGGACATCTGCTTTGGAGGCAGACAGCTTATTTACTTGAGTCTGGAGTTTGGCAATGGTGGTAGCGGTAGCAGCCCTTTCTTGGTCAAAGTCCTCACCAAGTTTGCAGAGGCTCTTTGCAGCATGAACTGCTACTTGGTGAAATTGGTTGAAGGAATAAGCACTGAACTTGTTGAGTTTTTGTACAAGTTGTTCAAAGTCAGTGAGATAGACGTTTAAAGTAGAGTCTACTTGGGCACGCCAAGTCTGTTCCAGTTAGTGGAGCTCATGAAGGCGCTCTCTGACATACTTGGGGATAGATGGGCTCATTCTCATGATGGAAGTGACCAAACAAGACTGGGAGGTGACAGAGTTGCGCTGATTATCAGATAATAAGGAAAACAGGGAATAAATCCACTGCTGGTAGGCCGCAAACTTATCCCAGTGATGGGTGACAGCAGCTTGCAACAACAAAATTTCCTGAACATGAAGCCCTAATACCATTTGATGGTGGGATAAGGAGGGTTTTACAAAGGAGGACAATAGATGTTCAGCAGAGCCAGCCGCCAAGAGGAGATGCTGGGGAAATTGTGGCGCTACAATCAATTTTTAGTATTCTGCCTGATTGAACTGAAGCTGGAGGCAAGGGATGGCCCCATCACGGGCTATCTCAAGGGCTACTGCCATGACTTTTTCCAAGTCAGGGGTACCCAATAGGTAGGCCACTAGGCAAGGACCACTCCCAAGGTTCAGCACAGTAGGGACAATAGGCAAGTCAGTAATGTCTTCTTCAATAGGAGGACTGGTAATTTCAGGCAAAGTTGGATCTTGTATAGGTGGAGGCAAAGGTCCTGAAAAATTAGTTGCAAAAGGAGTAACCAAGGGGCTTACAGCTCCTGTAGTGAGCACCATTTTTGTTGTGATCTGAGGCGCAGCACAGAGTCACAACAGGAAATCCTAACCTTAGAATTGGATTTGTACTAAGTCTTGGTTAGAATAGCAGGGAAGGCTATGCAATTACCTTGTGGCCCTGACTGAATAATATCTACTAGATGTGGCTAGAGAGGCGCCAAAGTATGTGAAGACACAAAGACAAAAATGTAAATAGAACTTAAGTTTATTGGAAAATAGGAAATGTAATATATAGTGGTTTTTACAATACCACAATACAATACCAGGACGGTAGGATCACTTGCCACAGGCATGAGTGAGGAAAGTGAGTTGCGCAGGATCAGGAAACTGAAAAATTGTATTTACCGGTTTAAATACAGACTCATTCCAAAGGGCAAAAGAAAAAGAAAGAGATTTGTCCTTGAAATAACCCAACAAAGGCAAAATCAAAACATGGTGAATGGCGGCAATCATGATATGGACCAAAACAGATTCACGGCAAGATAGATCAGCAGGTTCCGCATATTGGTTTGAATAAATTGTAAATTGAGCACCAATGTTGCAAATTGGGCCTTGGGACGTCTTTGGGATTAACGTCTAGAGTTGCTTGTTGGTAGAGTAAAGTTGCAGGTCTAAACACAAATTAATACAAGTCCAGTGACTCTATAGTCTTTACCTTTTAATACTAAGGTAACAGCTGAGTAGAGTAGAAAGGCAAATGTAATATGTGAAAAAGTATGTTTATTTTAGGATAATAAAGGAAGTTTTATATACTTGAAAGGCTGCACAACAGATGCAGGAGTGTTATTAACACCTGCACAATTTTTTGGAACATTACAGCATCTTCTTGTGCCCACCAGGCTCTTGTATCCACATTCCTTTCTTTTAGAGATGATCCGGATGATCCAATAGGGAAAATTAAGTGCATATTACTCCAGAGTGTGCTGAAGTTTGTAACTGTCTATTACAGAAGTTGCTAGCAGTTCCCAAACCTGATCTATCAGGATGTAATAGGTTGGCCAAATTATCATAACATCTAAATTATGATTAGGAATGCAAATCCGTCAGATCCAATGGATTTGAGTGCAAACCAAATTAACCTTGTCTATCAGGATTAATTCCACTGATAGCCTTGACCATTATATCTATGCAATCCAATTTACAACACCATTGTAAAAAACCTAGAATAAAATCACTAAAAGTAGAAATTTTAAAATATTATTATTTATTTTTATTGTAATTACAAGTTCATATTAGGAAAGTTCTTAAAATCATTAAACACAAATAAGGAGCCATGAAAATAAATAACATGTCTCTGTTCCTAAATTGGATAGCTGTTGATTGGCTATTAAACTGATATTTTTCTATTTTAGGCTGCTCATACTACCCATCTTGTGCAACTTCATTTGGTTTCATGCTTGTGGAATCTCACTTCTAGATTGCTCAAATTTTGTTTTATTTTAGTCCTCCTATTGGTACCTCATATGAACCCTGATTGGATGATAATATAATCTGGAACAGCATCCATTCACCTCACTTGCTGTGTCAGTTCATTTTGTTTGTGGTTTAAACTACGCTGCTTGATATTTACTATAATTTTGTATAATGGGCTAGTGTCATTTTGTTTATTGTTTGGCAGTTATCAGAAATCTGCAGACTGTGGTCTTTTATCATCCACCAGATGATATCCTAAATCTTCTGACATTAGGAAAGTACAGAGAACCTGTGACTTTGGAATAACTTGCGGTCCAGAATACTTTGTTGTCTGAAGAAGTAGCAAGTCTGGCTGGGCCCAAAGCCTAAAGAATATAGGACGGTTCTTCCTACTTCTGGATATGGTTCATATATGTTGTCTCTATATTTTAATATAGATAATTAAACTATATGACAACAATATCATCTTTTGCTCCACTAATAAAGCCTAAGAGAGGATCACATTAAGGAAATAGGACTTGGATCAATCATTAAGTCAATACAGAATCATCAGTCTTTTATTCTAATGAACTGGCTTTAATATGGCCTGCCTGCTTGCGTTTTATCTGAGTTAGCTCAGAACACTAGGAAGAGACTGAAGTAGCATTAGGTCAACACGGCAGGAGGCCCAGCCTTTTCTGGGTGGATTTTGTGGAAGCTCGCTTGACAACTTCATTGGCTTATTGTATTTGTTCTAGACACACCACACAACTGAATCTCTTTTCAGCTGCCTGCCTAAGCCACTATCCAGGGCTAGCTAGTCAGCAGTTGGCTACTAGTTCACAAGATGATTGTTACACTAATCAGAGCTACTCTAATACAATAGGCTTGGGGCCTTTTATCTTAGAGTGTTTGGCCCAGTGGCCCAGTCCATGTTGGACTCTGCTAGGCATAATGTAGATGGTGATTCTTATGACAGCCTCTTATTATTAGACAAAATTTAAGTTTAGAATAGTAATTATTATGAGAAGCATGTTTGAGGTGGTTGTTGTGGTGGACTAATTAATGGGTAGTAATTGCATGCTCCATTAATTAATTGCAATGTATGAAATTGTTAATGCCAGGACATGATTTGGTTGTTAATTAATTAATCCTGCGGCCTGCATCATTTGGTTGAAACCATCCCTAAGAGTAATTGACAGCTGGCCTGCGTTAATTGGTTGAATATTTTAATTAGTCAATATCCTAAAATCCTGACAACAGTTCATTTGTTAACCAATAATATTTAAATTATTTGAATCCTGAATCTCGCGCAACTTGGATTTTGTCAAATCTGAAATCATTTATTTAAATCTGAGGTATTTTTGGTTATTGTCATAGCTTTTAAAACTACTGTAAAAAATCAAAATCCACACTTTGCTATTCGTTGACATTATCACTTTTGACCTGGGCAGTGTTGAAATGGGTGCTGTTGCTAAATAGAAAATTTTAAAATTGGCTTATAATATAAGTAGTTTCCACAAAAAATGACTGAAATCTCACAACTACATTATTGATTATTATCAGGGGAGTAAGGTATGTTAAGTTGGTTTTTGAATATTTTGAAAGAGCTATAAAAATTAGGCCTAGTGGTTCTTGACAGGTAAGACAATTGAAGAGGTCAAAAGGTTGGCCTTGAATCTTGTGTAAGTGGAGGTAAGGGATTATTTACTTAATTAAGAGCGTATATCATAGATTAACTTGAGATAGGTTTAACAAAACAATAAAATCAAATAAACCACCAAAATATTAATTGATTTACACCAATAAATCCAAAGGAAGCATTTGAGTAGATTAAATATAAACTATATAAGCTTAAAGATTTAAACCAAATAGCCCTTTCTTATCTCTTATAGCAGCAAGAGAGGGGGTGATTTTGAAGATAAAGAGGTGCTGCTCTGTTTCTGGATTCAACCCCTTTTTATTTTTCATCTGGTGAATGCGCTTTGTCTTTGTGCGAGCACAGTGATGGGGCATGACAAGAGAGTCAAGTATGCCTTATATATTTACAGTGGCACTGGATATGTGAAGTTGTAAGCATTGAGCAAGCTACCCAATCAGGTCACTTTGAATGTCCATCCTAAAAGTCCTTAAAACAAGTTCTGAGACAAGTCCTTATGGCAAGTCCGCAGGGGGAGAGATTGCGCAACACAGCCTGTAACTAAATGGAGTATGATTTGATCCAAAATTAGTTTAATGGCCTTTTTAAAAGCCTGTCTAAACATCCATAATATCTGGGTTTTGAAGGGGTCGGATTTACAGCCAACTGCAAAGAGTGAGTGTAATACTTGCCTTTTTAAGCTACACGGTTTCATGTTCAGCTTTTCGACCAGTAAATCTTTAATGCCAAGGACACCCCTTTACACCAATTTGCTATAAACAATTCATCCTTTAGTATATAATAACATTTATTCCGGGCTTTATTTACGATGCTATCCCGACATGCTATGGTTTAGCGCAGTTAAAATAACCAAGATGGTTCTGAGGAAGTCTAATCCTCATTCAATCCAGGCAGCTTGGAATGCATTATGATACTGCGGTTCGGAGTTCAGCAATGGTATTCATCGGCTGTTTAGGATGGATCTCGGCAAAACAACAGCTGTAAGTGGGAATTCGCAGGCAATTAAAATATTTATCCGCAATGTGGGGAATTCGGATTGGCAAAATGCATTAAACGTTTACTTCCGATGCATCATTTGACCATAACAGGATCACTTACTCAAGTCGAGCAAATGTAATGAAAGCTACAACCCTTCTGAAGAATGCGCCATGCTTCTATCTACCATCCTTGAGTGACGCAATGATCCTTGGGTAAACTTTAAACGAGCTCAGGGGCAATTGTCTGTTTTGTTACAAACCATCCACAATGGTAGACCGTTTAATTCAATTAAGCGCACCAAAAATATTTATGCATTAAATTAAATTAAACCCACCCTGCCGATGATTTACCATCTCGGCCAAAGTCCGCCAGTTCCCAAATCCAGCTTCGGCCCAGGATAAAAGCAGCCATGTATTTCTTGGCGTCCCATGTCATTCTCTACCATGCCCCACCGGTGCGACCACTGCGCCCGCAGCAAGACAAAGTGCTCCCGCGAGGCCCCCGCGTGCGCCGCCTGCCGGAACACTGGCCGCCAATGCCAGTACACCCGAAAGATGAAGAACAAGAAGCGACTGGTTCCAGAAATCGAACAGCACCTCTTCAGCTTCAAACTCACCTCCCTGACCCAAGCACCCTCTCTTCCCAGCATACGAGACAAGAAATGGCTATTTGCTGAATGATTGAATTTTCCACTAAAACATAATCTTTACTATTCTGAAACCCCTCCAATCAAATCCCAAAGATATAACTTACGTTGTACCATCTAGCCATATATCTCCTTCGCTGCAATCCTTCACATTGACTCAATCTTTCTCTACTCACTACAAGCAACATACTTATAGCAATATGCCCTAAAATGAATCTAAAGGACATTTAAACAGTGTTCATAGCCCTAAAAATAAAATAAATTACTCAAAAGAAATATTTTTAACATTCTTTTATCAATCCGTGGTGAGGCTATACAGGCATATATAACCTTTGTAACTCACCCACCAATAAATAAATATGTGTTGTGTCTGAACCTAGGAGATTTTCAAGACAGAAAATTTAGAACCCATAATTTAAATGGAGGCTATAAAAGACCCAAAAATATAATCTTTATTTTTCAACATACTAGTGACTTATAACTCTACTAATAACCTTATAGTCACTAATTTAATAGATGTGCGATACCCACCTTGTTTCTGGCACTCTCATTTCTAGGAATCAACTTCCAACATTATGCCATCATTTAAAATATTTTACAATGAAATTTATACTGTAAAGCCCCAAATGATACCAAAGCATTGGAAATCAATTCCCAGGAATGAGGGGATCAGAAAATAAGATGTGTGCCTGCTTTGGTAGTAAAATATGATATATTGGGGTGACCATAGCTGCATACCTTGTTTATTGAAATGGGTACAACCCTTTGATCAAACCAAGTTTTAAAAGATGAGCTTTCAACAGGTTCACTCAAAACAAATTAAAGGGCCATACCTATGAACTAAAAAATAAAGTTTAAAGCATTGTAGGAAAATAATTTATAACCACTTCCCCACAGGGGCCTCCTCAATAAATATTGTCATAACTGTGCTGTTTTAGCAGAGTTACAAGGGGTAAATATTTAGAAGCTAGATAATAATCTTTATTGAGAGATAGTGATTATATAGTTATTGTGAATCCATAGATATCAGGAACATGATTGTGTTGATCACACAGTTGGATGATGAAGGGGGTGGTTTGATCCTGGTAATGAGTCAAGCGCCAAAACAAGGTATCCACCATAAGTGATCATCATCTGTTCATGTTGTTTGATTTGGAAATTCAAGTTAACTTCCTAGTCTGGCTTTGAGTGACTGGATAATTGGATTGCAGGTCACAAACCTGCTTACTTGGAACCTTATTGGTGGGTTGAGCCTGCTATTTTGACAATATGAAGACTTTTAGAGCATATGAAAATGTTAACAAATAACAATTATGGGTGTAATCCCCAGAAAGCTGTAGTCATATTTGATGAATCTTATAATTATGGCAGTTTCATTGATTGTATTCATATACTGGTTATAAATATAAGTTACATGCAACATACCATGTATAGCAGGGACCAGCTTGATCTGTAGAAGTTTGGTCACACAAATAGGATCTCACAGACCACAAAAATCTTCAAAATGATGTGAACTCTCAAGAAATCATCAATGTTTTTCTTTTCAGGCCTTGGAATATTATTTCAATAGTGAAGAGATAAAAATATGATGGGTTATCTATAATTAATATAAAAATGACTTAAAATCAAGAGTTTACCCAATTATAGTGCTTTGATTATCCTGTTGTGAAGTTCACAAATTGAATGAATCTAGTGATCCTAATTTTTTTATTTCCCTTGCTTTGTGGCTGATAAAAAATAACTCACATTGATCCTAGTACTTATTTAGATTATTTCTAACCCGGGTTACTGTTTAACATCACTTTTTATCTGTGACTACATTGATCCAAATATCTGTTGGAGTTAAATTTTCTAATTACTACTTAAATTTCTATATATTTTGAAGGTTTTTTAAATAAAGATATCAAACCCTTTAAAATCTTTCTTTTCTCTGTTCTGTTTGATTTAGCTAAAGAGCTTCTTTTTTATTTTCTTTTGAATTCTGAAAACATGTCAATGCAAATAACTTTTTCTGCTTAAACCCTAGTGAAAAGGGTCTATCATCAAATAAACTATATTAAGCTAGCTTTTATCAACCAACAACTTTCCAGAAATAATACTGTTTTCTTCACTAGGTGCTTCTCATTTACCTCTACAACTGCATCTGCAACAGGTGTCACTTCTACCTATCTCCCATCTACCAGCTGAGAATTTTCAGTCTGACTGACAATTTACTGACCATATAAAGAAGTTAATTCATTCCATGTTGGTTCAGCACCACTACTTGTTTGCCTAATGATCTGCAAAGCAAAATAGCTGTATCAAGGAATTTCTGCAAGCTGGATTAAAGCCTTAATCCCTGAGTTAGACCCAGAGCCTATGCAAGCCTATATCTGAGGATCAATGTGGTTTATATAACTCCTGGAAAATACTGTACATGGCTATTGAGCCCATTTTATGAGAACCCACTGTTGTTCTGCACTTTTTTATTGAGACTTATTATGAACAAGCCATACAGCAGAAAGGGGCTGTCAGAACCCCTTTTAAAACAATTTCATCTGTAGTTCTATTGCTGATGGAGCCACCATTCATTTTTAACACCTCAATCCTTGCTTTTAGATGCTAAAAATAAAAATATTTTTCCATCTTGGATTAACAATTATATGATATTATCTTCCCAAAATAAACTTCCCTTGTCAAATCTTTTCAAAAATTAAAGAAGGCCTGACTTATGGGAAATTAAAATAGCTGTTGTAACTACTCCTCCACCTGATCAGTTGTATGATATACAAAAGGAGATTTGTGACTCAATAAGTTCCAGGCAACTGATCTTCAACCATGCTACTGCTTCAGCATATCCACTTGATACTATAAAAGCTGTGTTGCAAGGAGAAGCGGCTCAACTTTTTACTGTGCTTAATGGGTTGAAGGCTTTTCCTGCAACTATCTCCCTGCTTGCCCCTTATTATGCTGGTGATTGCTTCCCTGAGTTGCCTAACTAACCTTGCATCACATTTAATATGAAGATTAAAAGTTTGAATATCACACTTGATACCTGCCTAAGACATACAATCACTTCACTCAAACTACTCCCCTAGATAGAGTCTTGAAGAAAGATGTTGAAAAGATGACTATCCTAACTTTTTCCAGTAATTTAGCTGTTCAAGATCTTAAATACATCCTGAAAACCCTTCAATCCAACCTTATTGCCCTATCTACCTGGCTAGCTGAGGTTGGTGTAGATGTGAAAAGGAATGCTGAACTAGCTGGCTCTAAACAAGATGATGCCACTACTCAGGCTACCACAACTAACTCCTGTGATGCTGCTGCAGTTGCTCTTGCCTGTGACTGTACACAGTCACCTGGCACATTTTGCTGAATTAATATGCCAAATGATATTTAATTATTGTATTTTTATTATTCATTTTATATAGATAAGTTTAAGGAATTCTTTGGATAAAGATACCTCAAAACTTGTATCTATATGTAATGAATGATAAAATATTGGCTTGATAGTTAAGCTGAACTAACTTACAAGATAAAGACAAGATTATCCAAATCAAACTTGGGGACTAGGTGTCCCACAAACAATTTAGTTAACCCCAAAGGTTGATTAAATTATTCCTGCAGATATTATTAATGAGGATTTAATCATAGGGCCAAAATATAGTTGACTGTTCTAAGTAAAGACTTGGTGTCTTGATAACAAATTAATTAATTAGAAAGGTTAATTAGTATAGTTGATAAGAAATCAATTAACAGAAAGTCATCATCTTAATAGACAATAGTGTCTTGGTATTTAGGTTTGATCAGCTGGTTCCCAGTTGGAACAATGACAGTTTGGATTAGGATTGGATAAACTCCACAGGGTTTTGGCGCCAGGAGCTAGGAATGCTCAAGCCAAAAAGATACATTGCAACAAAAGGAGTCATGTGATCCCCTTGCATTGTAGGTACATTCCCATAGGTTGAGAAATACAGGCATCTTTTGGGTAAAAGATCTTGGTTGGAAAATGCCATTACGTCATAGGCCACATGATTAGAATCCAGGGGCAATTCCTCACCCAGAGGGGTTTTCAGCCAAATATGCCCCACCTGGTATATAAGTGAAAACAGATAAACATTAATAAATATATCCAATTCAAAATCTGATGCTTTATCCTCATCTTTTTTTATTTATGCCTTCACAATTATTATTTAAAAAAGCCCAAGTTTGGGGTTCTTAGTGTAGAAACTGCTGCTGCCTGTAAAGAGGTTCCTAAAAGGTCCCTGGAGGATGCCTGGGAGGACCTCAAGGTAGCAAAGACGTTCCCAAAGGAGTCATTGATCAAATTCAAGTCTTCTTTTGAGAAACTCTATTTAGAATATTTTTCCAAGGAAGGACCACCTGCTCAAGGAGATCAAGTTTATGCTTTGGATTTGCTGAACATTATGTTAGGGTTTAATGAGATCTTTCATCAAATAAAGGATGTAGCTGATAGAGAAATTGAAGGTCTCAAACTCTGTGAAAAAAGAGTGTAGAAATGATGACAATATGGAGGGAAGATAACAAGGTGTTAAACCAGAAAATTTCCTCTATTGAGACAAGGCTTGCCAAAGCTTTGTTGCAAGAGGGGTCCAGAAATAATAGTCTAAACAAAAACAAGTATGGTAACTCAGATTAGATGGTCCTGAATCTGTTACAAGGCCTCTAGAAAGCAAACCTTCTCTGATATGAGGTCAGAGGATACTGTACACACCCTTCTGATTAGTCAACCAGTCTAAAAATAACCCTACTAATTTGTAAGTAGATTTCTATATGGTTAATGCTGACAATGATTAGTAAAAAATGGCTTTATTCCCTCCTGTGAGATTAGGCTGATGACCACAAATGATCAGGCTAATTATTGTACACAGATCTTTATTAGTTACACACCATATCATTAATAGATTATATTCTATTAAGTGTAGTAATTTTACATCATATAATCATCAGCTTATTATAATTAATAAGACAGTTATACGCCATGTAATTGTTAGTTTATTATAATAGATGCAACTTTATACGCCATGTAATAGTTAGTTTATTATAATAGATGTAACATTATACGCCGTATTATCACTTGATTATCATTCCTATATGTGAAATGATTATACACTGTATAATCTACAGTTTGTATAATTGATATGACTAGTATACACTGTATAATTGTTAGACGGTATAATGATTATCATTTATTACCCACTGTATAATCAATAGATCTTCAATTGTATATCTCTCATTCCATCCTCTGGACGTTGTATCAACTCAGTCCCACCCATCCTGAAAGGCGCATATGATCATATCAAACAAGTGATATGTGTATGGCTAGTAAATACCAAGTTTGGATCAGAACTTTACGGCGTATAATTAGTTCCTTATCAGTTTGGGTCAGAATTACACAGGTATAATCCACAAGTTGATATTGGATCAAGTAAGCTATTATACAGTGTATAATCCCCAATTTGAACCGTAAATTAATAGGAGGAAGACTTGCCAGCCAGAAAAGAATCACTGATTAAGCCCTGGAAATGGAATACTGGAATTCTACCTTCCAATGTAGGAGGACTGAACAGGGACCATTTCTAAGTGTCAACAAAATACAGCATAGTTTCCTAGTGCCATAATAAGCGTGTAAGATACAGCTGATCAATAATTGACAGTAAGCTAGCTCAAGAAGAGTGTAGGCTGTAGCTGAAGTGCCATGTACGCCTTGCTAAGACCAGTAGCAGCCTACATGCAAAGGACAGCCAATCAGGATAGGCGCAGCCAGAAAAGATGGACCTTTTGCAAAGGTAGCCACCAATTACTGTCTGAAAGGACAAGAAGAAGGGTTGTTCTAGTATATATAGATACAGACACAAGGAAGGATGATAACAAGTTCTTAGTTACATCTGGATAGATTACAGCTGCTGGCTAGATTGTACTCCAGTTCCAATAAACATAATTATCTTCAAAGTTCTATTCTATTGCAGTCTGTAGTGCTCTTGCATAGGATTAGTTAGAGTACATTGGCAAGGCTAACATCTATATATAGCTTTGAACATACCAGCAATAACCCCAGTTGCTCAACACCTTCTTTTATCAGAAATTTACTCCTTATAAATCTTATAAATCTTCTATCTTGGCTGTATATGAGGCTGTCATATACACTCACCAAAACCTCAAAAGGGATATATCCTCACCTGCCTCACTATAGATGTGCTAGGGGTTGGGATGCCTAAATTTTCAATAAATTTGATCTTGTCTACATAAGAAAATCTTTCTTTATATGATTTTGTAAATGAGCTTACAATAGTGGCCAGGCAAGATTCTTTCCTTGGCTTTGCAGTCAGGTCTGGAGAAAAATTAAGAGAGCTATAGATTGATTCTTTGATACAATCAAGGGTCAATGGATAATACAGAGCCAATAAATGATTATTTCTCCTCCTGTGGTTAGGATATCAAACTAAATACCCTATTTTATCACCATTTTCAAGTTAAATAAGCTGCATATGTAATATTAAAGACATCAAAATAGCCTTGAAATTCATGTTTCTGATCAATTATGGACCTATCATACAGCATTAAAGAGTTTTGCATCAGGTTCCTCTTTAAGGCATAAGGTATTTTCTGTAGAGACTTAATATGGTAGTCAACCTAAGATTCATATCTATCATAGCTGCTCTTAATACAGCCATCATTACTGCACATTCACTTATCCCACATCACCTGGTACAGATCTATCAATAAGAAAGATGAGTAAAATAGAATTTGGAATATAGACCAAGGCTTATTATGATTACCTATCCCCTATGCCTCATGAATAATTTTGCTTCTACTCTGATAGCCTAAGTATTCATTACTTATACTCTGACTTCCTTAGTGACTCTGAATCTTTTTTATCAGATTCTGATTTTTATGGAAGCAATGAATATGGCTGCTCAGCTTTAGCAGTTCCCCTACTGTAAAGGTTTCTCATAATATATTTTTGAAAAACCTTTTCTATGAGAAGAGCTCCCCAAAACTCTGATGCCATAGACATTGCTGCCTACCCCTATCTTTCTAAAGCATTTCAGTCCCCATTACAAGTCAAACCATCTGTTGATATTCTAAAATAGCTGGATTGTTATTCAATAATGTACTGGTCTCAATCCCATCTCAGGTGGTCTCTAAGAAGCTCCCTGTTATAAGCTGTATGATATAGAAGTTGGAAAAACTTGGGCTATCAATCAAAATATCCTAAATGGCACTTTGTTTTTTTAGTACTTCTACTACTTGAGTTAAAGTCTGCATACAAAAAGTAATTGTTAAATATATTATTGATGCTGGAACCCATTTTAATATTGTTTTCTCCTATAATATGTGTAAACTATTATTAACTTCTGATATAAACTATTCAAAGGTGTATGGTACTGCAGATGCTACCTTAACTAAGGCTTCAAGAAACTACTCTGTTCTTCTCATGTGATTTAGTAATATTTTAGTAGATGCTTCTACTGTGATAATTGACTAAAAAAGCTAAAATTTGCTAATAGGGACCAAATTTATTTGTGAATAAATTGGAATATGTAAATTAAAAAATATTTTATCTCTCCTTGAATTTTTCATCCCCTTTATATTTGAGAAGCAAATAAAGTCCCAGGAAAGAAGCTGAAGTATTATATTATTGAATACAATGGCAACAGCGCCCATGTTGACACTTTGTCAACATGGTCACTTTCAACTCAAAAATAAAAACTACTTTTTTTGCTAGTTGCGCTAGCTTAATTCCCATTTTTTAAAGTGTTCAGGGGTGAAACCCCAGAAAAAAAACAAGATTGTGGCCATTTTAACCCAAATTCAAAATTAAGCTTAATAAAAAATTGATTTAACCCAATTTTACATTTACGTTTACTAGTAATTTTTCTATTTATTAATTTGTTTTCATAACGTAAAAGTGTCAATGTTGACACTTTTTAAGCTGAACTTATTTTTAATAGCAAAACTGAAACATCTATAATAAAAAAATTAAGTGTGAACTTAAAAATATTTTTTTATTAAATTAATATATTGAAATAGGTATTGCCCATATGGCTGATTGTTGTAATGTTCATCTTATATATTTATCTGTGGCACTTATTCCATCTTTAAAATATTAAATAGATTGGTGGCTAGCAGCAATTCAACAATTTAAGCGTGAGTTACTATGTAATTTACTATATAATTTATTATCAATAATAATGTAAAATCTCAGAAATGTTGTCTATTTGCTTGTGATCATCTGCTGGGGTGGATTTAAGCAATTAAAGTGGCACAAATAAGCCTAAATTACCATGCCACCTCCTATTGAGTATGCTGTAAATGGCAACGTTGACACTTTACCTTTTTCATACTTGAATACAACTTATTAACAACTTCCAATATACACAATGGTAAAGTATCATATTCACACCCTCAAAACATTGTTTTTAATAAAGAAATTAATAATTTTGATGATTTTTTTACTTATTTTTATTTTAATTTTTTATGTGAGTAAACATACACAGAAAACAGTTAATATTTGTTGGTTTGCTTAAATTTAATTAAGTGTACTATAAAAAACATAGTAAATTTTCAAAATAATGTCAACAGTGCCAATATTATCTCCAATAATGTCTACAATTTTCCTACTTGTCAGCAGAAATTCAGCTTTTTTTACTAATTGATACTCATAATGTTGACAAATTTCACTTTTCACATATAAAACTTTATGTTTTACATAATAAAAACATTTGAAATTTTAACATGTTGTATTTTTAACTTTTTTCTATCATATTTTTTTGGTTTTTAAACAAATTCTCTTAAATGAATACTTTTGCATATTTCTTTTAACTTTTAACTTGTTATTTAAAAATCAATTAAAAAACTTTTAAAATATCTTTTATATTTTAAATTTCACTAAAAGTATTATAAGTATAAAGTTTAGATATGATGATTCTTATAGTTATTTTCTTTTGTTTTTAAATACAAAGATTTATCCCAGAACTTTTATTTATTATTTTAGGACAAGAATACTTCAAAGCAACAAAAGGGTTCCAAGCGTCCCTCCAAGGCCCCAAAGACCCCAAAGCAAAAGGCATCCTCATACAAAAAGGCTGACTCCAAGCCTTCCCCCAAGCCCTCTGCTGAGCCCTCCCCCAAGCAGAGCCCAGCTCACTCTACTGGGGGAGAGAAATTTGATGGTCCCCTTACAGATCACAGTTTCTAAAACTTGGATTCAGATGAGGAGCCTACCAAGAAGTGGCACCAGGCCCAAAAAATCCTACCCAAGGATAAGTCTCCCTCACATGAGGAGCACCACAACAAGCCCACTTTTGCTTCCCACACCAAACTCATCCCCTTCTAGATCATCTGGGGATGACTCCAAGCCCCGGCCTGACTACTTCCCTGGCTTCTGCCATTCTCCTGCTGGCCCCTGAGACCCTCTTGTGGCCCACAAAATTTGCAATGTTGATGAGAAGTTTAAGGTTCCTTCCTCCCTGCCAAATAATTCCCAATCATGAGTGTGAAAAGTGGGTCAGTTATTGTGGCCAATGGGTACATCTTCTCCTGCAGCAATGTCAACTGGGGCTTCAAGATCCAGAATTACACCTGTTAGTACCAATCTTGCTCAGTGCAGCTCAACAATGAGCACTGGGACAAGGTGCAAACCATTACAGTCAAACAAACTTGTATCATGCCCAATATCACCATCTCACTCTCCTTAAATAGTTTCTGGTACAGATTATGCCTATCTCCAAGGACCTCTCCCCCACCCAGCTGACTGTACTTGCCTGTAAGCACCTCTCCCCCACTAATCTGAAGAGGGTGCCAACCCACAACCAGTTGGTCAAGTTTATGGGCAATAGGTGTCAAGCCTCAAACCCCCTGGCCAAGAGCGCCATCAACATCAAAGACCTGGTCCTCACCAATGCCCTCAAGAAGATGGAGGATGGTGAGATGTTCCTACTTCATGACAATGGGCAGGAAGTGGAAGATAGGATTATAGCCTACGTCACAACCCAAAACCTGGAGCAGCTGAACACTGCTACCATCTGGCTGTGTGACGGCACATTTGCTACTTAACCCTATCTCTTCAAGCAGCTTTGGGTCCTGCATGGGCAGTTCAATGACCAGGTTATCCCCCTTGTCTTCTTTATTCTTCCTGGTGCCAAGACAGAGGTATACACCAGAGTGTTCAAAATTGTCCAGAATACTTTAAGCTCCCTTGCCATCAACAAGCTCCTCCTCCCACTCACACCACCAGAGTGAACTCTTCCTCCAGTGAGAAGGATGAGTCTGCTCAGGCTGCTAAGCAGCTAGCTCATGCGTGCTCACTTGGGCCAAAAGTGATTATTATGGACTTTGAGCAAGCTCAGTTCCAAGCCTTTGATGCCATCTTTAATGGAGAATTCCAGGGATGCTTCTTCCATTTCAGGCAGATCCTCATCAAACATCTCAAAAGTAAGAAGGGCCTCTTTGAGAAGTATCTAAACAACGGTAAAGGGAAGTGCCACTTTACCTTGACCCAGTTTACTGCCTTGGATTTTGTGCGGCCAGAGCATACTAGGCTTGGCTTTGAGGCCCTCCTGGAGGATGCTTATTTCAAAAAGCACTCCATTATTTTTAAGGGCTACCTTGATTACTTCAAGAGGCAGTGGTTTGGCAAGAAGGTGACTGCCAGGAGAGGGAAGCTTGGGGCTACTGCCCCCTGGAACTGCCAGAGCGCCTGCCTCAAGGAGGAGATGAAGACAATATCAAGCCTATAGGTGTGGAATAAACACCTGAAGGCAAAGTTTGGGGCAAACCCCAAGTTCAACATGTTCTTCCTGAAGCTGAAGGAGGAGCAGGCCAGGAATGTCTCTAAGTTCTGTGACCTGGCCAACCAGGTGGCCCCCAAGAAAAGGAAGAGTAAGGATCAGGACTACCAGGAGGATGTCCAGAAGGTGTTCAAAAAAGTACAAGGTGGCAGAGATTAATAGTTAGATCAAGGACATGGCTACTGCCCTTGCTGGTGGCTTTAATTAGCCTAAAAAACTTTGCTTTGTATGGATCTTTTTTACTTTTGATTTTGTGTTTATTTGCTTTTTTTGGATTGTACTAATCTTTTTAGGTATAAATAATAAGTTTCAGATACAGTTTCAATGTGGTTTTGTAAGAAATATCTTATGTTTTGTTAATTTATCTTTAAGGTAATAGATATTTTCAGTTGTGCTTATATAAAGTATAATAAATTAAATTTAGAATTATATTGTTTTTTAGTTGTTAAAATATATTAAATATCTTTATTTTTGGTAAATTGGAATTTTAATTTTTATGGGAATAAAAATATTTTCATAATAAAGAGTGTAATTTACTTAGTTTATGAAAAATACTTGCTTGCATCCCCTCTTTATTATTACTTATTATGTTTTTATTGCATTTTTGAATTCCCTAGGGTAATTTTAGTATAATAATGTTTTTAAAATATTTTTTATATTAAAAATGTTCAGGGTAAAGTGTTTTGTTAATTGAAAAAGTGTTGACATCCAGAAGACAACATTATGTAAAACTGGATTGTCACTTTACTATAGTGTTGACATTGTTACTGTCAACATTTTCAGTGTCAACATGGCCACTGTCAACATTATTATTGTTAATATGATTGCTGTTACCAATACAACTCTACTTTATTTCCTCTTTGGTATCACAAAAATTAGTCTACCTTTATATTACCCAATGAAGCTGTCCCTTCCAAAAAGAATTTCATCTTCTTTTTCTCACTGCAGTTATTATCCCTTCTGACTTAAAAGTAGTTCTTGGCTCCCACAATTAATATGATGTTCCTTTCAAGACCTTCCCAGACCTTCTTTGAGCTCTCTTTTCCTTCCAATTTTAGAAATATGAAGCTTTTATATTCCCCGGAAAATTTGAATTATCTAATTATGAGCTGCTGCAAATTCTGGTAGCCAATCTCACTTATCACACAATCCATGTCTATAATGACAAGTAGTTGACCATGGTTGCCTCCTAAATACTGCAGATATTCTTTCTGATTTTACTTTTAAAACTATGAAAGTCTTTAAGCTGACTACCCATATTCCAGAATTTTTAACAATGCTCCATAAAGATGACTTTCCTCCTTGCTTCTGAATAACATTATAATGTCCTTTAGCTCCTTGAAAAGTTTCAATATATGTTTGCCACCAGCGCTTTGGGATTTGGATGACAAAGATGTTGGCATCAGATTAATAGTGATGATGACCCTAATTTTCATGCTGAATCCTAGAATTGCCATAAAGTTAAACATTCCATGTTTCTTGGGAGTTGAAAAAAGCTACTTAATGCTGGCTTTCTCCTTTTTCTAAAAGTCTAGAGGTCTTCTGTTATAACCAAGATTACCTCCACATCTGCTAATGTATATAAAAGCATGGAGAATCCTGTAGCTAATGCCAAGTTAAAGGCAACCTCTCTTGAATAGGAGTGTTGCCAATTTGACTTGCTGATCCCTTGCCTAAGATATTCCTAACCCAAATCTTATTCAGAACCTGCTGCAGTGCCACCCCCTGGTGGACTTGTGACTTCCCAGTATAACATATTAGTTACACTATTCTCAAATAAACAATATTTCATTCCTATTTTTGTCCTTTCTATTAGACTTTTGCCTTCCCTAAAATAACATTCAATCATAATTGGATCAGTTACAACACTCTCCTCTCCTAATATTAAAATAGAAGGATGGTAGCATTGTATTATAATGGATTAATTTAGGGTTAACTTCCTAAAAAGAAAGAAATATACCTGCTCATATAAATTTATTACTCCTTATATCACTTAGGAGGCCCAACGTTTCCTCTTCTATGGGCCTTGTCTCAGTATATTGATAATTAGACATTTTCCTCAAATATAAGCAAAACATGCTCTGATCACTTTCATTGGGGGTTTCAAAACCACAAACATACAAAAAGGTTTGTAAAATGCTCGTGTCATCTTTCTACAAGCTATTAATTCTGCATTACAAGATCCTGAGCTGTCCTGGGTGCTTGTTTCTCTAAATTTTACTGTCTTCAGTGCCATTTTTAATGAACACTTAGAGCACTTCAAGGCTTTAACACTAAATATTAAATATATTGACTGAATATAGAACCACCCAACTTTTCCTTCTTCAAGGAACATCTTGAATTATTAGGCCATGAAGTAACCCAGACTAAAATTTGTCCTTTGGGTTCTAAAGTCAAAACTGTTATTAATATGATTATCTTCACTAATTTTCAAGGATTACATGTCTTCTCAAGAATGATAGGGTATTATTATCAGTTCACAAAAGACTTTGACTATCTCAGTGAAGCTCTTGTCAATCTTCTACACACTATCCCTTTAAAACAGGGCCCTCCTCATAAGCAAGCCGTCTTTGTATTGAAGGTGATTTAAATAAAGCACCCATCTTATAATGTCCTGATTATAAAAAGATTTCACTTTCTAATCTGATACTAGTTTCCTAGCGGTGGCTATTATCCTTGCTCAACTTGATGATAATGAGATAGATTGCCATATTGCCTAAAATTTGAATGCATTTAATAAAAATGAGAAAAATTTTAGTGTAAATAAAAAAGAGTGTCTAACTGTACTACATAATATGAATGAAATTTATCATTATATCTTTTGTGCTCAATTAACAGCTATAACCAAACATTTCTCTCTCCACCATATGTAAATACTCAAAATACCTGGAGGAAGCTAAGAATACTGAGCTCTTAGATTGAAAGAGTATGGTTTCAACATTCTAAATCAACCTGGAGTACAGCACAAAAATTCTGATTCTTTGAGTTTTTGTTTTATCCCCCAAAGGAAGTAATTTAGTATGCGTCAACTTGACGGGATGTATCTCAAGGACTTGCACCTCGACACACTCAATTGCTGTGTGAAGCGGTTTCCCATTCACAAAAAATTCTGATTCTTGATTAACAATGCCTCTAATAATCTCTAATTTACTTATTCTAACAGTTTACACAAGATAATTGGGTACCCAGATGCTCAGCATACCAAATTGCAATAAGTTTTAATTTTACTTGCTGTATTTCAAAGTATTATATTAAGTATTAAAAATATATATAAAGATTAAGCAATAATTTGCTCTCCTATACTTGTACCAGTCAGCATCATTATTTAGCTATTGTAAGGAACTGATTTCCTGACTCTCAACTAATTAACACCATTATACTATTGGACAAAGATAAGTTTAATATTTTGAACATGAAAAGAGAAAAGTTTAATAAAAAGGAGGCTTATCTTTATTATTTTATGTTTGGACTTAACAATGCAAACATGCCAAACTTAGGATCAACCCTGTGCTTCTAAATATATAATATGGTGGTTTACACCATCTAAAAAGACAAAATCCAGAAAAGACCATCAAGGAAACACTATTTAGAAAGACACAATCTAAAAATCTACCCAAAAATGTCATCTATAAAGAAAGCATCTAGAATCCCTATCCTAAATTTCTAGCCCAACTGTGCCTATTAACTTTAAACATAAAGTGAAGTGAAATTTTTTAATAAAAAAAACACAATAGGCTCATAAATGCCCAAAATTTTAATTTTTCACTAAAAAGTAGGGTTGGCTAATAGCAACTATAGTGCACAAAGCTCTAAAGTCACCGGATCAATTTTTTAGCTTTTTATATTAAAATTTAGCCTATATTAAACATCTAGATATACATATTAAAAGTAAAATTAATGTACATTTCTAGACTTAGAATAATTCAAGGATCCCAAATATAATAAAAAGGGGATCAGCTAGTAGCAACTATAGTGTGCTAAAAAAAGTCACCAAATCCAAAATTGTGATATTTCCATATTGAATTTCAGTCCAATATAAAACATTTATATGCTAAAACTAAAGCAAAAAAAATACTTGGAATGAAAATATTTTATTTAAAATAAAAGTGATTAGTATTTGGATCCAAGAGCCGTGAAAATGCCTTTGAGATGGGTAAGGGGGCCTTCTATGTTGTAGTAGGTCAAAACATCTTTCATGACATTAGCAAGCTTGACCTGCTGGCCAGCATTCTTTGAGACAACAGCCTTGTTCTTTATGATTTGGGGGTAAAGCTGGTCTTCATGAGCATGCATTATCTTTAGATGTTTGACAATTATAGTAAATCTTGGCTTCTTTAATTTAATCAGGAAGTAGTATTGATTATGTCACCCTTCAAGTGAATAGATGTTATTTGTGACCCCTTTCTTAACCATCTTGTAGCAGTTTGAGTTGTAGGACTCCTCACTCTTGCAGATGAAGTGCTGCTCCCAAAACACATCCATTCACTGATTTTCAAAGTATTGTATGAATGGGAAAAAATATTCTTGATTGTTCAAAATAAACTTGACCTTAAGAAGCTTGCTATAAAAGGAGTTCATATACTTTTTTCTGACTATGGGCAGGGAAGAAAAGCAATTGAAATGATACTGGACTTTTTATGACATCCTTATATACCAGCTTTTTGAGGGCTGTGGTTTTCACTGTATTCTTTTGCAAAGCCTGGTAATAATGGAAGAGGCAGCCTTGGGGGCTGATCCTGAAGATATTTTTATAAATTCATCAGCCTGAGCTACCTCAAAATCAGAAATCAGAGTTTTATGGTAAAGAAATGACTCTATTGCTTTTTTGGATATAAATTGCTGTTCCTGGGTTGTATCTGGATTGTCCTTTATCTTTTTGAAGCCACTCTTTTCTGTTGGCTCCTCATCAAGTGTGGGAAGAATGGCATCAAGTTTTTCCTTTAGTATATTCAAGTTGTTGATATAAGTAGCAACTCTTTTGTTGGTAATGAAGAAGAGGAAAAAGATAGCAGTATGGACATGTAATTTTCACAGATGGATTAAAGCTGATAGAAAGCTTTAGATATGATTAGAAGGTCTCATCAGCAAACCATGTATCACACTTAAGAAAGCATGTGTTGCAGATCCCTAATAGATAAATACAATATGATGTCTATCTGTGCAACTGACAATCAAACAATTGCACAATTGTTTGTTTTTTATGTTGATATTTTAATATTTTATGTCCACAAGCCCATTTAAACGCCTCTAAAAAGGGCAGTCAATTTCTGACAGAATGTCACATAAAGTACAGGCTTCAGTTTTGAGGATAATAATAGAAACAACACAACCAGTGCCAATTGCCTCCATTTGAGAAAGCCCATGAAACAAGTTGTTTTAGTATGAAGGCATTTATATTATGCCACTTCTCTCTCCTCCATTTAGCAAGTCCTTTTTCTGGTGCTTCCTTTCCCCTATTGGTAATTCAACCACCTCCTACTATATAACCTCTTATTACCAAATAAAGCAATCAGTTTTGTCTAACTATATTTATTTCTTCTGTCCAAATTTAGGCTGCAACTATACCAATAACATTATAGTGATAAGATTGAGGAGCATTGACTAAGTTTTTGTAGATATTCAGCACCCCAAGCTGCAAAATTTACAAATTTGCACTCATGTCATACACAACCAATAGCCCCCACCCCCACAGTTCTTTCTTTGAGGAGGGTGGACAGCCCCTGACTGAATTTCATGCTCCTGGTTCTACCTTAAAACAGGAGCAAGCCTTCACTACTTCTAATTCTCATTCTTGAGAAAAAGCAAGCACTTCCTATAGCCTTCCCACTCTCAAACACTTTATGCCTGAACACTAACATCTCCAATCTATGTTGTTTGATCAACCACTGCTCCTAAAAGCACCTGCCCTCGTGAAAATGGATGAAAAATTCTTCCTCTTCTAAAGAGGTCATTTTCAATACTTTCAAAGCAATAGATACAGGTGTAACTGGCAATAGTACTTGCTCTTTACATCTAGCCATCCAACAGCCTGATGCAAAAGTTTTAGTGGGATGGTTTCAGAACTTCCCCAGATCAACCTTGACCAACTTAGCTGCAACCTTTGTACAGTGAAACATATAAAGTATTAACTTCAACACTTTACTCACCCTACTTTTTTCCATAACAGGTTCCACTTAAAAAGCATCCAAAACCTGGGTTATGAACAAGGGATATTGGTTTACAACAAATCTTCCTCCAACTTCTCTACTCCAAATTAGGGAACACTTTCACTGCAGTCAACCAACATCTTTCCAAAGTAAATAGTAATAAATGAAACACATTTAATTGGATAGACGCCATTAAATGTGGCCTGGTCAAACCTATTCCTGTACATGTCGTCCAGCTTCTTACTCACCAAGGAGTAGATGATAACTGGATCATTGTGATGACCAATAAAATCCTAGAAACTGGGACAGCCATCAGAATCCTGATCCAAGAGGTGGAGGTAATGGTCTGCTGCTTGAATACTATCCCCTCCTTCAAAAAACAGTCAACCCCTGCAGGAAGCTCCCCTTCTAGCCACCTTCTTGGTAGAGACGTTATGAGGCTCTTTTATCATTTAAAAAAATGCAGACAGAACTGGTCCAGCATAATTATAAATTTTCCTTCCTATTTGACAGCTACCATACTCTATCAGAACTGTATGATCAGTTCAAGCTCAAACTTCCCATTAAATGGTCAATATCCAGATCAAGGCCAGGGAAGACAAGAAGTACATGGATCTACTACAGGCGCTGACTGGTACCTAAGAGAAGCACATCATCTCTCTGGATGATGAATGGATATCACCTACCAGAATAATAAGGTCTACTATGACAAACTGAACAAACAACATCAACTCTTGGATGCCTTTCAGAGCCAATTAGATAGAATGAATGGCAAGATGATGGCCCTCAACTTAAAAACCATGTCTATCAACACCAGAAGCAATAACATCCCAAAGAGATCCTCCATTCTCAAGATTTATCACAGCTGTGAAAGTAAGAATGGTCACACTTGGTTGGCTCCCAATGCTGTACAAGTATTGGAGCCAGTGTTAAAATCCAAGGATGACATCTTGGCTACCCCTGAAGCTTCTGGGGCTGCCCAGGACAGAGAAAGTGAACAGGGAAGCACAACAAGAGGAAAATTGATAACGTGCCTATGAGGCTAGGTTTGCTGCCTCTACCCTCAGCTGTTCTCATCTCACCCGCTCCCTGGTGAGGATCACACCTTCCTGCCTGCAACAAGGCTTAAACAACTTCAAGCCTGTCAAACTATCCAAGTTTGACCGCAAGAGTAATGTGGCTATGTTTTTATGTCTATACCAGAACTCTATGTATGACACTGATAATTTCATGAGGGTCTCTGCAATTATTAACTGCCTGGATGCTGAGACTCAAACTATCATCTTTCTGCGCCTCCCTGAGAATGGCTGGACTTTTGCCAACATTTCCAGAGCCCTGACAGAAGAATTTGGCAGCCAAGAAGCCCTTATTGGTTGCAAGATGTACTTTGCTGACACCAAGCTAAAGGTGGGGGAACCCCTAGAAGACTTCACTTCTAGGTTATACCTTGAAGCTCAAAACATGTCATCTATGAGCGCTGTGCAGTTTATTTATGTGCAGTCAGCACTTCTCAATTTGGTACATATCAACTGGAAACTATCTCTGGCTCTTAAGTTGGGTATAGATAATGCTCACACTGTTCCAGATCTAATTTTCCTCCTATGTACCTATAAGGAGGAGTTTGAAGTCCCTCTCCCTGAAAGTTTCCCCTGCCAGCAAGCTGAGTATAGACCCTGCATGGCTGTGGAGATGCCCAAGCCTTCCAAACAAGGTTGGGCCCGCTCCAGCCAACAACACTCTCTGTACTTGCTTCAAATGCGGTATGGCTGGCCACTTCTCTTGGGAATGTAAGAACCCCCATCAGAAGATCCACCATGTAGGCATGTAAAATGACAAAGAATATTACCGTTCTGGATTGGAGTTAGAAAAATCCCAGAAAGAAGGGGCAAAAAACTGCTAAGCAGCCAAGACAAGGAGAAAGATCTGACTTTTTTTTGGTTTCACCAAGCCCCTCTCCTCCAATCCTCTAACTCCTGATAGGCACATCCCTGATCCTGGAACTTGCCTTGCCCCTAGCCAGAGCCAACTGTTGATCTTCCCTTGGGTGACTCACTCTCCTAACCATAATTAGGACTCTGACAATAGAAAAAGTACAAGAATACCTCCTTCAATGGGTACTTATCATAAATCCCCAGACTTGCTGTACAATCCTTCACCCTGAAGTAGTCATACCCAACATTGCCTGCCAGATTGTATCCCTACCCTATGCCAAAAAACTAAAACATCATGGGATTTAATTCTTGCATGAGGAAGGCACTGCAGAAGGCTTGTCTAAGTTGTTATATACTATAAATGTCTCCATCCCTTTAGAATCCCTTTAGGAGGCTAGACCAGCTGTAGGAGCTGCCATGGCTGCCTTCCTAGAGAAAATCAAAGGGTTAAGTGTACACCAGGTTTTCAAGATTCTGGAAACCAGGGAGAATTTCCAGGATTGCACCTGAATTAACCTGGTAGTAAAAAAATCCATGTACAATCTATCACTAACTCTGGGCCCCCTGGCAAAATCATCTCTTCTTGCCTGGTTAAAAAGCTAAAGCTAGCCCCTGACTTGGCTTATCATAAAGAAATTGGCACATCTGTCCCACAGACTACTAAATCAAAGGATGCCTAAAATTCTCTCCTCCTTTTCTTTGGCAAGTTGATGGTGGCTTCCCCAGCCATTGCACCAGAAAACAATATCTATGACATCCTCATTGGAACTAATTTATGAGCAAATACAGCACAGTGATCAATCATGGCAATCACAAAGTGATCTTGGACCATCATTTCCCATGTTTTATCATGGCGCCTAACCTTCTGATCTACTCCTACGCTGTTTGCATTAAATCAACCTAGAGTATGCAGATGGAGAGATGCTGTGACTTTACTACAGTCACTTTATGCTGTGCTTTCACAAAGAGGTTGAATTGTGATGAATTTAATAGGTTGAAATTATAAACAATAGGATTGGCCTTGGAAAGATTTTCCAGCGTAGTAATGGATTACCCAGGAATCAATTAGGCTGTACTAATTGAGGGCTGTAATGAATAATCTGAACAATTCAGATTATGAGACTAGGTGTCACAAAACAATTTATTAGCCACAAAGGTTAATCAATACCCTTGAATATGATTAATGAAGATTTAATCATAGGGCCAAAATGGACTTGACTGTGTCAAATAAAGACTTGTTGTCTTCAAACAAATTAATTAGCTGGGAAGATATTTAATATATACTTGGGAATAAATTTTATGAGGATTTAATTATATTGTTTAATTGCCTTGACTGCGTCAAGAAGGCTGGTTAAGGTTAACCAGAAGTAAACCCCCAAATCATGGTTTAAATGCGCTGTTTTGGCAATCTTATTAGGTTAGTGCACCGCCACACTGCCTAATTAATTTTTAAAGCGCCAAGGCGCCGCCCAGGGAATGTTTCAGGCGCTGCCTGGGAAAGTTCCTGGACGCTGCAGTGGCTCCTGGTTTGAGTTTCAAAGTGTTTTAATGGGTTTTTAATGCGGAAAACCATTAAATGAAAATAACTAAATGTAGACAATAATGTCTAGGGTTTTAGGTTTGATCATCTGGTTCCCAGTTGAAACAAGGATAGCCTGGATCAGGAACTTATATGTTCCACAGGGTTTTGGCACTGGAAGTCTGGAATGGTTCAAGCTGACACAGATACATTTTCACAAAAAAAACAGGTGATTCTGGAATGTATTAAGGCACATTCTTATAGGTTAAGAGTGTATAGATCTTTTTGGTAATGATCTGTATTAAATTATGCCGTTATTTCATAAACTATGTGATAGAAATCCAGGTGTGATTCTGTAACCAGAGGGGGTTTCAGCCAAATATACCCTGATTGGTAAATAATGGAAACATGATTTTAATTAATAAAGATGCTTATTTGTGACAATGGTTGCTTTTCCCTCAATCATTTTATGCTTTATGTTTTTGACTTTTAACTGAAAATATACTACAATGAAATGAAAGAGATAATATGCAGCTAAGACTGTGGGAAGTGAAAAATGTGGAAGTTATCACTAGATGGCAACAAGTTTAGTGCCAAGATTGCTTGCCTGGAATCCAAGCTCATTGAAGCTCACATGAAGGATGTCCCGTCAAACTGTAAAAGAGTCAGACTGGGTTAATGAAGAAGCAAGCATGAATATCCTGGATTTGTCACAGATGCCTGTATCATTCATAATATATATTAAAAAGACTAAAATGTTTGTGATGATCCACATGTTTGGTGGTTTGCAGGCGGGGCTAATGTTGGTCAAGCAAAAGTTTGGTTGTTTGTTGAAGGTGAGCCTAGTAGGTAACAGGACTAGTAGGGGGTAAGTAGGGTGAGCCTAGTAGGTAACAAAGGACTACCAGAGGCAGATGTTGCCTCCACTCAGCAGAAGATGTTGGCTGCTTTGGTCTAGAGTGCTTCACCTTGCAGAGAACTGTGGCTGAAAAAGGGTGAATACTGAGATAGCAAGCAGGGAACTTTGCCTGTCTGGGGGGAGTAGGTTTTGGACCCCTGGCAAATAACGCAGGCTGCCAGGGAGGGGAAGAGCTCTGAGGGCTCTACATACCCTAATACACTTACAGGAGGTCTGTGAGCAAGCATTCTACCTAACGGACTGGTAGGGTGTCCTTGTTTATGCCCCTATGAAAGCTTTGGGGAAACCCAAAGTGAGCATTGGAGGGCATAGATTTGCTCAGAGGTGTCACCAAGGCGGTTTGCTTGGAGAAGCAGCTGCAGAACTTGGTATGATCAGGCCTCTGGGGTGTAGAGCTGAATACTCTGCAACTGAAAGCTCAGACTTAATCACCTGGGTGAGTAAAGACAACACATAGACATTAATCTATGGTTGAATGGCCTAAGTGGAGTACCACTTGCAAGGGTCCTTTCAAATGCCAGTTCAATGTAGAATCATGCCTGGGTCTACAAGTTCTGGTAAGGGGACTGAGATAAAGAACCAATGTGGTTCATGGAATTAACAGAGAAGACTAGCAGACTGTTTGATCACAGTGAAGGCTAGTTGACGGACTGTTAATTCATATTGAATTGTGGGAACCAATATGGTTCAGTGTGTAGAAGGAACAAAGGAGGTTCCTAGTGAGGATTTTTTGAGGGACTGGTTGAGGATAAGCTGAGGGCTCAGAGATTATGATGCAGGACTAGCTGATCATGATGAAGGTTGGCCAAAGGACCAGAAGATTATGATGCAGGACTAGCTGATCATAATGGAGGTTGGCCAAAGGACTAGAAGATTATGATGCAGGAGTAGCCAGAGGACTGATGAAGTTAATGGAATGATTTCTGGTTAATCTGAAGAGCTGGAATATGAGCTGACTGAAAGATCCAAAGATGATGGTGAAGAACTGGTGATCTGGAGAAATAGCCAAGATTTTGCCAGATTGATTTACCAAAGTGGGAAGAAGTGGAATGTTTTGCCTTAGTTTAGTATAAAAATCAGGAAGGAATGTGGATAGAAGTGTGGGTAAGATTTTTTTATGTATTTCCTAGGATAGACAAAGGTATGTTGCTATGAGAGCGGGATACAAAGTTGTTTTGGTAGGATGTTTTTCTTGGATTTTACAAGATTTGTAAATATATGGGGAAAACATTGAAGAGGTCCAGAAAGAACAATTTAAATAGTATTTATACTATTTAAATTGGTTCAGGTTGAATTCAGGGAAGACTGGTGTTGTAATAATGGACCAGTTAACACTTTGGTGCGTGAAGAGTTGTTGATTTGAGCGGTTTGAGCTGTGGAAATTATTTTCCTAGTTGGATCCCGGTGGAACTTCAGAAATGGTCTATTTATGCGCTCTGCATTCATTGGTTGAGTTCTGGCAGGTTTCCTGATGAAAATGATTGGTTGGAAGCCAAAAGCTTAAAGTATAAGCAAGGAAATAGTGAATTCATACTTTAAGCTTTTGAGAAAGTAAGTATGTAAGCTTAAGTTATTATAGGAAAAAGTGAGCGGCAATGGTTTAAGCTTCTGAAAAAATTCATTTTGAAGGCAGAACCGTTGGGAAAAGGACACTATAAGAAGGGGGCTGGCTGGAAAGTTACCAGGTCTTTTCAAGGTCTTTTGGAAGGCTTTTGGAGGTCTTTTCCAGGTCTTCTGAGTTTCTGCCAAGAGGTTTTGGAAGCCTTTTGATCACCAGTAGGAGCTTGGTTGGACTGTCACAACCCAAGATAACGGAGCAGGAGCCCAAGAATAAGAAGCTGGATCCTAAGCGCGGCGCCAGAGTCCAAGTTTAAGGTGCTGGAGTCCAAGTTAAAGGTGCCAGAGTCCAAGTTAAAGGTGCAGAAGTCCAAGTCTAAGGAGCAGACGTCCAAGATCAAGTGCAAGGAGTCCAAGATATTGTTGGAGGACTCCAAGTATTGGCAAATTCATATTGTTTCCTTGACCCCCAGGGCCATATACCAGAAGGTTTCTAAGGGGATCTTCCTTCTGAGAGTGAATAAAAGCCCATTTTAACCCCTATACATATTTCTGAGATACATATCCACTTACTAGAGAATGACAACTCCTTCCAGCCAGTCCCTGGCTACAATCCAGGACACACTTGGGGACTGGTGGACAGGAACCCCACAGTATTACCTCTCTCAGTTGGGAAAACCAAAGGAATCTCATTCTGCATATCCTACAATGCTATTATTTCATCTGGTTCTCAAGTGATTCACAACACAGTACTTTTGTTGTCCCTGCCAGCTAGCAGAATAGGGAAATCTTTAGCATTTATAATGCCTTCAGGCTGGAACCCTGGGTTAAACCCAGAATTCTCATGACAAGCAAAACAGAGACTATCATGTTCTTGGCCAACATGAGTCATCAGACAATGGTTGTCTCTAATCACCAACTTCTGACCCACATACAGTTATAAGAGCATGTCAACTTGAGGATAACTGCTCCCTTTGAGGACTTCTCTGAGTTGACTCTACCCTGTGAACAACCTTTAGTTCTATTGGTTATAAGTTGCAATTATCTGTCTGGTCTCTCTGAGGAGCAAAAAGACCAAGCCATGCACCTTTTTTCCAATATAAGGACGTGTTTTCAAGAAGATAATTATGACCTGGGCAAGGCTATGGAAGTCGCCCACCATATTGGCACTCAAGACATTCCATTTATCTCCTCCAGGCCTATATGTTGCAGCCAAGCCAACCATGCTGTAGCCAACAATGAGCTTCAGAAGTTATTGGGGTCTGGCCTACTGGTCCCCAGTAAAACTCCTTGGGATTCTTGCCTCCTGGTTTTCAAAAAGAGGACATCATCAATCAAGTGGTGATTGATTACCAACATCTAAATGCAGTGACTAAGAAGGACTTATACTCTCTCCCTGCATTGACAACACTCTTGAAAGCTTGGAAGGTGCCTAATTCTTTATTTTGATGGAACTTATCAGTGGGTATTGCAAAATCAATCTACCCCCCACTGACCAAGAGAAATTTGCTATCATCACTAAACAAGAACTATTTTAATTAATAAGAATGCCTCAAGGTCTTTCCAACGCCCCATCTACCTTCAAGAAAGCTATGAATGATGTAATGGGTGATCTAAAACTCACCAGCTCCTGATTTACTTGGATGACATTAATATTATATCCCAAACATTTAGTAATCACTTGCACACTTAGAGGAAGTCTTCCAGAGACTACTTACAGATAATCTCAAGCTCAAGCCCTGCAAGTGCATCTTCTTAAAAAAACATCTGGAGGTCTTGGAATTAACCATTAGCCAAGATGACTTATACCCTGTGCCCTTGAAGGTGAAAGCTATCAAGAAGATGTAGAGCCAAACAAAATGGGACATACAAGTCTTATTGGAAATGATTGGGTATTACTGCCAGTTTATCCACAAATTTGAATCTCTAGGTGTCCCCTTCTGCTGTGAATGCTGCTATTCACACTGTTTCAATTTTGCCTTTTATGGGTTATTTCAAGGATAAATCTCATTTTTTTTGCTTTTTTCCTTCAAAATGAGTCTGTATTTAAACCGGTAAATATAATTGTTTTGTTTCCTGATTCTGTGCAACTCACTTGCCCCCCTCAGGCTTGTGGCAAGTGATCCTATCTTCCATGTACTGTTTTAGGTAAAGCTACACAGTATATATTCCATTTCACTTTTACCAATAAAAATTAAGTTCTATTCACATTTTTGTCTTTGTATTTTCATGTGCTTCAGCGCCTCTCTAGCCACATCTAGTAGATATTATTCAATCAGCGCCACAAGGTAATTACATTGGCTTCCCTGCCATTCTAACCAAGACTTAGTACAAATACAATCCTAAGGTTAGGATTCCCCCTTGTGTGTCTGTGCTGCGCCTTGGGTCACAACAAAAATGGTGCTCACTACAGGAGCTGTAAGCCCCTTGGTTATCCCCTTTGTAACCACGTTTTCAGGTCCTTTGACTCCGCCTATACAAGATCCAACTTCACCTGAAATTACCTGTCCTTCTATTGAAGAAGACATTGCAGACCCACCTTTTTTCCCTACTATGCTGAACCTTTGGAATGGTCCCCGCCTAGTGGCCTACCCTTTGGGTACCCCTGACTTGGAACAAGTCATGGCAGTAGCCCTGGGGTTAGCCACCAATGGGGCTATTGCTTGCCTCCAGCTACAGTTCAGTCAAGAAAAATACTACAAATTGATTGTGGCCCCACAATTTTCACAGAATCTCCTCTCATCAGCTGGATTTGTTGAGCACCTATTGTCATTCTTTGTATAACCTGCCTTAGCCCACCATCAAATGGTGTTAGGGCTCCACGTTCAAGAGATTTTATTGCTACAAGCAGCCGTCACTCATCACTGGGATCAGTTTGCTGCCTATCACATTGGATCCACTCACTGTTTTCCTTAGTATCAGATAATCAGCACAACTCTGTCTTTTTTAAACGTGATTAGTTAATCCAATCAAGCAAATGTGCCAGTTTATCCCCAAATATGTCAGGGAGCGCCTACATAAGTTCTACCAGTTGGAACAGCCCTGACAAGCCAAAGTAGATTCTACCTTGAATACCTATCTTATCAATTTTGGACAATTTTTGCAATAGCTCAATGCGTTCAGTGCTTACTTCTTTGATCAGCTACAGCAAGTGGAAGACCCCCTGCTAAAGGCCTTTATAAACTCAGTGAAGAATTTGATCAAGAAAGGGCTACCACTGCCATTACCAAGCTCCAGACTCAGGTGAATGAATTGTCTACACCCAAGCCAGATGTTCCTCCTACTCTTTCATTTGCTGATCTAGTAAATATAGAACAGAGGCTCTGGGATGCCATTTGAGATTTAAGAGCATCTACCTGCAGTCAGGATTGCCCTAATGAAGCACCTCAGCCAGATCCTCAGGTGCTTGCTTTGACAACATAAGTTGCTGAGCTACAGCAAGAGGTTGCTGCCCTACGCAAAATAGTAGCAACTGCTGCTAGTCTAACTGGGGTTATCAATGAAGATGCCTGCTGCCCTGGCCTGCCAGAAGCTCCCCAAATCTAATTTGCTAGAGAGTTGATTGCTTTAGCCAATGAAGTTGTTGTGAACAGCTCCTGGGGATGTCATCCAGGAAGACATGGCAGGAAATCTTTATAACAAAAGATTTGAGGTTTGAAGCTAGCCTTGGGTTAGCCTTCAGGGCAAATTAACAACATACCTTAATTTCCTGGAATACAAGATGAGTAATTCCTTTTGGCAAAAAGAAAAGGAAAAGGCTTAAAGAATATTAAAGCCAACACAAATGTGGATAAACTTGTCTTTATTAGGAGAAATAATTCTACTTAAATAGTAGACAAGGGTCAATGATCACTCATTAGGTAGATAGAGTGGTTGAGAGGGTTAAATTGGGATGAAGTCATATCAGAATCAGACAAGGGCAGGTATGGTATTCCGGAATGGGTGGACATTGGAAAAGACCCATTTACAGAAGGCAAGGAATTTAAAAAATTGAAGGCAAAATGAACTAAATATTTGCACATATCACTATTCAATGGCCATATCAAATAGTAACTATAGTGCAATTTACAATATATCTGCCCTCAAGATTGGACACAGGGAGTTGATATTTGCGGAGGAATTTGTAATGAACTCAAGAAAAAAGGACAGCCAGATGACAGCAGCTTAACAGTTGTTGAGAAACCTGGGTTATTGCTGGTATGTTCAAAGGTTTATTGAAACTGGAGTACAATCTAGCCAGCAGCTGCAATCTATCCAGGTGTAACTAAGAACTTGTTTTTGTTCTTTCAGGCGTCTATATCAATATATACTGCAACAACCCTTGTTCTTGTCCTTTCAGACAGTTCTCAGTGGCTACGTTTGCAATAGGTCCATTTTTGCTGGCTGCGCTCATCCTGATTGGCTGTCCTTGGCACATGTGTTGCTACTGGTCTTGACAGGCGTATATGACACTTCAGCTATAGCCTACGCTCTTTCTGAGCTAGCCTACTGTCATTTGTTGGTGGGCTGTTTCTTACATGCCTATTATTGCGCTGTGAACTTTGCCGTATTTAGTTGATGCTTAGAAATTGTCCCTGTTCAGCCCTCTCACATTGGAAGGTGAAATTTCAGTATTCCATTTGTAGGGCTTAATCAGTGATCCTTTTCTGGCTGGCAAGCCTTCTGCTTATTAATGCAACAGGTCAAATTGAGGATTATACACTGTATAATAGCAGACTTGATCCAGTATCAACCTGTGGATTATCTGCCGTGTAATGCTGACCCAAACCAATAGGAAGCTTGATTATATGCCAAGTAATGCTGACCCAAACTCAGTATTTCCTTGACATATGTGCATCACTTGTTTGATATGCTCATAGACACCATCAGGCTGGGTGAGGCTGAGTTGATACAACACCCACAGGATGGTATGGGCAATATACAGTTGATGATTTAGTGATTACACGCCATGTTATTTAATGATAATCACTATATTGACTAACATTTATATGGCGTATAATAGAATATCAATTATAATAAACTAGTAATTATACACAGTTTAATATAACACATTGGAATGATAATCAGTGATAATACAGTGTATAATTGTTGCATCTATCCTAATAAACTAAGAATTATACGGCATATAACTGCCATATCTAATATAATATATTAGTGATTATACGGTGTATAACTGTCATATCATTTATAATACATTAGTGATTATATTGTGTATAAAAACTACAATTAATAGAGTATCAGCATAGTGATTTTACGGCATGTAAATTTAGTGATCTGCATGCAATGATTAGACTTATTGTTTGTGGTCAATCAGCCTAACCTCACAACAGTATACTTGACGCCCTTATTGAAAGTGACTTCACAAGGTCTAACCCAGAGGGAGTCAAGCTTATGGGATCTGCCCCCAGTACAATTCTGATAGTAGAGGACTAGGTCACCTACTTGGTACTCAGGGAGGGGGGCTCTAGAAGTATAGGAAGGCAAGAGATCTAAAGCCTTGACTTTATAGTAAGTTTAATATGCCATTGCCTGAATGTCAATAATATAATTAGGCAAGTCTTTGACATGAGCTTCAGGATTGAGAGATGCATAAACTTTGATCAAAGGGGATCACAGTATTGAGGGAGTTGTGGCTTCATGCCCATACAGCATGGCAAAGGGAGACTGACCAGTCTCTTGGTGTCTACTGAGTCAATACACAAAGAGAGCAGTAGGGAGGAACATGTCCCAATTGGCGGCATCAGAGAGGGTGAGTTTCCTCATAATGGATATAGAGGAGGAATCTGCTTGTTAAACAGTCCCATTGATTGATGGATTATATGGTGCAAAGGATTAGTGTTGTGATCTGAGAAATGGCACAGAGTCACAACAGGAAATCTTAACCTTAGTATTGGATTTGTACTAAGTCTCAGTTAGAATTGACAGGAAGATAATGTGATTACCTTGTGGTCCTGAATGAATAATATCTGCTAGATGTGGCTATAGAGGCGCCAAAGTACGTGGAGCCACAAAGACAAAAATGTGAAAAGAACTTAAATTTTATTGGGTATAGAAATTTGGATTATATACTGTGCAGCTTTACCACAAAACAGTACATGGACGGTAGGATCACTCACCACAAGCATGAGTGGGGCAAGTGAGTTGCGCAGAATCAGGAAACCAAACAATTGTATTTCCCAATTCAGAGCCAGCCTTATTTTGAAGGGCAAAAGCAAAAGAGATATTTTTTCCTTAAAATAACCCAACAAAGGCAAACTAAAACATGTTGAATGACGGCATTCACAACATTGCCTTCCTCTAGATTGGCCTTAGGGGGGTGGTACTTTTGGAGGAACTTGGCATGAACTCCAGCAAACAGCTGACTACTAGAGAGGAGTTTCAAAGTATACTCTGACCCTTGCTGAAGGTCACTTCCAAAGGCCCAATCCACAACAAGTCTAGCTTATGAGCTCGTCCTCTCACTCTATGCTGATAGTAAAGAATGTGGTCCCCAATGTTGAAACAAACAGAGGGGATCTCCCAGCATTGTCAGGGGAGAGCTCTAGTAGTTTGGTCTTATAGGCAGATATGTAGGCAAAGGCCTGGATATCAATGATTTGATTTACTAGATCTTTTATATGATCATCAGGGTTCATAGCCTTATCAGAGGAGAGGAGGTGGGCCCCCAAGAGCAACAGGGCAGTGGTTTCACAACCTTACCATATAAAAAAAGGGGAATACCTGGTGACACAATGTTTGATAAGGCAATAAGCAAAGAGAGCAACAGGTAAGCATAGATCCCAGTTGGCGGCATCAGAATAAGGAAGTTTCCTCATGATAGAAACCAGAGTCAAATTTACACTCTCAATTGCCCCATTGGTAGAAGGATTATAGGGGAAAAGAAAGACTGGTGAGACCCAAGTCTTCAACCACCAAGGTCACTAACTTGGCGTTGAAGTTAGTCCCATTGTCAGACAACAGCACTTGAGGACAATTATGGCAGAAGAATACATCTTGCAGCAGAAAGGCGGTGGTTATCTTGGCAGTGATGGCTTTAGTAGGGCAAACTTCTAATCACTTGCTAAAATGATCAACAGCTATAGGATAAAGCGGCACCCAGAGCAGGAGCAAGGGAGAGGCCCTAGAGCATCAATACTAACAGTGTGAAAGGCGTGTTGAGGGGGGACTAGCTTGAACTCATGAGCGGTGGCTTTAGGTTGTTGGAGTTAGCAATCATGGCAACTAGCAATAACATCTGGAATCAGCAGGCACAGGCTTTCCCAGAAATGGTTTTTCTGGAGCCATTCATAGATCTTGGCAACACCTCCATGTCCCGTCATTATGGGCTTGAAGCACCAACAAAAGGCAAAGACTAGGCCTTAAATAGGGCAAGTAGTGGTCTTGTACTTTCTTGAAAAGCTGATTGTCACAAATGAGGGTGTCTTCAGATAACTTAGAAAGGGCAACTTGGACCTCTTCTGTCTTGTTCTCCCATGACAAAGGGTATCCAATTAGTTTGTAGACCTGTCAGCCTCAGTAAGGTGTAGGGCAAGAATGGGCATTCTGGACAGTCCATCAGCGTTCTGATGTTGAATCTCAGGGCAGTGCAGTACAGTGAAGTTGTAACCTTTCAGGAAGAGAGCCCATTTAGCTAGTTGTCCTTCTGGTTCTTTGAGCTGCTGCAGCAACTTGAGCAAAGCATGATCAGTAACCACAGTGAAATGGGTGCCATACATGTAATGGCAGAACTGCTTGATGGCATGCAGCACAGCAAGGCATTTCTTCTTGGTCACACTTTAATATTTTAATGCTAATTCAGGACACAAGAGGTATAATCCACAGGGTGGTCTACACCTTCATCATCCAATTAAGCCAAGATAGCCCCAATATCCAGGTCACTGGAATCAGTATATAGGATGAATTCCTTATTGTAGTCAGGATATACTAGGATAGGGGCCTCTTTGAGTTTTTGTTTGAGGGTCTCAATGTCTTGTTGTTGGCTGGCAGTCCATTCAAAAGGGACATTACACAGAAGATGGACCAAGGGTTTGCTAGTGTTAGCAAAATTGGGGATTAATTTTCTGTAGTATCCCATCATGCCCAGAAAGACTTGAACTTCTTGTAGGTTGGTGGACAGAAGCATTTTGTCAATGGCTTCTACTTTCTTAGTCATGGGGCAAATTCCTGTCTGAGTCCCCTCATGCCCCAGGAATTCAAGGTGTTCCTTGAAGAAGGAACACTTAGATGGCTTTATCTTAAGTCCAGCTTCACAAATCTTTATGAACACTTCCTTAAGATGGGCCAGGTGGTTAGTAAAGGTAGCACTGAAGACAGTTATATCATCTGAGTACATTAAAACACATGAGAGCTTCAAAACACGGAGGATTGAGTCCATGGCTTGTTGGAAAGTAGCTGGAGTATTGCAGAGCCCTTGCGGCATTTGTGTAGGCTCAAACAATCCTTCAGAGTGATATGTGCAGCCTTATGTCTATTGTCAAGATAGAGATCAACTTGCTAGTAACCAGAGGCTAGAACCATGGCGGAGAAGAGCTTGGAGCCCACAAGGCAGTTGAGAGCATCATCAATGCGTGGTAAGGGGTAGGAATCCTTTTTGGTTAAGAAATTCAAGTGTCAGAAGTCCATCAAAATACAATGACATCCATCCTTCTTCAGTATTAGCAAGGGGGGAGGCCCATGGACTTTGGGAAGGAGAAAGCAGTCCAGAGTCTAGAAGTTGTTTAAGCTTATGACACCTGAGCATCCTCTACTCAACTGCAGTAGTAGGGTTTAGCACAAAAGGGGGGAGCATCACCAGTATAAATCTGGTAACTGACGCCTTTGGCTAAACCATAATCAGTGTTATTCATAGCATAAATATCTGAGAACTGGTTCAAGAGGTCAAGCACCTCTTTCTGCTGAACCAAAGATAGCTGCAGGAAGTCTTGAGCAGTGAGCAATTATAAGACTTGTGTCTCATCTTCAGGTAATTTAAAGTCCTGTAATGTACCAAAGAGATGTAGTGATAGGAGGTCAGGAGCATTTGAAAACCTTCCATAGCCAATGACCTGCCCTCTAGACACATTTATGTGGAGAGAAGTTAAATTGGCAACCAGCAATTGAACAGGGTCTTTATGAGAGACATACAAGATACTGGGCAGAGATAGGGTTTGTTGCGCCCTAGAAATGGAGGAGATTACAACTCCAGGAAGGTAACCTCAGGTAGCTCATACAGTATTTGGAAGTCTAAGATGGCTTGAGAGCCAATGGAAATAGTTATAGCGGAATTAGCTAGGATAGGGATCCCCTCAGAAGCAGGGCAAGCCATAGGCAGACAATTCATGCTGGAAGAGTTTGTACGGTATTTTAGAGTGAAAACACCAGTGGGATATTCTAAAGCACATGATTTGAAGCGCTTCCTGGGAACTTTAACTGGCTCTTCAAAAATCAGAGAGACCTTGTACCCTAAGATAGAGAGATACCCATCTTTTAAGTTGATGATCCCATTGTATTCCCTAAGGAATTGAGTATCAACTATGAGATTGTAACTTTCATTTTTCAAAGACTAAAGCGGGCTCCGGTAAGAGTGGCTTGCCAAATTTCATGGGAAGAGCAGAATAAGCCCCTATAGCACATTTCATAGATAGCCCAGCTGTACCATACAACTGATTATATTCAAGGTCAGGAGTAAGTTTGAGCTTATTGATAAGCTTCAAGGAGACAACATTAGCAGGAGATCCAGTGTCTAAGACAGCCTTGATCTCACTTTTTTTTGGATATTTCCACATAAGTGGTGATACAGCCAAAGGGCAGAAAGACAGCCAGTACGTCCTGGGCTTCTGCTAGCTCTTTGTCACATTTTTTGATCATGCATCTCAAGCTTGGGAAATCCTTATTCACAGTCTGGAGAAAATTTGAAGCTGAAACATTTTTGAATACAGTGTTGGCAATTTCAGCAGCTTCTTTGGTTGACTCTATAAGCACAAGAGACCTCTTAGCTTGAGTGAAGTATGGACAAGAGACAACCTCTTTGGCTTCAGACAAAGGCTTTGTAGTTGATGTAGTTTTCCCAGAGTGTAACTTATAAGGGACCACAATGGTTTTAGGATGACAAGAACTGAATAACCATAGGCGTCAGTATCTTCTACATCAGAATTGTCCATGTCAGAGTCATCAGATATGTTGTGGAATATCAGCAGAAAGAGAGCCCTCATTTTCAGCAGGCTCAGAATTAGCAATGGAGGGGTTAATTGAAGGAGACTAGGAAGAATTGTCAACTGAGAGCGTCTCTGCCTCTAGGTTGACTGTTCTTTTCCCACCTGCTCCTTGAGATCAGCTCCTTAAATCCAAGAATTGGTACAGACTCAAGAGTGGTGACCTATCTAGCCGCAGTTATGGCAACCCTGGCGTCTAGGAGTACTCTGGGAGTTAATAGTGAGGATGTTTGAACCACAGGAAGAAGAACCAGAATTAGAGGCAGCTTAATTCTCACAAACAACATCTTCAGAATGGATAAGGTGCATATCATGCAACAGTGTTTTTATGCTCTTCATGGAAGAAAACATTGATTTATGGGCCTTGAAGTAAAGACACAGGAGCTGGTTAACCTTGAGGGCTTGAGCGCAAGACATATATACTTCATGTGTGATCAACTGGCAACTTGTGATCAGTTGTTGTTCTTCCATGTAGAATCTATCTGCAAATTCAGCTAGGGTCTCCTTTAGCTTGAAAGCAATGTGCATAAGGGCGTCCTTCTTCACTTTCAAACCAAGGTCACCACCCAGTTTGTCAATCAGAAGTTGCTTCATATCTTCCCAGGTCTTGATGATGGGCAGCTCTGGAACTACTACCTCTTGACAGGTCAGGTGTAGTCATGTTAGAAAGTGCTCCTTCTTGACCTCATCTGAGGCTCTTCTCATGGCAGTTTCTTAGATAGTTAGGAAAGCTGAAATGGTTAAGGTTCTGGGGTCAAAGGCTTGCTTAAAGGTAGGCTTGAATTGTGCTTCTGGAGTTGGATCATCATTGTTGCTATCAAGTACATTTATGCGCGGGGAAAATTCTGCTTCTGGCTCAGTGGGGGGCTGTCTGGCCCACAGCTGGTAAACACTTTCCTCAAGGGTAGTCAAGGTTTTAGCAGTGCAGGTGTCCATATTTGGATAGGGTAGTCTGCCGCTCAGTAACATCCAGGCGCCAACCCTGTGCAGTTACTACCAAGGACAGTTTGAGCCAGTCTGGAAGTAAGAGATGGACCCACCAAAAGGCAAGGGGCAAACCTGCCATTTACTGAATCAATTAACTCAATCATTTCCTGTAAGTCTTTATCAAGCTCAGATTGATCTTGTTTCAGATGGTCCACCTTGTTAGCTAGAGCTATCAATTCTTTAGAAAAATAAATGCAGGGGCTCCTGAAAAGTCAGGGTAGCAACCATTGTCACCAAAAACTCCAGATAGACTAACAACAGACACTATTGCCTCACGCAAAGTAGCAACCTCTTGTTGTAATTCATAACCTGTGCCGTCAGAGAAAGCACTTGAGGGTCAAGCTGAGGGGCTTCAGGGGGGCAATACTGACTGCAGGTAGATGATATTATATCTTGAATGGCATCACATATTCTCTGTTCTCTATCTGCTAGCTCTTCAGATGGAGGAGAAGGCAGGACATCTGCTTTGTAGGTAGATAGTTCATTTACTTGAGTCTGGAGTTTGGCAATGGTTGTGGCGGTAGCAGCCCTTTCTTGATCAAATTCTTTGCCAAGTTTGCAGAGGCCTTTTGCATCAAGGGCTGCTACTTGCTGCAATTGGTCAAAGGAGTAAGCACTGAACTTGTTGAGCTACTGCACAAGTTTTTCAAAATTGGTAAGATAGGCATTCATAGTGGAATCTACTTGGGCATGCCAGGGCTGTTCCAACTAGTGGAACTCATGGAGACACTCTCTGACATACTTGGGGATTGACTGGTGCATTTGTTCAATGGAGTTGATCAAGCAGGATTTGGAGATGCCAGAGTTGCGCTGATTGTCAGATACTAAGGAAAACAGGGAGTGGATCCACTGTTGATAGGCCGCAAACTGATTCCAGTGATGAGTGACGGCGGCTTGTAGCAATAAAATCTCTTGAATGTGGAGCCCTAATACCATTTGATGATGGGCTAAGGCAGGTTGTACAAAGGAGGACAATAAGTGTTCAGCAGAGCCAGCTGCTGAGAGGAGAGACTGTGGAAATTGTGGAGCCACAATCAATTTCTAGTACTCTGCTTGGTTGAACTGAAGCTGGAGGCAAGAGAAGGCTCTATCATGGGCTATCCCAAAGGCTACTGCCATGACTTGTTCCAAGTCAGGGATACCCAAAGGGTAGGCACTAGGCAGGGGTCACTCCCAAGGTTCAGCACAGTAGGGACAATAGGCAGGTTGGCAATGTCTTCTCTAATAGGATGACTGGTAATTTCAGGTGAAGTTGGCTCTTGTATGAGAGGAGGCAAAAGTCCTGAAAACATTGTTGCAAAAGGGGTAATCAATGGGCTTACAGCCCCTGTAGTGAGCACCATTTTGTTGTAATCTGAGTCATGGCACAGAGTCACAACAGGAAATCCTAACCTTAGGATTGGATTTGTACTAATTCTTGGTTAGAATGTCAGGAAAGCCAATGTAATTACCTTGTGGCCCTGATTGAATAAAATCTGCTAGACGTGACTAGAGAGGCGCTGAAGCACGTGAAAACACAAAGACAAAAATATGAATAGAACTTAAATTTTATTGGGTATAGAAATTGGATTTATTTTCTGTGTAGCTTTACCACAAAAAAGTACATGGACAGTAGGATCACTTACCACAAGCATGAGTGGCACAATTGAGTTGCGCAAAATCAGGAAACCAAACAATTGTATTTCCAAATTTGGAGCCAGCTTTATTTCAAAGGGCTAAAGCAAAATAGAGAGAAATGTCCTCAAAATAACCCAACAAAGGCAAAATTGAAACATGGTGAATGGCAAAATTTACGACAATTGGTGAGTGCCCATATCTTCTACAATAGACGTTATGAGGGGAGAATTAAAGTTGGTGCCATTGTCAGAACGCAGGACTTGAGGGCAGCCATGACAGTAGAATATATCTTGCAACAAGAAATTAGCAGTGGTCTTGGCAGGAATATCTTTTATAGCTCTGGTGTTGATCCATTTACTAAAATAGTCTACAGCTACCAAGATAAATTGGCACCCAGACCTAGAACAAGGGAGAGGCCAAACAGCATCAATACTCACAGTGTGAAAGGCATGATTAAGGGGAATGAGCTTGGATTGATGTTGGGAAGTTTGAGGTCATTGGAGCTGAAAAGAATGATAGGAGGCAAGAACATCAGGGATCAGAAGGCACATGTTTTCCCAATAGAAGTTCTTGCACAACCAGTCATGAGTTTTTGCTATACCTCTATGCTTAGTAGCAATGTGAGCTTGGATAATAATAGCTATTCTCATACTAGGGCAAACTTAGGGCAGATAAGTGTTGTTGACTTTCTTGAAGAGTTGTCTATCTTGAATTACAATATACTTGGATAGGTTCTGTAATAAATTGGATGCCTTCTGGCTCAGTGGTCCAGGAATCATGATACCCTATTGATTTATATAGTCAATTGGCGTTTACAAGGTGGATAGCTAATATAGGATCCTTGACAATCCATCAGGGTTCTGATGTTGCGCACTAGGACAGTGTACCACAGTGAAATTGCATCCTTGCAAGCACAGAGCCCAACATGCTAATTGACCTTCAGGCTTTTTTATTGCTGAAGCCACTTAGGGGATGAATGGTCTGTGACTACAGTAAAGTGAGTCATGTAAATGTAATGCTGGAACTGTATCACTTCATATAAAGCCAGAAGGCATTCCTTTTTGATCACACTATAGTTCTTCTTGTGCTTGTTGAGGACTTGCAAAGAATAGGCCACAGGGCAATTCACGCCTTCCCAATCAAACTGGGCTAAGATGGTACCCACAGCTACTCCACTGGTGTCAGCATACAAAATGAACTTCTAACTCTAACCAGGGTAGACTTGGATGGAAGCCTCTTTGAGCTTGGCCTTCAGTACTTCAAAGGATTGCTGTTGGATGTCAGTCCATTTAAAGGGTGTGTTGCAAAGGAGTTGGACAAGGGGTTTGCTCAATTCAGCAAAGTCAGGGATGAACTTTCAATAGTACCCCATCATACCAAGAAATACTTGGACCTCCCATAGGTTTGTGGGAGGAAGCATCTTGTCAATGGCTTTCACCTTATTAACTATGGGGTGGATTCCAGTCTGGGTGACCTCATGGCCCAAGAATTTGAGTTTTTCCTTAAAGAAGGAGCACTTGGAGGGTTTGAGCTTCAAGCCAGCCTATCAAATCTTTATGAAGACAGCCTTAATATAGTCCAAATTTTGATAAAAGTGGAGCTGAACACAGTGATATCATCAAGATATATGAGGACAAAGGAGAGCTTCAGGCCTCGTAGAATAGAGACCAAAGCTCTTTGAAATGTAGCTGGGGTGTTGCAGAGTCCTTGGGGCATCCAAGTAGGTTTAGAGGCCTTTCAAAGTGATGAGGGCAGCCTTTTCCTGGTCTTCTGGAGAATAGTCAACCTGCCAGTAGCCCAAATCTAAGTCCATAGTGGAGAAGAATTTTGAGCCTCCCAATTGTCTAAGAGCATCATTGATCCTAGGCAAAGGGTATGAGTCCTTTTTTGTGAGCAAGTTTAGGCAGTGGTAATCCATCACAATGTGGTGGCCTCTATCCTTCTTCTTGATGATCAATAAAGGGGAGGCCCAAGGGCTCTGAGAGAGAGCCAACAGCTCAGCATCCAAGAGTTGTTTAAGCTCCTTAGAAACCTAGGCGTCTTCTACCCTACCACAGCAGTAAGGCTTGGCACAAAAGGGCAGCACATCACCCATGTCTATCTGATGGATGACCCTTTGGCTAGGCCATAGTCTGTAGGTCCAGAGGCAAAGATATTGTTAAACCAATTGAGCAGTTTTAATACATATTTTTGTTAGATGGGTGACAATTGTGGAAAGTCAGCAGTGGTGAGCAGGGAGAGAACTTGAGGATCTTCTTCAGATAAATTAAAGTTGCTGAAGGTTCCAAAAGGATAGATGGACACCCCTTGTTCTGCTCTCAATTTACAACCATGCCCTACAACCTGGCCCCTAGACATCTGCATAGGTAGAGCAGTCAGGTTAGCTAGTAGCAGTTGTACAGGCTCTTTGTGAGTTAGATCTAGGATCCCTGGACACAATTGGGGTTCTTTGCAGCTTAGGGATTCAGGTGAGTAGAGTTCCAGAAATGACTTTTCAGGTAGTTTGTAGGATATCTGAGAGTCTATAATCACTTGGGAGCCTGGAGGGATGATGATAGCCACAGGAGTAAGAAGAGGCACACCTTCCTCTGTAAGGCAGGAAGGGGAAGGGGAACACATATTTGAGGAATGAGTTCTGTACTTGAGCAAGAAGATACCTGCGGGGTTTTCAAGCACACAAGTCTTAAGGCGTTTGCCCTGGAGGTGTGGAGGTTCTCCAAAAATCAAATGTACTTAATTCCCTAAGAGCAATAGGTATCCATCTTGAAGGTTCACAATTCCATTATATTTCTGGAGGAATTGCGTACCAACCAGGAGATCATAGCTTTTATTCTCTAGGACAACAGCAGGGGATGCAATGAGGAGTTTTCCAAACCTCATGAGCAGGGCAGAGTAGGCACCAATGGCTCAAGTTTGAGCCATACCAGCAGTACCATATGATTGAGTGGAGTTGAGGTTGGGTCCAGTTTAAGCTTCTTAATTAGTTTGGAGGACATTACATTGACTGGAGAACCCTTGCCCAGAAATGCCTTGATTTTAGTCTTTTGGATCAACACTTCCACACAGGTAGTATCTTTCCCAAAGGGGGGCAAGACAGCCAGAACATCTTGCGCAGCCTCCAGCTCTTTATCTTATTTGGCTAACATGTATTAAAAGACCAGAATTTCCTTATACACAGTCTGCAATGGGAGGAACACAGTCACATTCTGGAAGGGAGCTTCTGCTAGCTCAGAGCTTCTTCAGAAGAGTCTATCAGGACAGGAGGTCAATGATCCTGGGCTAGGTAATGGCAAGCCACTATGGCCTTGGCTTTACTTGAAGGCTGGCAAATTGTAGTTGTGGTTCTCCCTGAGCAAAGCTTGTAGGGGACTAATACAGTTTACAGGACAGCCAACACAGAGTAGCTATAACTATCTGATTTATTGTAATCAGAATCTTCAGGCTCAGAATTGCTAGACAGATCATGAAATAGGTGAAGGATAGTTGGGCCAGACAAAGGGGGAGATTTCTTGTCAGATGGAGAATCAGGAGGAGACAGGGGATCTTGGTGTAGGTACAAGAGTGGTGTCTAATTTGCCCGCAGTTGTGACACCCTTGTCTCTTAGGCTGTCCACTTGAACCAAGAGTCATGATACATGGGGTACATGAGGTAGTTCCAGCGCTACTAGCCTTATTCTCACAAGTCACTGTACCTCCATGGTTCAGGTGCATGTCTTACAGAAGAGTTTTAATACTCTTCATGGAGATAAAAGAGGCTTTGTGAGCCTAAAAATGAAGAAAAAATAGTTGATTAACCTTCAATTCATTGGAACAAGCTGTGTATGCTTCCCAGGGAGTCAACTGACAACTGGTTATGAGTTGTTGTCCTTCAACATAAAAGCGGTCATCAAACTCAGCTAGGGTCTCCTTGTGTTAAGACACAACATGCATGAAGGCATTTTTATTGACCTCCAAACTAAGATCCCCTCCATACTCTTCAATAAGAAGGTTTTTCATATCTTCCCAAGTGACAATAGATGGAAGTTCAGGGACTACAACTTCTTGGCAAGTGAGATGTAAGCAAGTGAGGATATTTTCCTTCTTAAGTTTGTTGGTTGCACTACGCATTGTGGTCCAGTAGATTGTTAAGAAGGCAGAAATGGTAGAGGTTTTATGGTCAAATATATGCTTAAAGGAAGGCTTAAGATTGGGGACAATGTACGAGGAGGTGTTTTAGCTATTGTCACTTGGGTTGAGAACATTAATGTGGGGGTTGCCCTCAAAATCAGATTCTGCAGCAGGTTGTCTAGCCCAAAGAAGTCAAAGGCTTTCTTTTCAGGGTGTCTAGTGCAGAGCTGTTTTGTCTACTGATATCTCTGGTGGTAGTAGCAGCAGCTCCAAATTCATCAATCTTAATCTTTTGCACTGCTAGTGTACCAGCAATCCCATTGATATGAGTGTCCAGGGAAGTTGATTGAGCAGCCAAAGGGGTAACCTGTCCATTTATTTTTTCTGTCAAGCAAGAGAGGTTCTGTACCTCCCTTTCCAGTGCATCCTGCTTATCCGCAACTTCATTTGTTACTTCTGCCAACTGATCCAAGGCAAGAGCACAGTTGACACAGGGTTGGCCTTCCAAGACAGGGCAACACCCATGATTGACATGGGTAGGGGTATCAGTGACCTCAGCCTACCCTTTTCCATTAGAGTAAGAGGACAAATCATTAGGGTCAGAGAGGCGCTGCCTCAAATACTCAATTTTGCTTTGCAAGATAGCTACTTGGTCAGATAGTGAGGCAATGCAAGGGTTAGGGGTAGGCTCTACTAGTGGAGGGTTTGTAACAGAGGCCTAACACCAAGTAGTGACTTTTAGTTCAGCTATGGCTTCCCATACCTTAGCTTCAAAGACAGACAGGACCTCAACAGAAGGAGCAGGAGGAGTCACTTTAATGGAAGCTACTCTATTATCAATGTAGTTTTGAGCCTGATAAAGATTATCTCCTAGTGCGGCCTTATCCAGACCATATAATTGGTGCAGATGTTGGCCCCTGTTATTGACGTGGGTCCTAATCAACTCAAGTTATGAATTAACATGCTCTCAAAATTGATTGAGCTCATTAACTAAGGTCTCAAAATCCTGACAATACTTTAGAAGGGTTGTTTTTATCCGCCAATGCCACATAGCTTAGTCATTATCCATTTTGCACAGTCAATCATTGATATAACCAGGAAGCAAGGAGCAAAGAGAGTTCAGGGACAAGGTCTAGTACTTCTGTGAAGCCAGCAAGTTGAGCTAGTTATCTGAAATACAAGCAAAGAGGCTATGATACCATTCTTGATAGGCCATATTTTGTGCATGGTTGTTGGAGACAGCAGTGGCTACAGCAGTCAAAAGCTGGTTCTGAGATCCTAGCGCTAGTTGATGATGAACCAAGGAAGGTTGGATAAATTGATTAACTAACACACCAATGTTTTCATCAACTTTATCAACGCAGTATTAAGACCAAAGTCCAAGAGGAATGAATAAAGATCTTTGGAAGTGTACCCAGGATGAAAAAGAGAGATAGTGTGCATTGCCACAGTGCATGTGTGGAGAAGGGAGCATGCGGCAGCAGAAGCTTGCTCATAATTGAGAGAGAAAGCTGGAAGGGGGGCAAGAAGGCCCAGGAGACAGCATCATTACCATAGGAGTTGAGGGGGTATCAGTGATATCTTCTTCTAGAGGAGGACTAGAAACTTTAGGTTGTTCAGATAATTCAGAAATAAAGAGGGAAGGACCAGAAAATGTGTGTGGGAACAGGGTAACCAAGGGGCTTGCAGCCCCTGTAGTGAGCACCATTGTGTTGTGTTTGGCTCCAGGGGACAACATCCTGGAAGACATGGTAGAAATCTTTATTACAAAAGATTTGAGGTTTGAAGCTAGCCTTGGGTTAGCCTTCAGGGCAAAATTAACAAGATACCTTAATTTCATAAAATACAAGATGAGGAATTCCTTTTGGCAAAAAGGAAAGGAAAAGGCTTAAAGAATATTAAAGCCAACACAAATGTGGATAAACTTGTCTTTATTAGGAGCAATGATTATACTTAAATAGTAGATAAGGGTCAATGATCACTCATTAGGTAGACAGAGTAGTTGAGGGGGTCAAGTTGGGATGAGGTCATACCAGGATCAGATAAGGGCAAGTATGGTATTCCAGAAAGGGTTGATATTGGAACAGACCCATTTACAGAAGGCAAGAGATTTCCAAATTTGAATTCAAAACCAACCAAATCTTTGCACATATCACTATTAAAAGGCCATATCAAAATAGCATTAATGGCGCAATTCACAACAGAAGTGGACCACCTGAAGCAGAATCACTATAGTCCTTAAAGGATGTCCAAGAGATAAGTGAATTAATTGACTAGTAAAAAACAGTGTTTTCTCTTGCCTCTCAGTGGGTCCTTCCCTGACCTTTCAACTGGCTGATCTTTCCACAGTATTAATAACACAGGGCCAACGCCTGGATGTTACTGAGCAACAGACCACCTCAGCTAATAATACAGGTGCCCATGCGGTTGAGACCTTGACTACTCTCAAAGAAAGTGTTTTTCAACTGTAGGCCAGACAGCCCCTATCCAAATCTGAAGCAGAATTCTTCCTCATGCATAAATGTACTTGATAGCAACAATAGTGGTCCAACTCCAGAAGCACATTTCAAGCCTACCTTTAAGCAAGTCTTTGATCCAAAAACATCTACCATTGCAGCTTTCCTAACTAATTTACAAAGATGCCATGAGAAGAGCCTCTGATGAGGTTAAGAAGGAACACATTCTAACCTTTCTGAACCCAACCTTCCAAGAGGTGGTAGTGCCAGAGCTGCCCACCATTGAGACTTGGGAAGAAATGAAACAGCTTCTGATCAATTGGTTTGGTGGTAACCTTAGTTTGGAAGTGAACAAGGACGTATTCATACACATTAATTTCAAACCTAAGGAGACTCTGGCTGAATTTGCAGATAGATTCTACATGGAAGAACAACAAATGATCATAAGTTTCCAGTTGATCACACATGAAGTATATATGGCTTGCGCTCAAGCCCTCAAGGTTAACCAGCTCCTGTGTCTTAAATCCAAGGCCCATAAAGCCATGCTTTCTTCTATAAAGAGCATAAAGACACTGTTGCAGGATATGCACTTACCCATTCTGGAGCAGTTGTGCAGAAGAATTGTGCTGCCTCTAATTCTGGTTTGTCTTCCCGTGGTCCTTGCATCCTCACTATGGACTCACAGAATCCTCCTAGATGTCAAGGTTGCCATAACTGTGGCCAGATAGCTCACCATTATTGAGTTGGAAAAATCCTTGGGTTATAAGAGCTAATCCCAAGGACAGGTAGGAAAAGAAAAGTCAACCTAGAGGCAGACACAAACTTGGTTGACAATTTTTCCCAGTCTCCTTCAATTCCCCCATCCATATCTGACTCTAAGCTACTGACATTGAGGCTCCTCCCATTCTTCTACTGTTCCACAACATATCTGACAACTCTGACATGAACAATTCATATGTTGATGATACTAACGCCTATGGGTATTCAGTTCTTGCCATCCCCAAAACCATTGTGGTCCCTTATAAGTTACGCTCTGGGAAAACTACATCAACTACAAAGCCTTTGTCTGAAGCCAAAGAAGTTGTCTCTTGTCCATACTTCACTCAAGCTAAGAGGTCTCTTGTGCTTATAGAGTTATCCAAAGAAGCTGCTGAAATTGCCAACACTGTATTCAAAAATGCTTCAGTTTCAAATTTTCTCCAGACTGTGAATAAGGATTTCCCAGGCTTGAGATGCATGATCAAAAAATGTGACAAAGAGCTAGCAGAAGCCCAGGACGTACTGGCTGTCTTTCTGCCCTTTGACTGTACTACCACTTATGTGGAAATATCCAAAAAAAAGTGAGATCAAGGCTGTCTTGGACACTGGATCTCCTGCTAATGTTGTCTCCTTGAAGCTTATCAATAAGCTCAAACTTACTCCTGACCTTGACTATCATCAGTTGTATGGTACAGCTGGGCTATCTATGAATTGCGCTATAGGGGCTTATTCTGCTCTTCCCATGAAATTTGGCAAGCCACTCTTACCTGAGCCCGCTTAGTCTTTGAAAATAAGAGTTACAATTTCTTACTTGATACTCAATTCCTTAGGGAATACAATGGGATCATCAACTTAAAAGATGGGTATCTCTCTATCTTAGGGTACAAGGTCCCTCTGATCTTTGAAGAGCCAGTTAAAGTTCTCAAGAAGCGCTTCAAGACATGTACCTTAGAATATCCCACTAGTGTTTTCACTCTAAAATACCGTACCCATTCCTCCAACATGAAGTGTCCTCCTATGGCTTGCCCTGCGTCAGAAGTGATTTCTCTCTTGGCCACTTCTTCTGTGACTATTCCTCCTGGGTCTCAAACTATCCTAGACTCCCAAATATTGTATGAGCTGCCCGAGTGTATATTCCTAGAGTTGTACTCTCCTCCCTTACTGGGGCTAACAAACCCTATCTATGCCCAGGAATCTTGGACGTCTCTCATAACCACCCTGTTCAATTGCTGGTAGCCAACTTGACAGCTCTCCAAATAAATGTGTCCAGAGGCCAAGTTATTGGTTATGAAAAGTTGTTGAATTCTCCTGACATGCTATTCCTACATCCCTTTGGTAAGTTCCAGGTATTAACTTACCTGAAGACAAGCCCTAATTCCATCCTTGTTCACTGTGCTAGATTTTCTGCAGCTATCCCCAGTCCAACAGAAGGAGGTGCTTAATTTGCTAGATCAATTTTCAGATATCTTTGCTAAAGTTAGCACTGCTTATGGTCTAGCCAAAGGCGTTATTCACCAGATTGATACTGATGAGTCTTCCCCCTTCTGCGCTAAACCTTATTGCTGCAGTTGCATAGAGGACACTCAGGTGTCTAAAGAGCTCAAACAACTGTTAGACGCTGGGCTGCTAGCTCCTTCCCAAAGTCCATGGGCCTCCCCCTTGCTAATACTGAAGAAGGATGGATGTCATTGTATTTTGATGGACTATCAACAACTGAACTCCTTAACCAGCAAGGACTCTTACCCCTTGCATTGTATTGATGATGCTCTCCACCCCTTGGAGGCTCTAAGTTCTTCTCTTCTATGGATCTAGCTTCTGGGTACTGGCAAGTTGATCTCTCTCCCAAGGATAGATAGAAAACCGCACTTATCACCTCTGAAGAGCTATTTGAGCTTACCTGTATGCTGCAAGTACTCTGCAATGCCCTGGCTACCTTCCAACAAGCCATGTACTCTATCCTCTGTTATTTGAAGCTCTTGTGTGTCCTAGTGTACTTAGATGATGTAACATTCTTCAGTGCTACCTTTACAGATCACTTGAATCACCTCAAAGAAGTGTTCATAAAGATTTGTGAAGCTGGACTTAAGTTAAAGCCATCTAAGTGTGCCTTCTTCAAGGAACATCTTGATTTCCTGGGGCATGAGGGGACTCAGACAGGAATTTGCCCCATGAATAAGAAAGTTGAGACCATTAACAAAATGCTTCTGTCCACCAACCTGCAAAAAGTTCAAGTCTTTCTGGGCATGATGGGATACTACAGAAAATTAATCCCCAATTTTGCTAACACTAGCAAACCCTTGGTCCATCTTCTGTGTAATGTCCCTTTTGAATGGACTGCCAGCCAACAACAAGACATTGAGACCCTCAAACAAAAACTCAAAGAGGCCCCTATCCTAGTATATCCTAACTACAATAAGAAATTCATCCTATATACTGATTCTAGTGACCTGGCTATTGGGGCTATCTTGGCTCAATTTAATGGAAGGTGTGGTTCACCTGTGGCTTATATCTACTTGTGTCCTGAATAAGCATGAGAAAAATCACAGTGTGACCAAAAAGAAATGCCTTGCTATGCTGCATGCCGTCAAGCAGTTCTGCCATTACGTGTATGGCACCCATTTCACTGTGGTTACTGACCATGCTTTGCTCAAATGGCTACAGCAACTCAAGGAACCAGAAAGACAACTAGCTAGATGAGCTCTCTGACTGCAAGGGTACAACTTCACTGTGCTGCACTGCCCCAGATTCAACATCAGAATGCTGATAGATTATCCAGAACAACCATCCTTGCTTTACATTCTGCCAAGGCTGATTGACTGTATGAACTAATTGGATATCCTTCCTATTGGGAGAGCAAGATGAAAGAAGTTTGAATTGCCCTGTCCAAACTATTCAAGTACACACTCATTTGTGACAATCAGCTCACAAGAAAGTCATGACAAATACTTGCCCTATGTATAGCCTAGTCTTTGCCTTTTGTTGGTGCTGAAAGCTCATAAGGAGACGGTACATGGAGGCATTGCCAAGATCCATGAATGGCTCCAGAAAAACTATTTCTGGGAAAACCTGTGCCTGCTGATTCCAGACGTCATAGCTAGTTGTCACAACTTCCAGCTCCAGCCACCTTGAGCTGCCTCTCATAATTCTAAGCTAGTTCCCCCTCAACATTCATTTCACACTATCAGCATTGATACTTTAGAGGGGCCCCACTACTGCTCTGGTTGCTGCTTTATCCTAATAGTTGTTGATCATTTCAGCAAGTGGGTAGAAGCTTGACCTACTAAGTAAATCACCACCAAGACAACTGCCTCCTTTCTGTTGCAAGATTATTCTTCTGCCATGGTTGCCCTCAAGTGCTATTGTCTGACAATGAGACTAACTTTTAACGCCAAGTTAGTGACCTCTGTTGTTGAAGCCTTAGGGTCTCACCAGTCTTTCTTTTCCCCCTATAATCCTTCTACCAATGGGGCAGTTGAGTGTACAAATTTTACTCTGGTTTCTATCATGAGGAAACTCCCTTATTCTGATTCCACCAACTGGGATCTATACTTACCTGTTATTCTCTTTGCTTATTGCCTTAGCAAACATTTGTCACCAGGTATTCTCCCTTCACTATGATGTATGGGTGTGAGGCTACCACTCCTTTGCTCCTGGGAGTCCTCTACTCTCCTCTGATAAGGCTATGAACCCTGAGAACCATATCAAAGATCTAATCAACCACATAATTGACATATAGGCCACAGTGTATACTTCTGCATATAAAACCAAGATACTCAAGCTCTCTCCTGACAATGCAGGACGCTCTCCAATGCCTGAGTTCAACATTGGGGATCAAATTCTCTACTATCAGCATAGAGTAAGAGGACAAGCTCATAAGCTATACTTGTTGTGGATTGGGCCCTTGGAAGTGACCTTCAAGCGAGGGCCAGAGTATACTGTAAAACTCCTCTCTAATAGTCAACCTTTTTTTTCTTGTGCATGCCAAGTTCCTCTGAAAGTATCACCCCCCTAAGGCCAATCTAGAGGGGGGCAATGTTGTGAATGCTGCGTTTCACCATGTTTTCATTTTTCCTTTGCTGGGTTATTTTGAGGACAAATCTCTTTCTTTTGCTTTTGCCCTTCAAAATGAGGCTGGTTCTGCATTGGGAAATACAATTGTTCAGTTTCCTGATTCTGAAAAACTTACTTGCCCCACTCATTCTTGTGGAAAGTGATCTAACCATCCATGTACTGTTTTGTGGCAAAGCTACACAGTATATATTTCCAATATTTATACCCAATAAAATTTAAGTTATATTCACATTTTTATCTTTGTGTCTCCACGTACTTTGGCGCCTCTCTAGCCACGTATAGTAGATATTATTTAATCAGGGCCACAAGGTAATTATATAGACTTCCCTGCCATTCTGATCAAGACTTAGTACAAATACAATCCTAAGGTTAGGATTCCCTGTTGTGTGTCTGTGCCACGCCTCATAACACAACACCTTCTCCTCTCCTTTGTGCTGATAAGGAAGTCTTTCTGGAGCCTTGCATGTCAATCTACTTCAATGCTCTCAAGAGAACAATTACTGCAGCCCCAGTATTGGTGTACCTTGACTTTGCCAAATCATTTTTGGTTCATAAAGAGTCCAGCCTGACTGATATTGGGGGTGTTCTCTCCCATTTGGACTCTGAAAGGCTCAAACATCCTGTGGGATACTACTCTCACACACTCAATAATCATGAGAGGAGCTACACTTTTACTGAACTTAAGTTTCTAGCTATGATATAATATTATAAAAAATTCTAACTATAGCTGCATTGAATTACTTTACATTATTAATAGACCATGTCCCCTCCAATAGATGAAGATCCTTAAGGACTCTGAAAGGCGCCTGACATTCTGGGCCATTAAACTACAGGCAGGAAACTATGAGATCATTCATCAAATTGACACAGCTCATCAGAAAGCTGAATGCCTCTCCTATCTTCCTAAAGTTGCCTTTTTCTCCCCATAGCTGATTTACTCTATGATAATCTCTTAGAAAAACTTCTTTAGGGGTGCCTGTAGAGATACAGAGGGCTCTCAAGAAGTTAGCCACTGACACAAAGGTTCCCAACAGCCAACTCCTGAAGCTTTTCAGGGACTCCTGGCTGCCCTAAAAACGTCTGTCCCTACATATAGAGTCAGTTGTGATGACTGTATATCAGTCTCTTATTTACCCATGAGGCTAAACATGCCTATATCTCTCCTTATCTATGTTAGCCATCATGCTTAATACAGGATGAAAAGTATTCTGGCCCTCTCTACTCTCATTTCCCTCTCCTGCACATAAATTTATTTTCAGGAATAATTTAAAGTATGAATTGTATCTTCTCTTACAACAATAAACACACTTATTATCTTCTACCTTTTGAATTTAGGCCTGTTTTCTTAACTTCAAATAACACAAGCTCCCATATCAGACTATGATAATACTCTGATTTTCTGTTAAAATTTACTAACAAAGGTAACAGAAAGATCCCCCTGCTATGCTAACATATTATATTTATTACCCTAGGGCCAATCAAAGTGTGTTGTACTGTCTCCTGCTATTGCAGCCCAGTAATGGTAGATTCCCTAGCTCTTTAGATAGGTGCTCCCTCTAGGACTAAGCTAATTTCTTTTATAATTCCTAGAGCACCACATCAATGATGACTGCTCACAAGACTAATGGAAATGGCAGGATACAGAAGATGTTGGCCATGCTACAACAACACTGCTTCTGGAAAGAAATATAGACTGATGTAGTAGATACATTAGCCGCTTGTCCCAATTGTAACATCAAATGCCCAAAGGTAGCCAAGTTCCAACACAAACTTATATTCCCTGGTTTTGCCTTTTATACAGTGGCCATTGACGTGGTGGTTCCCTTACCAATCACCAAAAGTAAAAATAAGTTCATCATTGTGACAATAGACCACCTGAAAAAATTGTGGAAGTTAGCGTTGCAACCAAGTTTCCAGACTTGCCTACCAACATATCTTATAATACACAGGGGGCGCTTGATGAGTCCCCCTTGATGTATCTAATAACACAAACCAATCTGATGGCAATATCAAACTCCGGGCACTTTCTCTTAATTAGGAGCACTACCAATTCAACCTACTGATCCCCGCACAAGTTATTCCTCAGCTTTGAACCCTACATGGAACATGTTACTATGCCACCCCCTTATGGCCTTGTTGCTTTCCCCATATAGTATATTAATCACAATATTCTACAATGAACAACACCTTATTCTATTCATTATTGTCCTTTCTATTGGACTGTTGTCTTCCCCAATCAAATAATGAACTCTAATTGGTTCAGTTGCAGCACTAAGACCGTCCCTAATCAATCTTCTCTAGTGATAATCATGTTTTTCTTGTATAACGTCATATATAAACATAGTTGTACCCAGATCCTATTGACTGACAATAATACCAATTTCACTAGCTACATAATCCCCTGCCTCAGCCAACTGATTGGGATTTTCATGACACTATCTATCCCCTACTACACATAGACAAATGATATGGTGGAGCATAATGAAGGAAGCCTGTTCCAAATACTCTGGAAGCTCAGTCACCAACATAAAATTGAATTGGATACCTTTCTAGATGCTGCCACCTCTGCATGCAACATTGGATACAATCTTGCTACTGGAAATCCATCTTTTCAACTGTTATATGGTAGACAACCAGGACTACCACATTTACTATAATCTCTAGTGAAGCCTATTATGACTTTATCTCCCAAAACATATCTCAACAATCTTGTCCAAACTCTCATTTTCCTAAAATCATAGGCATACACAGTAAATTTAAACCATAAGTCACAGGACCTAGAGAGAACTGCTTTCAAATGCTTGTCTTATCCACATACACCATATGAGATTTGTTATACTTCTTCAGCAACAAAGGCTATGAAAGAGAATAAAAAGTGGCCTCCCTATGACAAGTCCCAGCCCAAGTCATCCATACAACTAGTTTGCACAAGTGATAAATTCTTGCTATCAATTAGCAAGGGAAACTCCCAAGTACAAGATTCAAACCCCAGGACCCTGCAGGCTGCCAGCCTGCAGGCCCAGTTGCCTGGCCACCCACATTTTTTGGGCAAAAATCAGAAACAGATTCAACTTTGGAGAAATCCCCAAAAACTGAAAGTGTAAACTCTTTTACGTCCAAACCCTGCCCTCTGAAGAACTCTCTTCTTCTAGCTAATGGGAGCACCAACCCAGACAATGATCCTGATATAACTTGGGCCACTGCCAATGGAGTATTGCAGAAACTTCCCCAAGAACATGGGCTGCCATATGATGGCAACCCCTATGCCTCAAAGAAGGAATTTGATATTCCCTTCCCCAATCCAGCCAATGAAGAATTGTCCATGTTGAATTCCACCAAGGGCTTCCAAACCCTGGTAAATGATATCACCCGGCCCAAAGGATTTTGCAAAAGTTTTCCAATGGTAGATGGTCATACTTATACTCAGGGCCCACCATAAAGTTGCACATTGCCATTTTTACAATAAAGTGTTATTAACCTTTGGTTCATCCAGGTTATACTTCATCTCCTTTTAGCACTTTACTATTTTCACTTTGATCTCCTGTTTCTAGCCCCAGCTTCCCACCAAGCCCAAGAAAACGCAGACCAATCACCCAAATTATAATGCCCACCAGGATCACCCTTTGGACTGGTACATTTTACTTAATACTCTCCCAAACCAGCCTATTTAGATTTTACCTTGGAAGAGATCTTGCCTCTTGACCTAGAAGCCCATACCAGAGAAACAGAACTCATTGTTTGTGAAAGAACCTGGACTACAGTGCCGCCCCTGCTATTCTGCAACAAGTATAACTACCTGCCTGCGTACCTGGTATCAATGACTCCTCCCCCAATCCTGCAGACTAACTGCCTGCAAGAATCTGTTGCCACTAGTGATTAAACCTCCACCCAGATATTTGGGGTTATGTACATCACTTTCACTGGCTTAATTGACTATATGGTGCCTTCCAGTGGACCCTGTGCCATCCTAGGGAATCCACATCCTACATTGTAAAGTTAGCACTTATCCTGTGGTGGGTCCTTCCTTCTGGGCCTGAAGGCCATCTGCCCATATGTTCCCAGGAACCTACATCAGGATGAATCCCTTACACTGGCACTGACTCTTATATCCTTAAGGAGCCCCATTCTGGGTAATTAATTACTAGAGTACACACTCAATATGTATGTGCTGCTCCTAGTAGTCAAGAGTAAGCCCCAAAGAGGACAACAACCTTAAAAAAAGAAAAGCCTAATAAAAATTTCCATGTTTTGTTGTCCTGTTTGTGATAGTGATAGATAAAATATACAAGGAACAAGAATTAAAGAACAAGTATTATTAGAGACTGACAAGGCTCTGTCAATATTGAATCAACTTTTCTAACACCTGGATGGCAGCCAAGAAATACACCTTTTTTCCAGGGATCCACAAAGTTGATAACCTAAGATTGGGCATTGAACCCCCATCAGACAAGAGACACAGCTTAATCTTATTTCCACTGGAAAGGCACCCCCTAAGAAGATTCAATCCCAAAGGAGATTCTCACAAAGAGCATACTATACTAGAACTTGTCCACCTACACTGTAGAAAACCAATCAGGGGCAGTCTTGGAAAGCCCCTCAGGTTACCCTCTTGCTTGAATTTGCAATAATTAGTTACCCAAAGGACCAGGTTCCCTGTCATCACCATTGGCAGCAAATGCCCTATTCTCTCCACTGTTTACAACTTCAACTCTTCCTTGAAGGCATTTTGAAGGCGCTGCTTGAAGTTATCAGAGATTTTCCAACTGACTACTTGGGCCTATGTCACTTCAAATGTTGCCCAGCTTGGATGACTGACTTAACTATGTTGGAAACTGTGCCTGTTGCAGCCCCAAGAGCACTCATCCATCAAATTGAAAGTTTCTCAACTTCTCCCCCAAGTAGCTCTCTTCTGCCTGCACTGAGAAATGCCAATGAACTCTTTTGCCCTTCTGTAACTTGGCCCCTGCAACCTCCCTGGGGGTACCCAAAGCCAAAAAAAAGTACGCAAACATGGATCTGTTCCAGCCAAGTTCAACTAGGGCACCTTTATCTGATCCAGCTGAGTTTTTAAGTCAATATAGCTGCCATCTACATAATGAAGGATTGACTGTTTCCCAGACGCTTTCTCCTTTGCTGCTGGCCCCTTGTTCTTCACTCTCTTAAGAATCACCACTTACATCATTCTCTGTACTAAATTTGGAATTTTATGAAGATATCTACTTTCTATACTTCTCCCAAGAGATCACATGCCCTTAAAACCTATTATCTAATCTATGTGGTGAAAATTCTGTAGATCTCTAATGAATAATAACAATAGGGTGTTCATCCATGTTACTGAAAATAAAATAATCCCATAATTTTTTTATTGTTCTGTTGCACTTAATATTTTATGCCCATAAACCTGTTTTAAATGCCTTTAAAAAGAGCCAGATGATTCAAGATAAAATGGTACATACAGTACAGGCTTCACTTTCAAGGATAATAGTAGAAATAATGTAACTAGTGCTACTTACCTTCATTTGGGAATGAACATTAAACCAGCTGTTTTTGTGTGGGGGTGCTGCAACCAAGATTACTCCCCCACCTGCTAATGTACCACACAATACACAGGGGGCGCTTAATAAGCTGCCCCATGACGTGACAAACAGTATGGATCAATCTGAGTGCAATGTCAAATTGTGGGCACTATCTCCTAATTAGGAGCATTGCCAATTTGACACACTGATCTTTTGCTCAAGTTATTCATGGCTCAACTCTTATGTTGAACCTGCCACCATCCACCCCTTGGTAGACTTTTGACTTCCCATAATGGATATTAATTGCAATCTTCTTCAATAAATAACATCTTTATCATATTATTGTCCTTCCTAATTTGACCTTTTTATTCCCCAATCTAAATACTGAACTATAATTGGTTCAGTTGCAACAAAGGCATTTCTAGTATGCCACTTCCCTCTCCTCCATTTAGAACGTTCTTTTTGGGTGCCTTATTTCCCCTAGTGGCAATTCCACTGCCTCCTTATACAAAACCTCTCACTATCAAATAAAGTAACCAGTTTTGTCCAATTATCTTTATTTCTTCTGTCCTAATTTATGCAGCAATTATAACAACAGCAGGTATAGTGACATTATTGAAGAGCATTGACTAACTGCTTGTAGAAATTCAGCACCCATCTACAACATTTATGGCAAGCTTGTAAGCCTAACTCTTATGAAATAGATAAAATTTATTGAGTTAAGCTTCAATGCTAGCTTAAAATATCATTCAAGAAGAAGGATTTATTCATAGTGCTTAATTTTATGAAAAGAAGATGAAGCTTTATACTATAGTGATATGATTTTGAAGCATAAGGTGAAGCTGTAGCTCATTATTTTTCTGAGCACCCGGTTAAACACAAATTTGATTGTTATTGGCACTTGAAACCAGTTGTTATTTATTAAAGAAGATTTTTAGGCTTGGTAAGAGATTTTTGGATGCAATTTTAAGCATCAATTTATGTTCTGTACTCAAGGAGCTATGCTTGCATCAATAAAACTATTTATATATAACTCTTTACATGCATCTTGGGACAATTAGACCTTGTGATTGAGACTCTGCAACTTTTCTACTCATTTGTACTGGATGAAAGATATTTTGCAATTACTTTTGGGCAATTATTTTGAAGATTTGATACCTAGATAATACTGGCTGGTTCAGACCCAAGATTGCAATGAATAACAACTTATATACCTCTTTTCATGACAATAATCTGTACATTATTATTTTCCTGAAAATATATCTCTTATTTAGTTCCTTGGTAGTCTTTAAAAAGGCAAATATATTATCCCCAATAAGAACTATTTATGGGTATATCTTAAAAATAGCCTATTTTTTCAAAAGGCCCATTATTGGAGCTGAAGCAATTATCAGAAAGCTTTGTATGGGCTGAGTTAAAATTTCTTAACAACTCTTCAGAATGTATTCTAGAAACTGTTAAAGGCAACCAAAGTATCTTCAAAGCCTCCCTCAATCATCCTTTTTAAAAAAGCAACCTTATCCTTTTCAATACAAAGATTTACCCTGGTTCTCAAAAAAGCCTGTGCTAAAAATCTGGCAGAGGGAAAGAGAAGAATGCTATGAGGTATATTTATTTAATGCTGCTCTGTTCAGGTTTTCTAATTTCCTGGTTTCTAAAGATTAAACCTCCAGGTTGTCAGAGCTGGATCCAAAATCTGGGCAAAAAGCTAAACATTTTTTTATTTTATGGTGCTGGACAACCAGCAATTCTTTACTGCAAATATTTCTCAGTATTTGGCTATCAGGGCAAGTCCATGTACACTCTACCCTGGTTCATCTTTAACCCATACTCATGATGTTTGGAATCAATTTGAGCTCCCTGTAAGACCTGAATGTGAATCTTGTGTACTCCATACTCTAAATCTCCTCACTTTTTACAGTCAAGGTGCCAAACTTTCCAGTCATGGGTGGCAGTGCTATTGATGAAAGTTTCAAGACCACTTTATTGACCTAATAATTAAACTTCATGCAATTATATTTGTTAGAGATATAAATTGATCATAGACTCTTTAACTACTTATTTTGCCAATATCATTAGTGTTTTGCATATAATTTATGATCAACCTTTAATCTGATTATAAATTCTAGTTTATTTATATTTTTAGATGCTATATTGGCCTTAGGAATTGATCTGATCTACCAATTAACTGATGTTTTGATTTAATACTATATCTTGACTAATTCATTTGGGTGACCTTTTATTTAGATCAAAGTCTCTTGATTAACTTGCATAGGCTTGAAATGCTTTAGCAGACCAAAAGTGTATCATCACTGGCATTTCTGGAGGAAGCTTGATTATTAGCTGGATTTTTCTGGTTATAAAAAAAAGAAACATTGAGGCTGAATTTTTGATATCCAATGAAATGGCCAAGTTATTATTCATACAAGATTGGGTGAATATTATGAGTCTGGATCAGATTTCTATATTTCTGAGTCCTGTAAGCAGCCTAATACTCTCACAGGGTTATAGACCTAAGGTATTACCAAAGAGAAAGTGTCAAAATATTTTAATTTTTTGTCTATTTTCTATAGCAATTGTCTTTGGCGCCTAAAATGAGTATGGAATTGTTGAGTTTATACTTCTGGGAAGTATAATAAACAAAATAAGGGGAAGATTTAAGAATAGAATGTTACTTTATTGCATATTAATATAGAATAATATATAGTATCATGACAAGCCACATACCATCCATGTATGTCATGGAGGTCATGGGGCTTATCTGAGTAATGTTCCTCTTGTGTCACGAGGCTTGATCAAGTTGTGTTCCATTTAGGACCTGGATTGAGTGATCCCTGTCATAGATGGTTGACTTATAATGGTGCCACCAGTTTATTGGTGGGACAGTGAACCATTTGGTGAGCTGTTTGGTCATTTACTTGGGGTGTTAATTCCCCTAGAGGGGAGTAATTGAAGATGTTGCAACATCTCCCCTGGGGTGCTGGAAGGCGGAGCCTTGGGAATTTTCTTGAGAGTATCTGGTATGCGAGATTGGTATTGATCCAGTTTGGTGTTGGGCACAGGGAGCCTTGAATTTTGTTGGGCTGTTCTTGCTTTACACAAGGGAATTTGGTTGTAGTGCATACATTTTAGTTTGGTTCACGCTCCAATTCCTTTAATCATGTAGGTATTTTTGGGCTTAACTTTCATGGCAATGCATGTTCCGCATAGTCCTGGGTCTGGTCTGTGTTGATTGTGATTGACAACCCAGATCTTGTCTCTGACTTGGAACCTTTCTTGTTATAATGGTATTGTTTCCCGCTGGAACCTTTGGTGTTCCATCCTTTCTTGGTCTTTTCTGGTGTGTAGTACTTTTGGGTCATTACTGTCTGGTATCTTCTTTGGAAGTGGCAGTTGTAGTCCTGTGGTTGTACTGAAAAGTGTGGGTTTCTGACCATAGACAAGCTCATAAGGGCTTTTTCCCGTATTGCGGTTGACCTGTGTTCTGAAGACCATAAGAGCAGTTGGTAGCATATTGACCCAGGCTTTTGGATTGTTGGCAGATAACTTACCAAGGGCTTCCACTAGAGAGCTGTTTAGTTGTTCTATGTATCCATTTGCTTGTGTGTGATATGAGCTGGCTGTGACATGTTTTATTCTGTTCTTGGCAAGGTATATATTGGTGTCAATAGCTTTAAGTTCAGTGCCTTCATCTGTGATTAGGAGGTCAGGTTTCCCAAACTTTTCTATGATCTCTTTGCCAATGATTTGTCTCACGTTGTTGCCCTTGTGCTCTTTTGTGGCTTGCACTACAGGCCATCTGGATGATTAGTTAGTAGCTGTTATTATGTACTTCTTACCTTTGCTTTCACCAGGCATAGATCCCACAATATCTAACGGCCATACCTTGAAGGATTGTTTGATGGATACAGGTAATACTGACTTGGGTGGTGCTTTGGTTTGGGCTTACTTCTCACAGACTTTGAATTGCCCCAGTACTTCTCTGATATCATCTAGCATATTGGGCCACCAGTAGATTGTCTTGAGGTATTCATGCAAGTTTCTGCTACAGGTGTGTCCCAAGTCTCTGTGATAACAGAGGATTGTGTCAATCTTTTGTGTTGACTAGATGTAGGGTAAAGTGTCACCATTTGGAAGTATTTGGTGAAGGGTACCATATACGTTTTTGAACAGATGTTTGTTCTTGAGAACTTTCTCTTGTATGTCCATTAGTGTGCCAGGTGAGAACCCTTCCTGGAGATTCCCCATGATTAACATGGGCTAGTTGGGGTTGCCATCAGTGCTAAGGATATGTTTATTTTATAGCCTTGACAGGGTGTCTGAAGTAAACATCTCCTTGCCTGGCTTGTATTCAATTTGCATGGGGTATCTCTGTATGAGACTCATCTGTTCAGCTTGTCTCCTTGACAGGTGTTGTTGTGTTTTGAAGAATATCAGCAACTTAGGGTTGATGAGTACTTTGAACGTCTGGGCTCCTTCCAGGTAGCATTGCTTTTTCATGAGGCAGTGTATGATGGCCACCAATTCCTTGTCATGTATGGGGTATCTTTGTTTGCCTCCTGATAGCTTCCTTGATTCATATGCCACAGGAAGAAAGTCCTTTTGGGCCATTTGAATATGGAGGAATCCTCTTATGGCATAGTTGGAGGTGTTTTTTTCTAGATCATAGATACCCTTATTGTTCAGGTATTATAGGATGGGGGCAGTAACCATGTGTTCCTTTAGTTGGCGGAAATGTTGATATTGTAAGGGTGTCCAGATGAATTTGGTTGTTTTCCCGATGATGGCTGACAAGGAGGCTGTTAGGGCGCCCCAGTTGGGATAAACCTTCTTATGTAGGCTATCATTCCAAGGAAAGTGCAGAGTTTGCTCTTGTTTCTTGGGGATGGCATCTCTGCTATAGCGTGTATCTTATCTAGATCCAGTTTAATACCATCCTTGCTGATGATATGGCTGAGGAATGGAAGTTCATTTAAGAAAAACTCACATTTGGACGGCTTGGCAATCAATTGATTTTCTTCCAGGGTACAGAGAACTGAGTGGATGTCTTCCCAGTGTTGTTGCAGGTTGGGACTATAAATGATGATGTTGTCTAGGTAGATGATTGCTCTTTTTTCAATGTGTTCCTTGAATAATTCATTCATAAAGGTTACAAAGGTACTGGGAGCGTTTGACATGTCAAAGTTGAGGACAAAACATTCAAAGGATCCGTATTTAGTTCAAAATGGGGTCTTTGGGATGTCTTCAGGTTTCACACAAATTTGGTGATATCCTGCTGGCAAATCAATTTTTGTGAAGATTTGGGACCCCCCAGGGCATCAAAAAAGGTCATTTATGTGGGGCAGGGGATACATGTTCTTAATTGTGACCTTGTTTAGGGCCCTGTAGTCTGTGACCAGGCGGAGTCCTCTGTCTTTCTTTGCCACAAAGAAAACAGTGGCACCAAAGGGTGACTTTGGGGGTCTGATGAAGCCTTTTTTGAGTGCTTTGTCAAGGTAAGCTTTTAGGGTGTTGTCTTCTTGTGGTCTGAGGCAATAGATGGGTTGTGCTTTAGGTACACTACCTTTTAGGTAGATTTTGTGTTGTATACCCCAATCAGGGGGTAACCTGGGTAGTGACTCTTGGAATACAGAGGGGAATTCACTGACTAGCTGGTCTCTAACAGGGGCCTGTTTGTGTTGAGTTTCTGTGTTTTTGAAGTGGATAACCTCGTATATACAGGTGCTCCAATTGATTTTGCAAGGTCAGTTTTTTCTCCTTTTTCCATGATTTTCACAAATACATGGTCCTTCATGAGAGTGTTGAGATGTGTTGGGTATACATGGTAGTGGACTTCTCCTTGCTGTATGGTGAGGGTGGCACTGTCCTATTCAATATGAGATTTTTTTCTTTCTCATTCAGTCCAGGCCAAGTATGACATCACACTTGGGGATTGATATGATAGGGCCGCTAATTGTTGTTTGTACATCTCTAATTTGGGCGCAGAAAGGTTTTGCCTCTTGGGTAACTGGTGTGCTTTGGTTGTCTGCCATGATGACCCACTTGATACTATGAGTGGTAGGTAACTTCATGAGGTCTGTGAAGCTCTTGTTGATGAGAGATTGATCTGCTCTAGTGTCAAATAGTGCTGTGCCCTGATATCTGCAAAAGCTGAAAGGATAAGTGAAGAGTTTATTTCCAGTTTGGGCAGCAAACAGTAGAGGATTGCTGAAGGGTACTTGGATCATGGTGATTGAATCCACGTCCTGTTCTCTGTATGAGTCTTGTGAATTGGGGAAGGGCAGCTTGCCTAAGCACTCCCCTGAGCTTTTCCCTCCTTGTTGGTATCTTTGGTGCTGGCCTGGTTGGCTTGTGCAGTGTGATTCCCAGTTCAAGGATGGGTATTGTTGGCTTGGTTATTTTGCTTATTAGGACAAGGTTCTCTCTTAACTGCAGGGGTTTCCTTGCGCTTGTTGGTGGCATGTAGATTTTCAGAGTTCTGAGATGCGTGCTTTTTCTCTAGAAATGCATTCTTGAGGTTCTTGCAGCAAGTCATTTCAAACTGACATCTAATGTGTGTGGAAAGGCCATTGTAGAAGTCTAGGCTCAGCCTAGGTTCATCAAAGTTGATGGTGTTGGGTGCTCAGTTGCATAATCCTTCATATGCTGCAATATACTCTTCAATGGTTCCTGTCATTTCGAAGGTTTGAAGCTTGGTCATGATCATCAAGTCTGAGTCCTTCATAGAGAAATTTTTGAGAATTGTGTCCTTGGACGTTTCCCAATTTTCCTTCTGGTCAGGGTGTTGGGCTAGCCATTTGGTTACAAAACGTGAAGCAGTTCCTGTGACGCAAAGGGCAATCTTGCTGACCCAGAGTCTTTGAGGGTAGTCCACTTGTTCAAACTTGCTTTGTGTACTGTTGATCCAAAGGAAGGCGTTTTCATGGTGTAGTCCTGTGAAGGCACTAATTTCAGCAGTGTGCAGGAGTTGAAACACAATATTGGGTATCCCAGGCTGCAGAGGCGCTGTTGTAGTTGATGTGGTGGGCAACAGTCTGCAAGCTTTGAGAGTGTTGTACTGATTGATGGGCACAAAGACATTATTGTAGATGACAAGGCCTGCAGGAACGTCTTGTCCTACTTTGTAATCTCTCCAGCTGTTAGGGAGTACCATTGTTTGGGTTCTTTTCTTGGAAGGAATTTTTCCTTTGGGTTGGGTAGGTATGGATAACCTATCTGTTCTACCACTGTTGAGTTTATACTTCTGGGAAGTATAATAAACAAAATAAGGGAAAGATTTAAGAAGAGAATGATACTTTATTGAATATTAATATATAATAATATATAGTGTCATGACAAGCCACATGCCGTCCATGTACGTCATGGAGGTCATGGGGTTTATCTGAGTAATGTTTCTCTTGTGTCACAAGGCTTGATCAGGTTGTATTCCATTTAGGACCTGGATTGATTGATTCCTGTCATAGATGATTGACTGATAATGGTACCACCAGTTCATTGGTGAGACAGTGAACCATTTGGTGAGCCGTTTGGTGATTTACTCAAGGTGTTAATTTCCTGAGAGGGAATAATCAAAGATATTGCAACAGAATGCAAAATTTTATACCTGGTGAAAAAATCTTGGGGGTTGAAGTAAACTCTAGCAAAGCTTTTCAGCAACGGTATGTTTCACTCAATAAACTTATCAGGCACTGGGAAAAACTGCAATATCTTTGCCAGGCTTTTTCAGTTAGAGATAACCAATAATTAGTTTGCTTATGATGTACTTCCCCAGGTAGTAGAGATACAAATTCAAGGCTAAACACCGCCACACATGAAGTGTCATCATTAACTCTAAAGCTATCTATTAAAATCTTAAACTAGAGCAAAACAGCTTTAAGAGGTGATAGGCAACCTAAAATCTTAAAGGTACTTTTAAGATATAGGGATGACATATTTAGTTTTTAATCTCCAAAGCCCCTTTTAAAAAGCTATTCTGAAGGGTAACATCACTCTAAATACTTGCTTAAAAATAATTACTTCTGCATAAAGCAATGTAATGGTAAAGTCTAGAAAGCTACTAAAACAATTCCTTAGACCTTGTTCTTTTCATCCTAGGTGAATGTTAGTGTGCTTATCTGGGAAATGGTATTAGATTGCTTGGCTCTAGACGTCATTTTTCTGGTTACAAGGCTAATAAAAGATCTAGTTGATTAATAGCCCATATTTTTGTATTCCTTAAAATTTGGGGCCTTTGAAATATTGTTGTCATTATTATAGATGATGAATGTATTATCATATATAGTTGGGGTTACATGATGATAAACTATACATTACTGAAAATCATGTCTTTGCTACTAGGAATCTTAATGGGGAACCTTGATGTAGAGATATCTTATTATGGCTAAGTTAAGTTCTTTTAAGATATTAAGATGCTTATCTTAAGGTTGGCATGGAGTTATGAGAATATTGAATATGTGATTATAAATTCATGTTATAGGTTATTATAGAAAGTGTCAGGGAAGGTTAAATGAATAAATAAAGGTGGGATAAGTTGTGACTTTATAGATATAAATGTGCTGTTATACTAAATTTCAATTTTTTTTCTCTATGATGATTTATATTTACTTTCATTTCTTGGTAAATTAATTTTGACTTGAGGTGGGTCACAGCATGGTATCTCTGGGATCTAGATACAAGTTTAACTAGGTTTCAATTGATGACATCCTTTTGAGCAATCTCCAATGAATATTTTTATTATAGATTGATAGAGAAGAGGAAAGGTTTATTTTATAAGGGAACGATATATTGTCATCTTTTCCTCTCTGCTGCTAACCTAATGCTATAACTCTTACTTCTCACTCTATCATGATTGTTCCCTCTTCTGGGAGAAGATTCCACACAGCTTCAGGGAATTTTAAATTGGTATATAGAAGCAACATATAGCTTTCTGTAGTTCACGCAATCTAATACAGCAGAAAGTGAAAATAGATTGAGGCTATTGAACCCCCCCCCCCAAATTCTTGTATTGTTGAAGTATCCAAAGCTTATGGAAGCACTCCAACCAGGAGAGTACATTCTAGATTATCTGATGTCTGGGTTTTGCCAGTTGGCTGGAGAAGCGTCAAAAGTTCACTTTGACATCTGAACTATTTAAGAGCTAAGTTGGCGGATTTGTCTTCAGGGGTGTAGCAATAATGAAGAAAGTGAGGTTTAAAAGGATTTGAATGTTTAATTACATGATTAATGGGTTAAGTTTAAATAGTTATGGGTATATGTGATTTTTTTTAGTTTTTTTGAGTGGTTGTCTTCTGGTGAGGTAAGCCAGGGCTGGGATAAGTTTCTTCTTTGCAGGAGGAAGATGAGGAATTGTTGAGCAGATTTCAGGAGAGCAAAAGTCTGTAAATAGACTTCGGTCTGGCATCTGGCGCCCAAACCAGCATCCAGGGGTATTTGGCAACGGGGGATACCAAAGCTGGAAATATTCTCCCCGCATGCGCAATGTTTCATAACACGCCGTGAAATATTTGCTTCGCGCGGTTGGCCAAGGGTGGCTCCAGGGATGGTGATTGGCCACCTCGCCCAATGCTCGCCAGTTCCCAAATCTGGCCAACCCCTTTACCCACAGCCTGATGATAAAAGCATACCGCCAATCCCGGGGCAACCATGCCTCCAGCCATTTTGACCATGCCCCACCGGTGCGACCACTGCGCCCGCAGCAAGACAAAGTGCTCCCGCGAGTCCCCCGCGTGCGCCGCCTGCCGGAACGCTGGCCGCCAATGCCAGTACACCCGTCAGATGAAGAATAAGAAGCGTTTGGTTCCAGAAATCGAGCGGCACCTATTTAGCTTCAAGCTCACCACCCTGGTCCAAACACCCACTCTTCCCAGCATACGAGACAAGAAATGGCTATTTGCTGAATGATTTTTGAATGCTTAATAAAAATTAATTGCGTCCTTGAGTAATCTAGCGTCTGATAAGATGAACCCTTTTGTCTAACACCAGCCATGCCGGTGGCTAACCCAACGAAGCAATCCACCGCAGATCTCATCAACTCTTCCTTAATCCCACAGGAAAGGCATAGCGAGTGGAATTGGAGCATGCCCCGATTAGGCAACCATCTCCAGCATAACTTACAGCACTGGAAAAGGCGACCTGCATCTATCCTCCGATGGATCCAAGTCGGCCAGCGATGTATCTCTTTAGCTGGCATGGTAAGCTTCCGAGTGTCAAAGCATCAAGCTCCCGTTCCTTGGTGCTGTCTAGGCAAGTAAATTCGTGTTTGTTTAATTGGATTTCGCTTAATAAAGGTTTCCTTTAGTGGCAGTTATGCCAAAAATTTAAGTGTTTTGCATTTCAAGTTTTTTGTTGTCCTTGATAACCCCATTTTGCACTTCCCCCTTCTTTTTAAAAAACCATTGATACATTTTTTAACTTTCACACATCAAAGGAGTGTTTAATATCTCTAAAATATTTAAATCAGCTGTATGTAGCTTGACCCCATTATCAATAGTAACTATTTGCGTAATAAAAATCCTAGCTAAAGAGAGCATATTACTTCTAATAATGCTGGTTAAGAAAACAATTTGTAGCACTGGGTGCTCAAATACTTGTCAGCGTTAAAAAATGTGGAAGGGCTTCCACAGTGTTTCTTTGAATCCCAAATACTTCATGTTTAATACCAAGAATATAGCTCAGACCCAACGCTCCCTGTTGAAAAATTCCCATGTGTGGGTTAGGAATGGAACTATCTTGTACCAATTTGTATCATTAGTACTCTTTAACCTTTTTAATTACACCCCAAATTATTGGCTTATATTGATCAAGAAGCTATAAATAGGTTGATTCCTTAATCCATTTGATATATGTGAACTAAACTCCAATCAGTTGCCCAAAATCATTGGCTGGGCTTCATTGAGCTTTTTTATCAAGAAATTTTAACCTATTGCTATTGAGGCAATACTCTTTTATGAAATCTCAATATGGGAAAGACATTTTGTTGGTATTAAATCCGAAAAGCATAAATTAGCTTACCCTTGAATACAGATAAATCTCAATATTTCTTAAATACCCTGATATTTTCAACTAGCTAAATTGACCAAAGGATCTTTGAGTTTTTGTTTTGCTATCACAGAGGGTAGACCCTCAGGGCACCAGACCACTGTTGGATGAGAACAGCAGGAATTGGACCTGCTACCCTTTAGCTGCAGCGCCACAAATTGGGTTTCCCCATAAGCAAGTGTGTTGAGGCTTTGGTGCACTATCCCAAAGAGCTCTGCTGCATGCAGAACATGCTTACCTCAAACAGCTTATTATCTTTTGATTCTTCAATCAAATCTAGTAAGACAGAACTAAATTTTATCTATCCTGCAGGAAAAAGGAAGACTCAAATATACCAACCCCCAAGAAAATTCAATTCCTGTTTTTTAGTGACACATATCAGTCAATTCATGCAGCATATTCCTAGAAAGCCCAAAGGTACGCACCACCTTTTTTACTGTTCTTTGTACTGGCAAGGTATCAACCAAACATTCAATTAGAGGGCCCTGAGAAGGCAACAGTTCATAACACCACCATCAAAAGATCTTTGCACTCCCATCATAATCATATTGTGGATCCCTTTCTTGGGGTACTGATTTAAGCTCTAGAAGGGATTTCAAATTCTTGATATAAAAGTTTCATTTCACTTTATTGATTTTTTCTTATATATCATTGTTGCAACTAAACTACTTACTTGTTGACCCTAAATCTGATATATCTGTTAGAGTTAAATGGTTTGCAGTGTGATTCAAGGAAATACAATGAGGATATAATAAACAGATTGTGAGTTGCTTGACAAGCAGGAGACTGAATTGGGAGGATGGTTTCAACACCTTGGATCCAATGATAGTATAGCAGGAGATGGAGGTCAAAATTGTCAACAAGAAAATGACTTACAAATGTAAATTAGAGAAAGAATCTGAAGGAATTGGCATGTAAAGGGCAGGCCAGGTTGCAGCCATGGAGTCAACAGCAACCTTGACTGCCACAAAGGCTAATCTTTCAAGGACAGGGGCAAACAGCCCCAGATACACTATCATTTCAGGATAAACTTTCTTTTATTTTGAGGGAAATTAAGCTATCTAGAAACAAGTTTCTAGTGGGAAAATGGTGAAGTCTTAGGGGAGTTCAGGATGGGGCAAGAGGGGATTCTGCAGCATCTGATTGGCTGGCAAGAATATTTTCAGCAGTTATAGGCCCTACATTAGAATTTGAGTCATTGGCGTCATAATTCAAAAAATCCTGGCAATCAGCGGGTCAAGCGATGCCATCCCCAAATAAGGTATAAAACTTAATTTCTTGTCATAAATACCTGGGAAAAATAAGGCAGGTCCAGATTTTCCAGGGCTATTTGGGCGACCCCAGCTTTGACCCATTTTTTTGTCTATGACGGCATTCAAGTTGTCTATTTCTTTCAAGGATTTGGCTGCAGTTCTTTGCTGGTTTCTGGTTTTACCAGGGTGCACTATCCTTCCATTTGATTTTCTACCGTAACAATATCTTTCTCAATCATCATATATTTCTTGATAAATCCTGGTCAACACTATCCCCTGTGAGAATGCTAAAAATATTTCTAAAAATAAAAAGTGCCGCTATCCAAGCCCATTTAAGCTAATAGGCAGAAACAATATTAATTCTAAGCTAATATTGGCCAGTTCTATCTCAGAGGTAAAGAGCCACTGATAAATTTACATCACTTGTAACTTAAGCTTCAGATTCATGCATGGGGGAAAATAAAGTGCTGTAAATCCATAACTACTTGGATAAAGGGATCAAGGGTATCAAAGATCAAGCAGCGGTCATTGTCTGATTGATTTACAAGCTTTATGATTAACTGGATTTAAGATAAAGCTCTTGCCACCTTTATTATACTATCTAGCCTAAACAGTTTCCGCTAAATACCCTACAATTAGGTATCAAAGAGAATCTTTTTAGAAGTATTATTTATGGATGGGTACTGACAGGTACACAGTAGCTAGAGATGAAAAAAAGAAGTTTAAAACAAGCACATAAGCTACATGTTAAGCCTATATTTATAGCATCAAAAAAACTGACTGGCCTACTTCAAACAAAAAGCTTTTTTTAAAGATGAAGGTCTGTTACAAAACCATAACAGTAGCTGGGTAGTAAAGGCACCACAATTTTTATCTACAATCTTCTAAAAACATTATAATTGGGGTATTTAAGCCATAATAATCTAATGTTATGAAAAATGCTATATCCTTTTAAAGCCTGGGTTAAAAAAAGTCTCAAAGCATATTTTAAAGCCTTAATCTTATGATCAAATGTGACTTTTCTATAATTTTAATCCATGTTTGTTGTAACTTTCCTGTGATAGATGTTTGTTATAACAGCACTTAGCTTTTCATTTAAAGCTATACTGTTTACCAAAGACTAATATAGAGGTTAAGGTCAGCTACTTATTAAAATATAATATAATATAATATAATATAATATAATAAAACATAATATAAATGTGTGAATTATGATCTTTATAATAATGGTTAAGAGAAGAGTTTTTAGGAAATTTGTGATATTTTCTTGACCATAATCTCTCTCATAATTCACTATGACTCAGGTAAGATTCCATAATATACACCTTGTTTCCTCTGAAGATGCAGCAAGAAGACCAATGATCCAGATCATTAGATCAAATTAGTTAATCTTCTGTAATATTTTACATTGATGTAAGAGTGCTACTTGATATTTTTGAAACTACAGGGTTGAACCCCAGCAAAGTTTTACCCAAAGAACCCTATACTACCCAAATTGAATATTCTAGCACTTGAAACCAAATTCAAAATCAACTCAAATTATACTTTAAATCCAGACCCTAAACAGAAAAATGCAAGATTGTCAAATCCTTGGCCCAAATTTTGAATTATATTTGCAGGATGGCTTTTTTAATTAAATTGAATTGTTTTTGTTTTTATTTGATTTTTTTTAAATTTCAGGGACTCATAGACACTTTGCAAATTTCAAGTTAAACTGCATATTTTCAATGGACAAAATAAATTAACTGAAAGCAGTTTTGAAGTGTTCAAATCCATCAACCATTTTCATTAAGTTTACTATGTTTTTTTGAAATTGCAGGATTGTGAAATCCATGAACCAAATTTCAAATCACTATTGAATGCCAATAGTAAACTCAGATATTAATTGCAGGAACACAAATCCAAATTTAATGTACAGTAAGCACACTAGAAAATACCAACTCAAAGCATGAAGCTCCACCACAACTAAAATCAAATGAAAAATCCAATCTCAACAACCATGTTTAGACATAAAAAGTGATTAAACTTTAAAATCATCCAAAACTGGAAAGTATACAATATTATACACTTCAAATTACAAATATTGAAATTCTGCTACTATTCAAGGATAAATTAAGAGAAAACAACTACCCATAACTAAACCAATAAATCCAAAATAATACATATTTAATCTAAAATATATTTTTGATTTTATTTTTATGGACAGACAATTACATTCTCAACCTGCTCCTACATCAGCCTGCAGGGAAGCCTGTTCACAAGGGTGTCCCAGAGAGTCCAAGAATAGACCTAGAGCACAACTTGAGGGAAGTAATTCCAATACACAGGCCTCCCAAGATGTCATTGCCAGCCAACCATCTCCCGCATCCCAAGCCAGATCACACAGCCTGAATCCTAGACAGAAGCCGCTCTCAAGGCCTGCTCTAAAAGTATCTACACCAGGGTCACTGGGAACACTGAGGTTACTTACACCTTCATTGTGTACCAGTTGTAACACAGCCCCACACTCTAGATCCAAGAGTCACCTCTTCCTGCCCCTGAGTTTTTAACACCTTCTATGAGCCATTGGCTATAACCCAGGAGTAATATGTGCCTGTTGTATATTCAACAATTGATGATGTCACCACAGGAAAGAATTATCTTAACTTCTACACAAAGGTCCCTGTCCCATGTGTTGAGCCTGATAACTTGGATGCTGCAGTACCCACCAAGGGCCAGCAACAATTTCCATATAGTGAGTGTGAAGCTCTTTTCAACGTTCTATACAGAGTAATGACAGTTTTGGATAATGTTTCCCAATTTGGTGTCACAATCATATATGTTGGCAACCTCAAAACTAAATACAGCAACATCAGTCAAATTGGCAAGAACCCAAAGGCTAAGCAGCTTCCAAAACTCATACAGTCTGTGCATATCAATGCAATAAAGCAGTGGGTATCTAAGGATTGCCACCTAGACAGACTTGCTTCCTAATGAATGCTTGTCACAGAGTTTGGGGTTCCTGTCTCCAAAACCCTTGTCTAGAATACTATAGTTGAGTTAGTATTCTTCTGGAAAGTATTGGGGATTTTTCTGTATAACAGAAATTGTGAGAAGAACATTGAGGATTTCTGAATTTATGCCAAAACTTATCTGGTCCTAAAGAAGACTGGGAATTTCTGGCTCTTCTATATTGAAAGATATTTTTTCCTTCTCATTCAGGTATAAGTATGGTTGGGTCAAGAAGGGGTCCAAGAATGGTGTAGTATGTTGTGCAGCTGTCTGTTCCCAAATATATTCTATGGTACCGCTTCTTGGTCCTTGTAGGTTGGACCAAAACCAAATGATCAAGGGTTCCCACAATAGCAGGACTTTTCTCAATTTTCTCTGAGCTGTCAAGGAGTACCTTTGGATTAATTACTGGGGCACAACCAACATTGTTGTTTTGGATAATGTTGGGCTCCACAAAGTGGATCTGGTTGTGTCTGAGTTCCTGCCCATCAATAAAAATAGCCATTTGTCCAGCTACCAACTTGCTGAATGTCCAATGAGACTCCTCTTTCTCCCCCATATTCTCCATTCCTTAACCTGATTGAGGGGGTTTTAGTTGGATCAAAAATAAGGGAAAGAAAGGCCTCCCACAGAACACCAAAGATCTCTTCAATATTCTTGAGATCAGCAATTCTCAATTCCACCTGATGTGTTTGCAGCTTTTTACAAGCACTCTGAATCCTTCCTCCCCAAATCTCTTATGTCTGAGCCAATCAAATTAAGAGGTGTTACCAGCTTTAATTGTTTTTGTGAATTTTTATATTTTATTTTTATTAGGACTTAAAAATACTATTTAATTTTATAATGGCTAGATTTTAGTTTGTATTCCAGATACTAAAAACTTCATATATTAGTTAGATATAAATAAATATCCTAGATGTAGAGACACATATTTTTTCAATGCACCAAAGATTGTATTGACTGTAGATCTAACAAATAAATAAATAAATTAAATAAGATACAGTTAGATTGATTTTTGTTTAAATAAATGTGGACCCTTTTTGGCATGATGGCTGTTATTTTTTAAGGCCATAAATCTGACCCTGTGATTCATCAGCTGATCCACAACAACTTAGTGCCACTAAAGCCATCCAACATGAAAACCAATTATTTTCACCCAATTTTGATGATCAGTACTGTGGGGTTCCTGTTCACCAGTCCCCAAAGTATGTCCTGGGTCATAGCCAGGGACCAGCTGGAAGGAGTTGTTATTCACTATTACCAGTAGGTGACTTGCTTGAAGTTTCTTACAATTGGCCTGTATTACTACAAAATCTTCCAATAATTTCCCTATAACTAGGTGGACATCCCCACCATGCACTTGTACTTCAATTGGTGCTAGTCCCTCTGTGGGCCTGTAAAAATCCTTTAACAGCCTGGTAAACTCATTCTCAATAAACTCCCTTCCCTATCTGTCATTCCAAGGTGTCTAGTCAACCTCTCCTACTCTTCCTGGGAGGTCTTACTAGTGGCAAACCTTCTACAACTCTGACAATAGGTGTCCTCCTCCCCTTAGCTAGGCAAGAAAATATTGGGCAACTCATTCATAAGGTCTTTCTTAACTACTGAGAAATTTGGGCAGGGGTCAAAATAGGCTTTTATTGGCTTTCAGAAGAAAGATCCCCTTAGAAAATTTCTGGTATATGGCCTGGGGGTCTGGGAAACAATAGGTATGTGCCAATACTTGGAGTCCTCCAACAATCTCTTGGACTCTTTGTACTTGGACTCCTACAACTTATTCTTGGACTCCTGCTCCTTTCTTGGCTTTTTTCTCCTTTTCTTAGGCTCCAGCTCTTTTATCATTGTCTCCTGAACCTTTATCTTGGTCTCTATCTCTCTGTATAGCTCTAGTGGCCTTTTTTATTCCACTTGATCCAGTTCCTGAAAATTTTCAGATTGACCCCTTTTTTATAGCTCCTTGTTTTAGTCCTTGTTTCTCTCAGTTCTCTGGTTTCTCCAGGATTAAACAATCCTGTTTCTTCTGCTCTACAATGTATTAAATCTTTTAACCTAATTCATTTAATTAAAACCCCGCTTTTCTTTCTCTATACCCTCATTTTTTAGACTTAAACCCTTCAGTTAAAGCCTTTAAAACAGTGATCAAGTAAGCTTAGACCTGCAGCTAATCAGATGCCTAGATCAAACTGTTTTGCTGAAATGTTTACTCAAATGACTTTCTCTTGACCCTGGTTTGAACCTGACATTGTCTTGCTCCAGATAAACACTTGCTCTGCGTTTTGAACAGCTTCACTGTGATTCCTGTCATGTTTCTCTGACCAAACTTGAGCGCTTCCAACTATGTTTTACTTAGGAGATTTTCAAACCTTAATTTCTTCAATGTTTCTCAATGTTTCTCTGCGTTTTCTTCAATGTTATTTAGTGTTTCTCAGTATTTTCTTCCACATTTTAGCCATTTGAAACCGCCTGTTGCTTGTTTCTTGCTTCTCTTAATAATTTTGACAAAACTCCAGCCTTTGCCCTTAGAGTTTTTCCGTTCTATTTCTGGCTGCTCTGGCTCCTTCTCATTCAATTAATCCCATTAATTTCACAGTATATTTTATGTAATCTATTTCCTGCTTTCTTTTTATTTTTTAATAAGATTTATCTTAATCTTTTTATCATATCTTTTCAGCAGTTTACTCAATTCTTTTATCTGCTTCTTTCATTTTATCAATTTTGTTTCCAACAGTTCCAGTCCATCATTCCTGCTTCTTCATCCACTTCTGCTGGTCCTTCTTAAACAACTTCCTGTCCTTTAACTAGTCCTTCTCCATAATCTTTGTTGTGTTTGGCTCCTGGGGACAACATCCAGAAGGATAAGGCAGAAAATCTTTATAACAAAAGATTTGAGGTTCAAAGCTAGCATTGGGTCAGCTTTCAGGGGGAAATTAAGGGTGTGTACCTTAATTTTCTGGAATTCAAGATTAGAAATTCCTTTTGGAAAAAGGAAAGAAAAAAGATTTAAGAATATTAAAGCTAACACAAACGTGAATAAACTTGTCTTTATTAGGAGAAAGGATTCTACTTAAATAGTAGACAAGGAGTAATGATCACTCATTAGATAGACAGAGTGGTTGAGGGGGTCATGTTGGGGTGAGTTCATACCAGGATCAGACAAGGACAGATATGGTATTCTGGAATATGTGGATATTGAAACAGACCCATTTACAAAAGGCAAGTAATGTCCAAAGTTGAAGGCAAAACCAACCAAATATTTGCACATATCACTATTCAAAGGCCATATCAAATAGTATTAATGGCGCAATTTACAACATATCCACCCTCAAGATTGGACACATGGAGTTGATATTTGCGGAAGAATCTTGTAATGAACTCAGGAAAAAGGACAGCCAGATGACAGTAGTTTCACAGTATACTTGATGTCCTTCTTGAAGGTGACTTCACAAGGGCTAACCCAAAGGGAGTCTAGTATGTGGGCTCTGCCCCCAGTACAATTCTGATAATAGAGAACCACCTGATATTTAGGGAGGGGGCTCTTGAAGCATTAGAGGGCAAGAGCTCTAAGGCATTAATCTTGTAGGCAGTTGAATATGTTGTGGCCTGGATGTCAATGATTTGATTGGTAAAATCCTAGACGTGAGTTTCTGGATTGGCAGAAGCGTCAAATTTTGTTAGCGAGGGTCCCAAGATTGAGGGTTGGTAGCTTCTATTCCCTACAAAATGGCAAAGGGGATTGTCCAGTCATCTGGTGTCTACTAAAGCAATAGGCAAAGAGGGCAGCAGGGTGGAACATGTCCCAATTGCAGCATCAGAGAGGGTGAGTTTTCTCATAATGGACACAAGAGAAAAATTGGCTTGTTCAACGGTTTCATTGGTTGAAGGGTTGTATGGGGCAGACAAGGATTGATGGGTACCCATAGCTTCTACAATAGAAGTGATGAGGCAAGAATTGAATTTGGTGCCATTATCAGATATCAAAACTTGAAGGCATCTGTGTTGATAGAAGATATCTTGCAACAAGAAATTTACAGTAGTCTTAGCAGTGATGTCTTTGATAGCTCTTGCTTCAACCCATTTAATAAAATGATCTAAAGCTACTAAGACAAATCATTATCCAGATCTAGATCATGAAAGAGGTCCCACATCATCAATACTCACAGTGTGGAAGGCATGTTTAGGCGGGATGAGCTTGAGCTGATGTTGTGATGGTCAAGGTTGTTGTAGCTGGCAAGAATGACAGGATGCAATGACATCAGGGATTAGGAGGCACATGTTTTCCCAGTAGAAGTTCTTGCACAACCATTCATGAGTTTTTGCTATACCTCCATGTCCAGTATCAATGTGGTCTTGGAGGATAATAGCTATCCTCATACTAGGGCAAAAATAGGGCAGATAAGCATTGCTGACTTTCTTGAAGAGTTGTCTATCCCAAATCACAGTATCCTTTGGTAAGGCCTGTAGAGCCAGTCAAATAGCCTCTGATTTTGTATTCCAAGAATCAGGGTGTCCTATTAACTTTTATAATCAGTTGGCTTCAGCAGGGTGGATAGCCAATATAGGCATTCTAGACAATCCATTGGCGTTTTGATGTTGTGCCCCAGGATAATTTACCACAGTGAAGTCATACCCTTGCAAGTGCAGGGTCCAACGTGCCAATTGACCTTCAGGCTCTTTTAGTTATTGTAGCCATTTAAGGAATGAACTATCAGTGACTATGGTAGATTATCCCGTAGATGTAGTGTCAAAACTGCTTCACAGCATGTAAGACGGCCAGGACTCCTTTTCAGTGACGCTATAATTCTTCTTATGATTGTTGAAGACACAGGAAGAATATGCTACAGGTTGATCTAAACCCTCATCATTGATCTGGGCTAATATGGTACCTACAGCTACTCCACTGGCATCAGTATATAAGATTAACTCTTTATTGTAATTGGGATAGACTAGGATAGGAGCCTATTTTGAGCTTGGCCTTCAAAGCTTCAAAGAGCTGCTGTTGACTGTCAGTCCATTTGAAGGGTACATTGTGAAGGAGTTGGACAAGGGGTTCACTTAGTTCAGCAAAGTCAGGGATGAATTTTTGATAATATCCCATCATGCCAAGAAATACCTGGACCTTGCGTAGATTTTTGGGGGGCAGCATCTTTTCAATGGCTTTCACCTTATTATTCATGGGGCAGGTCCCAGTTTGGGTGACCTCATGGCCTAAGAATTTGATTTGCTCCTTAAAGAAGGAACACTTGGAGTGTTTAAGCTTTAGAGCTGCTTCTTGAATCTTGATAAAGACAGCTGTGAGGTGATCCAAATAGTCAGTAAAGGTGGAGATGGATAAAGTGATATCATCAAGGTATACAAGGATACAGGAAAGCTTTAGATCTCGTAAAATAGAGTACATGTCTTGTTGTAACGTAGCTGGAGCATTACAAAGTCCTTGGGGCATTTGAGTGGGTTTGTAAAGTCCTTCTGAGGTAATGAGAGCAGCCTTTTTGCAATCTTTGGGGGATAAATTAACTTGCCAGTAACCTGATGCCAAATCAAATGCAGAGAAGAATTTCAATTCTCCCAGTTGTCTAAGGGCGTCATCAATCCAAGGCAAAGGGTACAAGCCTTTCTTTGTGAGTGAGTTCAGGCAACGGTAATCCATCACAATGCAGTGACCTCCATCCTTTTTTTAGTATGAGAAAAGGAGAGGCCCATGGACTTTGGGAAGGAGCAAGTAGCCCAGTGTCTAATAGTTGTTTGAGCTCCTTAAACACCTGAGTATCCTCTACTCAACTGTGGCAATAAGGCTTTGCACGGAAAGATGATGTATCACCTGTATTGCTCTGATGAATGACTCCTTTTGCTAGGCTGTAGTCTGTAGGTCCACAGGCAAAAATATTGCTGAATTGGTTGAGCAGGCCTAGATCATCTTTTTGTTGGATGGGGAATAACTGCAGGAAATCAGCAGCAGTGAATATTCAGAGAACTTGGGGATTTTCTTCTGGTAGATTAAAGTTGCTGAAGGTTCCAAAGTGGTAAGGGACTATACTTGCTCTGCTCCTAGTATATGTTCATGTCCCACAACTTGTTCCCTAGAAACCTGCATGGGTAAAGCGTTCAGTTTAGCTAGCAGCAGTTGTACAGTCTCTTTATATGTCTGATCCAAATTCTAGGGCATAATTGAGGCTCCTTACGGCTTAGAGACTCAAGAGAACAGCTCTAGAAATGATTTCTCAGATAGCTCATAAGATATTTGGGAGTCATTGATCACTTGGTAGCCTGGGGAGATGCTGATAGCTGCAGAAGCAAGCAGAGGCACACCTTTCCCTGCTGGGCAGGAAGGAGGAGGGGAGCACATGTTGGAAGAATGAGTTCTGTACTTGAGCAAAAAGATACCTATGGGATACTTGAGCAAATAAGTTTTTAGACATTTTCAAGGTAGTTGTGGGGATTCCTCATAGATTGAGGGAACTTTGTATACTAGAAGAGATAGATAACCATCTCAAAAATTACAATCCCATTGTATTCTTGGAGGAACTGAGTGTCAACCAGAAGATTGTAGCTTTTTTTTCTAGAACAACAGCGGGGGAAGCAATGAGAAGTTTTAAAAATCTCATAGGCAGGGCAGAGTAGGCAACAATAGCTTGTATATGAGCCATTTCAGCAGTACCATACAATTGTGTGTAATTGAGATCAGGAGCCAGTTTAAGATCTTCATTAATTTGGAAGATACAACATTGACTGAGGAACCTGTGTCTAGAATTGCCTTGCTCTTAAATTTTTGGATTAACACTTCTACATGGTAGCTTCATTCCCAAAAGGGGATAAGACAGCCAGAACGTTTTGCGCAGCTTTCAGCTCTTTCTCCCATTTTTCTAACATGCATCTTAAGGCAGAAATTTCCTTATAAACAGTCTGCAATGGTAGGGATACAGTCACATTCTGGAAGAGAGCTTCTGCTAGCTCAGCAGCTTCTTCAGAGGAGTCTACTAGGACAGGGGGCCAATGGGCTTGCGCCAGGTAAGTGTAAAGTCACTTCCCCCTTTAGCCCTGGATAGGGCAATTTTCCTGCACTGAACAAAAAAATCTGCTCAGAAGCCAGACAAGCCCCTTAATTCTCTTGAGGATTTAGCCCACTCAATTGATGAGAGATTTGTGTTGGCATACTCTTCCCAAGTGGTAAATACAGGTGCTTTGGACTCAGTCCCCACGTGGGAGGAATCTCTGATTAATTTGGATTATTTGTTGACTTGTGCCCATCCACATTTGAAATTAATCAAATCCAAACAATCATGTTGTGCTATTGTTGAATCTTCAAATTCCAATCCAACTGGATGGAATGCTGCCCTGCAACACTCCTTTAATGCCTGCCAATCATATTTGAAGTCAGAAATTGTTGGAAACCCTCCCAACCCATTGGATTCTCCCTGCAAAATTTCTCTTGGAACCAATCAGATCTGATCTTTGGGTCAGGTGCCCTTTAAATTCAGAATGGCTTTCCTTAAAGCAAGACAGGGGACTTTTGGTCCCCTGCTTGCTCATTTTACAAAACAAAGTTTGAACTCTCCCCTTTTTAAATTTTAGATTTTCCTGGGTCCCCTCTCTGGATCTTTAATTTTCTAAGATTATTAGAAGTTTGACCCTCCTTACCCTTCCCCTTTGCTCCCAGGCCTCTCTGCATCTTCTCAAAGCCTCCTACATGTTGCCAGCGTCAATGTTAAAGCTTTTTGTTTTTGCTTTGAAGTTTAACACCTCAAACTTAAAGATTAGCAATTCATTCAATATAATTACTTAATTAAAGTTTGATTTTGTTTCTCTTTCACTTTAGCTTCTTCCTAAGCTCTATATACACTTTAAAGTTTTAAAATCAACTTTGAAGCCCCCTCTTTCCACAGTTGCTATCCTCTGTGTCCTGTCTATCTCTTGGGACCTTCCTGCTTGTCTTTGGCTCCTTTTTTGATTGCTTGATTCAAGTTTTCAAAAACAAAAAAGTCTAGAAAAGCAATTTGTTTCTTGTTGGTTTAAGTATTTGATTCAAGTAAAATGTTGGTGCCCTTTACCAAGTTTGTTGTGTTCACCTTGGCACCAGCCTTGGTGATGATATGGTGCACCACCCCCAACCTTTGGGGGCGCATCTCACATTCATTCCACCATGTAGGTGCTAACCCTGATTAATTCCTACATGTATTTGGTGACCTCCCTGGGTGAGCTCAAGATATCCTCACCACTAGTGAGAATGTTCTAAGGAGCCTCACCTGTGATGACCTTGAGCTTGTGACCCCTGATCTATCTCCCTTGGTGTCACCAGGCCCGCCTTCCCCATTGCCCCTCTCCTCTGAGATCCCAGTTGTACTGGTCCCAGGAAGGGATGAGGCCGTTCCAGAGTCTACCCCCAAGCGCGCCCCCTGGTTGCTCAGCAGGACAATTCTTATGGATTTGGACTCCTACTTTCCCTGACTATCTGCTGTGTCCTCCTTGTGGATGCCACTTTGAGCGACCATTCCAGTTCTTCACTGGATGGTGTCCTGGTGGATTCTTACCCTGGGATGGGAGCCAAACTTAGTTTAGCCCCCCTCTTTCACAGTAAGGGCAAGCCATCATGGCCTTAGCTTCATCAAAATGTGAGCAAGTTGTAGTTGTAGTTTTCCAGAGCAGAGCTTGTAGGGGACAGACACAAATTCTGGGACAGCCAAAACAGAATAGCTATAACTATCTGATTCATTGTAATAAGAATCTCTAGTCTTGGAATTGCTTGACAGATCATGAAATAGGTGAAGGATAGTTGGGCCAGACAAAGGGGGAGATTCCTTGTCAGAGGGAGGATCAGAAGGAGACAGGGGAGATTGGTGCAGGTACAAGAGTGGTGTCCAATTTTTCCGCAGTTATGACACCCTTGTCTCTTAGGCTGTCCACTTGAACCAAGAGTCATGATATGTGGTGTTGTGAGGTAGTTCCAGCATTACTAGCCTTATTAATCACAAGCCACTGTACCTCCATGGGTCAGGTGAATATCTTTCAGGAGAGTTTTGATACTCTTCATGGAGGTAGGAGAGGCCTTGTGAGCCTTGAAGTGCAGAAACAATAGTTGATTAACCTTCAATGCATTGGAACAAGCTGTGTATGCTTCCTGGGGGATCAACTGACAACTGGTAATAAGTTGTTGTCCTTCAACATAAAACCAGTCAACAAACTCAGCTAGGGTCTCCTTGAGTTTGAACGCAATATTCATGAAGGCATCTTTCTTGACCTCTAAACTAAGATCCACTCCAAACTCTTCAATAAGAAGGTGTTTCATATCCTCCCAAGTGACAATAGACAGAAGTTCAGGGACTACAACTTCTTGGCAAGTGAGATGTAAGCAAATGAGGATATGTTCCTTCTTAATTTTGTTGGTTGCAATACGCATTAGGGTCTTGTAGATTATTAAAAAGGTAGCAATGGTAGAGGTTTTAGGGTCAAATATCTTTTTGAAAGAGGGCTTGTAATTGGAGCCAATGGACAATGAGGTAGATTGGCTATTATCACCTGGGTTGAGGACATTAATATGAGGATTTCCTTCAAACTTGGATTCTGTAGTGGGCTGTCTAGCCCATAATAATTGAAGGCTCTCCTCCAAGATGTCAAGGGTAGAGCTGTTTTGCCCGCTAAAATCTCTAGTGATAGTAAAAATAGTTCCAAATTCATCAATCCACATTTGTTGTACTTCCAAAGTGCCTGCAACTCCATTGACGCTGGAGGCCAAAGCAGTAGCCTGTGACTCCAAAGGAGTGACACGCTTGTACATTGCTTCATTCAAGCAAGTAAGGTTCCGCACTTCCCTTTTCAGAGAATCATGTCTGTTGGAAACATTAAAGGTAACTGCTGCCAAGTGGTCCAAAGCTATATTGCAATTGACACGGGGTTTCACTTCCAAGCCAGGACAGCATCTGTTGTCTGCTTGTGCTGGAACCACAGTGGCATCAGGATCTCCCTCACTCTTTGATTCAGAGGATGACTTGTCTGAGAGGCATTGTTGCAAATACTTGACCTCCCCACATAGCGCAGCTAGCTGATCTGTCAAGGAAGCAATGTAGGGGCCAGGCATAGGCATCACTGAAGGGGAACTGGAACAGAAGCTTGGCGTCAAGTGGTAGCCTTGAGTTAAGTTATGGCTTCCCAAACCTTAGCCTCAAAAGCAGAGGAGACTTCCACCAAAGGAGTAGGAGGAGGCACTTCAATTGAGGCTACTCTGTCATCAACATAGTTTTGAACCTGACTCAGAGTGTTGCCTAGAGCAACCTTATCTAGACCATATTATAGGTGCAAATGTTGGCCCCAATTTTCAATGTGGGCTCCAACCAACTCAAGCTGGGAGTTGACATGCTCTCAAAATTGGTTGAGCTTGGTAAATAGGGTCTCAAAATCTTATCAACATTTCAAGAGAGTTGCTTCAATATGTCCTTACTGCATTACTTGGTGGTTATCTAGTTCACATTATTGATCCCTGATATATCTGGGAAGCAAGGAGTAAAGCAAGTTCAGAGACAAGCTCAGGTATTTATGCAAAGCCAGCAAATTGCGCTAATTGTCTGAGATACAGGCAGAGAGGCTATGCATTTACTCCTGGTAGGCCATGTTCTGCGCCTGATTATTAGAGACAGCAGTAGCCACAGCAGCTGGGAGTTGTTTCTGTGATCCTAGTGCCAACTGGTGGTGAACTAGAGTGGGCTGGATAAATTGGTTGACCAGCACGCCAATAGTTTCCATTGACTCCATAAAAGCAGGGGGAGGCCAAAATCCAGGAGGAAAAAATACAGATCCTTGGAGGCATAGCCAGGGCATGGGCCAGGAATAGTATGCATTGCCACAGTGCCTGTGTGGAAGAGGGAACATGCGGCGTTGAAGGATTGCTTGTAATTAAGAGAGAAAGTAGGAAGGGGGCCCACACAGGCCCAGGAGATAACACCATTACTGTTGGTGTAGAGGGAGAATTGGTAATATCTTCTTCAAGCAGAGGACTAGAGACTTTGGGTGGTTTGGGTACTTCAGAGACAAAAGGAGAAGGACCAGAGAAGGTGTGAGGGAATATAGTAACCAAGGGGCTTTTAGCTCCTGTAGTGAGCACCATTTTGTTGTGCTTGACTCCTGGGGACAACATCCAGAAGGACAAGGCAGGAAATCTTTATAACAAAATATTTGAGGTTCAAAGATAGCCTTGGGTCAGCCTTCAGGGTAAAATTAAGGGCGTGTACCTTAATTTCCTGAAATACAAGATGAGTTATTCCTTTTGGCAAAAAGAAAATAAAAAAGCTTAAAGAATATTAAATCCAGCATAAATGTAGATAAACTTGTCTTTATTAGGAGCAATGATTCTACTTAAATAGTAGACAAGGGGCAATGATCACTCATTAGGTAGACAGAGTGATTGAGGAGGTCACATTGGGATGAGGTCATAGCAGGATCAGACAAGGGGAAGTATGGTATTCCGGAATGGGTGGATATTGGACCAGACCCATTTACAGAGGGCAAGGAATTCCCAAAATTGAAAGTGAAACCAGCCAAATCTTTGCACATATCACTATTTGAAGGCTATATCAAAATAGCATTAATAGTGCAATTTACAAGTATCTTCCTGTCCTTCAGCTAGTCCTGCTCCATGATCTTCCAGTTCTTCATCTAGCCCTACTCCATTATCTTCAAGTCCTTCAGCTAGTCCTCACTATGAACTACCTAGGTTCATCTGCACTATGAACCACATTGGTTTTATTTTCAGTACCTTTTACTAATACCTCAGATCCAGGCAATAAGTCTACAAGGATAATAGTGTTTGAATGGGCCCTTGCAAGTGTTCACCACTTAGCCCATTCAACCACAGACAATCCTCATGTCTGTACAGTTGTCTTCACTCACCCAGGTGGTTAAGTTTGAGCTTTCAGGTGCAAAGTAACCAACTTTACTTTCTAGAGGCCTGATCATACCAAGTTCTGCAACTGATTTCTCAAAAAGCTACCCTGATAACACCTCTGAGCATATTCATGCCCCCAATGATAGCTTTAGGACCTCCCCAAAGCCCTCAAGGAAACACAGACAAGGTCACCCTATCAGTCTTTTAGAGTAAGGTTCTTGCTTACAGACCTCCTGTAAGTGGCCAAGGAATTGCAGAGCTAACTCAGCCCCTCTCTTCCCTAGCAGTCCTTAGTTACCTTCTAGTTTATATAATCCATTCTTCCTAGTATACAATGTTACCTACTAAGTTGAAGAGACATCCCTCCCCAGTAGCCCTTTGTTACCTACTGGGTTGAGACCTTATCCTCCCCTAGTATACAATTTTATCTACTAGGTTCAAACACCAAACCATTACCCTAGTAGCCAATATTACTACTAGGCTGCTACATTCCCCACCTATAGTAGTCAATAATTACCTACTGAGTGGAGATCTCACCCTCCTCTAGTAGACTATGTTACCTACTAGGCATTTACCTGTCCCAAAACCACTATACTTTGCCAACTTTCAGCATAGAGTCTTTATTGTGATCAAATTAGCCCTTGCCTGCACAATTGCTTCCATGTGAACTGTCACAAGACAAATCTCTCTATCTTGTGTTAAAGCAATAATAGACAACATAAAAAGTCAATCTTGACACTATAGGATATGCTGGACTCTCCCAAGAAGTAAATCACTCTTCTGGAAGAGGACTTGGACAATACCTGCTTGGAAAATAAAGCCTATACTGATGAGCTAGACAAATATCAAGCAATGATAGATTAAGTAATTTAATTTTCACAGCTATTAAGATGAAACATCAAATAAAGATTAAATTAAATGTTGCAACTAAGTTTCCAGACTTGCCTGCCAATGTATATTATGATACACAGGGGGCGCTCAATGAGCCACCCCTTGACGTATCTAATAACATGGACCAACCTTATGGCAACGTTGAGCTACAGGTACTTTCTCCTAATTAGGAGTGCTACCAATTTGACCTGCTGATCCTGCACAAGCTATTCCTTGACTTCAAACTCTACATGGACGCGCCACCATGCTACTCCCTTGTGGCCCAGTGGCTTTCTCCATATAGTATATTAATCACAATATTCTACAATAAACAATACATTATTCTTATTATTATGTACTTTCTATTGGACTTTTGTCTTCCCCAAATTCAAAATACTGAATCCTCATTGGCTCAGTTGCAACAGTGGTAGCAGCAGTAGGTTGACAACTTACCTAAAACAAAATCACCCCTAAGAATTGACAAAGTACAGGCCGTATGGCTACTCCCCATCAAGAAACATTCCTGCCAATTCCCGAGGGGGACATTCCCAACGGGTACGTAATCTATCAAGATCAACTGGTACTTACAAGTGTGTACAACTGACTCTATCTTGGGCAGCAAAATGCTAGTGTCACTCTGCCTCAGTCAGATTTGTCACAACACATGCTCAACCTTCAGTTATAACCCTTTGTGGGTGGCATGGAAGGGGCTGACATTGTCAGTTGGCTCCACTCCACCAGGACCCGCCTCTGTGTATATCAGGTACCTGAGCCTATATGGGTTGCCACTGCTTCAGGCCGTCTTACTGGACCTGCTGCAGTTTGGTTCAACACCTAGGCCAGCCAAGAAATAGAAATTACCTGGGCGTCATTCAGGGATGCTGCAAAGTCCCACTACAGTGAGACGTTCTCACCCATTGTGGTAGGGACTCCCCTCCTGGATATCAAACAAACTGGGTCTGTTCCTGAATATCTTACTGCCTGGCAGCAAGATCTTGCCGCCGCCCCAGAAGTTGTAACTGATGAGAACACCATGCTCCTTACCTTGATAGCTAATGGGTTAAACCCCCATATATGCAAGTGGGTTCCTGTAGGTTGCTGTATCTCCATTGATGACTGCTATAAGGCCATTATGGAGGCTAATAATCAGGCTTTAATGGGTTTCTGTTGCTCCAATGATGAACCACCCCAACCTTGTTCCACACCTGGCAGTGCTCACAACCAAGTAGGTTGCTGCCAGCCACACCAACAGGAAAATGGGGTTAAGCGCCCCTGCAAAGGGGAACTCCAGCTAGCACTAATTGAGGACCTGGGAAAAGCCTGGTGGTTGTAGTTACAAGAGGTTCTATAACCCCACTTGACCCTCACTCTCAAGCCCTCCTAACAAAGAACCCCTGTAACTGCAATGTTCACAAAGTTGAAACCCTTGACGTTTTCCAAGTGCATAGCAATGACCCCATGCTTCAAACCAGTTACTCTCCAAATAAATTAACTTGCTTGGCCTATCCCTTCTTTTTCCGTGGGAATACCCACAAACTACTTGTAGATACTGGGGCCAACCACACTATGGTTGACCAGGCGTTTGCAGACGCTCAACAGCTAGACCAAGTGCCAAGCAGATTCAAGGCAGTATGGGTGGCTGATTCCCAAATATTGGCAATTACTATGAGACAGTACTCTTCTCTGTGAGAATGGGTAACATCCCTGGTTAAGCTCTCTGGCCTATCATGGCAGGGCTCAGCCACAATGACATTGCTGGCCTTGAATGGCTTTTCCATAACCAATCCTACATCAACTGGGATATGTCTGTGATCACCCTCAATAGGAATGGGGTGGGCTTTCAGATATACCGCGTTGAAATGAGCAAGTTGCTCCATGATAATGTGTTTGTCACAATTACAGAGACAGATACATGTGAATTCAAGGGGAAAACTGGACTTTAATCAATATTCAGTCAAAGTTATATGCGCCAAACCACTTGCAGCCCTCCCCTTGACTAACCACCTCCACCAGCACTTGCTGCTCTCCTCAAGGAATATAATGACGTCTTCAGTGAATCACTGGACCAACTACTCCTCCCCAGAAGATCCAGCATGCTGTACAGCTTCAAGGGTCCCTTCCCAAGGCGCCCCCTCTATTGCTTGACACCAAAAGAAGATGAAACCCTCTGCCAGCACCTTGTAGACAGACTTGACAAAGGTTTCAAACGCCCCTTGCTTTTTGCCATATGGGGCTGCTGTCTTCTTTGTAGCCAAGAAGAACGGGTCCCTTTTCCTAGTCACAGATTACTGTGCCCTCAATGAGGTGACTGTTAAAAACAAGTACTCCCTGCTGTTGATTATTGACCTGTTTGACACGCTCACAGGTGCAAAGATCTTTAGCAAGATTGATCTCACCGCGGGGTACAACCAGGTCTGCATTGTACCAGGGGATGAAGCAAAAACTGCCTTCTGAACACTCTACGGGCTGTTTGAGTGCCAGGTCATGAACTTAGGAATGACCAATGCTCCTTCCACTTTTGCCATGTCAATGAATAAAGCATTTGAGGAATTGATTGGAAAGTGTGTTGTTGTGTACCTTGACAACATTATTGTCTTCAGTCAAGATCAAACCACACACTTCCAACCCCTCCATACTGTCCTTGACATCCTTCAAAAAAACCAGTTGAAGGCTAAGCCCCCCAAATGTGAATTCCTCAAGTTGGAGATCTTGTTTCTTGGACACATCATCTCTGCCCAAGGGAATAAAGCCCAACCCTGCCAAGATTAAGGCAATCACCAGCATGCTGCCTCCCACTGATGTAGGCCAGGTGCTTACATTCTTAGGCATGGTTGCCTACATGCGCAAGTTCATCCCCAATTGCAGAAAACTTATTGCACCTCTCACCAAGCTCCTGAATACTAAACAGCACTTCCATTGGACCCCTGCCACAGACCAAGCCTTTGAGACACTGAAGAAGAGACTTACAACAGCGCATGTATTACAGTTTTCCAATCAAAACCGCCAATACAAACTTGATACTGATGCCTTGACAGGGCCATAGGGGGCATGCTATGGGTAGAAACTGACAAGGGCATCTTCCTCCCTGTGGCATACAAATCCAGGAAGCTCACTGACTCAGAACAAAATTACCCAATTCATGACAAGGAGTTAGCAGCAACTGTGCACTGCGTCAAGAAGTGGCGCTGTTACTTGGAAGGGGCCACCTTTCCACTCTGTGTCCTGACAGATCACAAGTTGCTCCAATACTTCAACATGCAGTCCCACTTGACATGCCGCCAGGCAGGCTGGGTCAAGCATCTATCTCCTTACCAGTTGCATATCAAGTACAAGCCTGGGAAAGAACTTGTCACACCAGATGCCCTCTCAAGGCTCTACGTGGTGTCCATCACTGGGGACAGCAGTTTGGACCCCAACTGGCCAATGCTCTACCTCTGACCTGAGGCAACCTGTTACAAAGGCCTTAACTTGATAACCATCTCCAAGCTAAAGATCAATGAAAGCCAGTTCACCACTGATGCTGGTAACGTCTGCTGCCAGGCAGAGACAGGTGAAAAGACACCCTATATTCCCACCACACAGCAAGGAGACACCATATTCCACTACCACCACACCTTAGGCCATGTCAGAAGTGGAACTATTTGAAATCATGATATCTAAGGTTTGGTGGCCGTGTTTGCGCCAAGACATCTTAGATCTCCTTGAGAAATGTGTGTTGTGTGAAAAGAATAAATCAAAGCCTGCACCCCCCAAGTCCGTCCTACCCACTAAGGCCATGGAACCCTTTGAGCAGTGGGCCCTTGACATTGTGGGGCCTCCCCCAAAGACAGACTTGGGAAGAAATACATCATCACAGCCATTGACTACTTTACCTGCTGGTCAGTAGCGTGGGCAACCACTAACCACACTGCCATCACCATCACTTGCTTCATTGGCAAGGAAATTGTGGCCCATTTTGGACAACCCAAACGCCTCATTACGGACGGGGGTCCCAAGCTTGTTGGACATGTCATGAAAGCATACTGCGTCAAAAATGCCTTACAAAAATAGTCACAACTCCATACCATCTTCAAGCCAATGGGCGCGTAGAGCAATTGAATGGCTCCCTAGTCCAGTTGATTACCAAACTCTCACAGGAACATCCTAATACTGCATGGACTGAACACCTGCCCACCTCACTGCTCATTTTAAGAGCAAGAGTCAACAGGGGCACCGGGTTCAGCTCCAGCACCTTAGTCTTTGGAATACTCAATGGTTTGGCAGGAGTAGAACAAAGGAAGCTAAAAATCCATGGTTCCTGCAAAACCTCCTTGTTGCCTACCCCTTCCCTGAGCCAGTGGCGCGCCAAGGCCAAAGACATTAAACACAAGTAAATTGAGAGCAGGACAAGACACCTTGAGGACTGATACACCGTAGGTGCCCCCGTCTACACCCTCAACCCCAATTCAGCCAAGCTAGAAACCAACCACTTGGGGCCCTTCAAGATAGCTGCAGTTTATGATAACCACACCTACCAGCTGGAGGACAACCAAGGCAACACTAAAAGGCTTCACCACAATTGCTTGCACCCCTACTGTGCCATCCCCACATAAAAGCTGTTTGTGTGGACCTTCCCAGATCTCCCACAAGCTCTGATTCTGGTGTCTGACAACAAGCAGGGGTAAGGTGGTGTTGAAACCAAGTTTCCATACTTTTCTGCCAATGTATCTAACAATACACAGAAAGCTTGATGAGCTGCCCCTTGACATATCTAACAACATGGACTAATCTGATGGCAACATTGACCTATAGATACTTTCTCTTAATTAGGAGTGCTATTAATTCAACCTGCTGATCCTGCACAATTTATTCCTTGGCACTAATCCTTACATGGAACATGTCCCCCCTTGCGGCCTAGTGGCTTTCCTCATATAGTATATTAATCACAGTATTCTATAGTAAAAATTACCTTATTCTTATTATTTCTGTCCTTTCTATTGGACTGTTGTCTTCCCCAATTCAAATACTGAATCCTCTTTGGTTCAGTTGCAACATAAACCAAAGCCACCTGCAAAAAACAAACGGTGCAAGTTTTTTTCCTGATGACAACAGGGAACAAAAGCCGCTAATAATTTTAATATGACACATAAAACACATCAAACACCAATAAAAACTTAGTCACACTCAAAGTTGATTATATTCACCCAAAATACATAACAGATCAAACTTGAATAAGGATATTCCAGGATCCAAATAACACCCAGGTGTATAATTTTTTTAGAAAAGACATATTTAGGACAAATAATTTCAAATAGAGAGCATGGAATAGGTTCACACTCAGTAAACAAACCCAGATAAACAACAATGTATTTTCACTTTATTTTGATTGAAATCAAGCCCCAAAAATGAAAGATAAAAATTCATAACCAGCCAAATTATTTTTGTTTAACAAATTGGGGTATCAAATTTTAAATCTAGCTTACCAATTAGAGTGTTCAGATACTATATAGAAAATTTATAAAAAAATCATCTCATACCAATCAAAAATTATTATATATCTTTTTATTAAGGTTTTATTGTATTTATAAAATGGTTTTTGTGATTGATAGTGATTTTTCTTTTATTGACGCTCATACCAAGAGATTATGAAAGGCAATAACTAATATCAAGGATATAATACAGCAGCATATACAATCAGGGCTTTAAATACCCACAGGAGGACAAAGAGCTGTATGTTCCTGCTGCTGAAGCTGAAAACTTGTTGTTTGGACTCCACTAATAAGATCAATCATCAAACCAGTGTACAAGAAGATGTTGGAATAAATCTGTCTTCAGCCAATGATATACTTTCTTCATTAGATGAACTTATTCAATAAGCATATGAAATTTCTCAGGAAGCAGACACAGGCACAATATTAAAGAAAGGCCAAAAGCTTATAAACAATCAGATTTTCTAGGAAATTATGGTTTTTAACACAAAGGTGATGAATTTTGGGCAATTACTGAACACTTTGGGTTTACCTGAGCAACCATAATGAGATAGTTTATGGGGGTGTGCAAGATTGGAAACACTCTCAAAGTGAAGCCAGTATGCTCTAAAATGGCATCCCAGTGCACAGACCTTATCCTATCATGATGTCTCTATTAAAACACAACTCTGAAATCAAGATAACTCAGTTCAGATAACAACTAAGTCATTATGGTGTTTGGGTCCCCAAGCATATGTTCCAGGTTTGTATGTATGGAGTTGTAATATTGGTGTATTTATTTTCCAATTGTTATGGTGATGAATTGATAGAGTCTAATAATACATTGTATAATCCAGAATTGAGTGGATTTTTCTAGACAACTTCTCAAGTTAACTATTGATGATGTAATATTTATATCATACTTTTAAACTAGTCATAAACTGCCAGGATTATGAACTTAAAAATACCACAATGCTGTAAGTGTCTCAAAACAACTATAATCTAACTATATTAGGTTTTTTCTTGGTAGTTTTCCCAAGAGGAACTGTATTTAGTTATAATTTAGTTAATTGTGTCAGCAGGTATAGATACAAGTCCACCATGGAGGCCATACTGGAGACATAGGAAGCAACTGGGGCCAAATAAACAGTCAAATGATTCATCAAATGAAAGACAATAAGAAGGTAAATGATGCCATCCAAGAGGCAGAAATACAATGCTCTATAATCCATCATGCCATGTAGACTGTCATCTTGCTAATATTATATTTTAAGATAATGACAGTATAATTCAAGCCAGGGATTAAGAGGACATGAATTCTATACTAATGGATCTAAATGACCATATTTAATTATTTACTTAGAGGGATTTATCTGATATTTTTCTGAATCAATATTTTTATGTTAATTACAGGGAGCACCGCCATAATCTTTGTTTTCCTATTGTTGCTCTGCTCTATTTACCCCCACCCCATCTATGATAGAATAGTAGTATAAAGTTCTTAATAATGTAACAATAGTTGACATAAATGGACTTTTATCATATTTTTACATATATAAACCCCTCTACACCAAACATAAACCTTTCTTATCATCCCTTATTGATTTCTCTAGCCATACTTGAGCACAAAGCTCCCTTAGCTAATCACAAAGACATCTTAAGAATCCAAATGTCCTTTGTTCCATTCTAGATTCCCTTTTTTCTTTGATTTTCTTTGTCTCTTGTGGTCAATTAAGCACATGACAGGAATTAAATAATGTTGCAATTTCTTTTTTTTATGAATCCTTTATCTAGAATTTATTGACCTTAGATTGTCTATAAGTAAAAGCAGCATATCAAAAAACTTTATTTTAACATTGCATGTTGATTAAATTTTTTTAGGATTCAAGGAAAGCATTCTCAAAAGCCTTCAGCTTTCTTGATTTATTTGATGAAGGCAAAGCCAATAAAAATAAAATACAGAATCAACATATAATTCAAACTAAAAAGGCCATTTTTTGGTTGATTTCTAGATTTCTGATGCCATTCTTAGTATACTAATATGTCACAAGCTACCACCTAATTATCACAAAATGACAAACTCCTGTTGACTATGCTCATAGGAAAACCTCAACTACAGGATTCAAACCCTAATACCCTGCAGGCTGCCAGCCCGCAGATTTTTGGGCTTAAACCAGAGCGGGATTTAACTTTGGAGAATCTCCTAAGGCTTGATGAATTAAAATTATTTGCATCAAGGCTCCCCACATCAAAGGTTCCTATTAACCCAACCAATGAGAGCGCAAGCCAGGCCAAAGATACTGGAATAACTCAAGCCACCGCAGCAGGGGAAGCAAAGAAACTTCCTGTGGAATGCAGGCCACCCAAAGATGACAAATCCCACACCCTGAAAGGGAAATTCAAGTTTTCTCAGTTTGAACCAGTCAATTAAATAACTCCCGCAATGGATGCCACAGAGGGCTATAAAAACCTGGTAGACAGTAGCACCAGGCCCAAAGGAGGTAAAAGTTTCTTCATGGCAGATGGGTGCTGTGATCTGAGGCGTGGCACAGAGTCACAACGGGAAATCCTAACTTTAGGATTGGATTTGTATTAAGTTTTGGTTAGAATGGCAGGGAAGGCTATACAATTACCTTGTGGTCCTGAATGAATAATATCTGCTAGACGTGGCTAGAGAGGCGCCAAAGTATGTGGAGACACAAAGACAAAAATGTGGATAGAACTTAATTTTATTAGAAAATAGGAAGCAGATTATATAGTGGTAGACAATACCACAAAACACTACCAGGACGGTAGGATTGCTTGCCACCAGCATGAGTGGAGCAAGTGAGTTGTGCAGGATCAGGAAACTGAACAATTGTATTTCCCCTTTTAGAGCCAGCCTCATTTCAAAGGGCAAAAGCAAAAGAGAGAGATTCATCCTCAAAATAACCCAACAAAGACAAAATTGAAACATGGTGAATGGTAGCACTCATGACACTGCCCCCCTCTAGATTGGCCTTAGGGGGTGATACTTGCGGAGGAACTTAGCATGCACACAAGCAAAATGTTAACCACTATAGAGGAGTTTTACTGTATACTCTGATCCTTGCTTGAAGGTCACTTATAAGAGCCCAATCCACAACAAGCCTAGTTTATGAGCTTGTCCTCCTACTCTGTGTTGATAATATAGAATGTGGTCTCTAATGGTAAACTCAGGCAGGGGGATCTCCTGGCATTGTCAGGGGAGATCTCCAGAAGCTTGATCTTATAGGCAATCTGTAGGCAGTAGCCTGTATATCAATGATGCAGTTGACTAGATCTTTGATGTGCTCATCAGGGTTCATGGCCTTAACAGAGGAGAGTAGGGGGCCCCCAGGAGCAAGGGGTAGTGGCTTCACAACCATACAGCATAGCAAAAAGGGAGTACCCAGTGACACAATTCTTTCTAAGGCAATAGGAAAAGAGAGCAGCAGGTAAGTATAGATCCCAGTTGGCGGCATCAGAGTAAGTAAGCTTCCTCAAGATGAAAACCAGAGTTGGGTTGGCGCGCTCAACTTCCCCATTGGTGGAAGGATTATAGGGGGCAGAGAAAGACTGGTGAGACCCCAAGGCTTCAACCACCAAGGTCACTTACTTGTCATTGAAGTTAGTCACATTGTCAGACAACAACACTTGAGGGAATCCTTGCAGAAGAATGCATCTTGCAGAAGAAAGGCAGTGGTTGTCTTGGAAGTGATATCTTTAGTAGAAAGAGCTTCTACCTACATTCTAAAAAATGATTAACAGCAAATAGGATAAAGCGGCAACCAGAGTGGGAGCAAGGGAGAGGCCCTACAGCATCAATACTGACAGTGTGAAATGCGTGCTGTGGGGGGGGGCTAGCTTGAGCTCATGAGCGGCGGTGTTAGGACGTTGGAGTTGGCAATCATGGCAACTAACAATAACATCTGGGATCAGCAAGCAAATATTTTCCCAGAAGTAATTCTTCTGAAGCCAGGCATGGGTCTTGGCAACACCCCCCATTTCCTGTCTCCTTATGGGCTTGCAGCACCAACAAAAGGCAAAGACTAGGCTTTACATAGGGCAAGTGGTGTTCTTGTACTTTCTTGAAGAGCTGATTGTCATAAATGAGGGTGTCTTCAGATAGCTTATAAAGGGCAACACAAACTTCCTCTGTCTCATTCTTCCATGACAAAGGGTATCCAATTAGTTCATACAACCAGTCAGCTTCAGCAGGGTTAGGGCAAGGGTGGGCATTCTTGACAGTCTGTCAGAATTCTGATGTTGAATCCTGGGGCAGTGCAGCACAGTGAAGTCATACCCTTACAATTGAAGAGCCTATCTAGCTAGTTGTCCTTTGGGTTTCTTGAGTTATTGTAGCCATTTAAGCAAAGCATGGTCAGTAACCACAGTAAAATGGGTGCCATACACATAGTGGCGGAACTGCTTGACAGCATGTAGTACAGCAAGGAACTCCTTCTCAGTCACACTGTAGTTCTTCTCATGCTTATTTAGGACACAAGAGGTATAAGCTACAGGGTGATCCACATCCTCATCATCCAGTTGAGCCAAGATAGCCCCAATAGCCAGGTCACTAGCATCAGTATATAAGATGAATTCCTTATTGTAGTCAGGATATACTAAGATGGGAGCCTCTTTAAGTTTTTACTTAAGGGTTTTAAAGGCCTGTTGTTGACTGGTGGTCCATTTAAAAGGGACATTGCACAACAACTGGACCAAAGGTTCACCAGTGTCAGCAAAATCAGGGATAAATTGTCTATAGTATCCCATCATGCCCAGAAAGCCTTGGAATTCTCACAGGTTAGTGGGTGGAAGAATTTTGTCAATTGCCTTAACTTTCTTAGTCATGGGGCAGATTCCTGTCTGAGTCACCTCATGGCCCAAGAATTCAAGGCGCTCCTTGAAGAAAGCACACTTAGATGGTTTTAACTTAAGTCTTTCCTCACAAATCTTTATGAACACCTCCTTGTGATGGGCCAAGTGATTGTTGAAGGTGGCGCTGAAGACAATTAAATCATCTAAGTACACTAAAACACACAAGAGCTTCAAATCACAGAGAATGGAATCCATGGCTTGTTGGAAAGTAGCTGGAGCATTGCAGAGTCCTTTCGGCATTCAAGTGGGCTCAAACAATCCTTCAGAAGTGATGAGCGCTGCCTTATGTCTATCTTTGGGAGAGAGATCAACTTGCCAGTATCCAGAAGCCAGATTCATGGCAGAGAAGAACTTAGAGCCCCCAAGGCAGCAGAGAGCATTGTCAATGTGTGGTAAGGGGTAGGAATCCTTTTTGGTTAAGGAATTCAAGTGTTGGTTGTCCATCACAATACGGTGACCTCCATCCTTCTTCTTCAGTATAAGCAGGGGGAAGCCCATGGACTTTTGGAAGGAGCAAGCAGTCCAGCGTCTAGAAGTTGTTTGGGCTCTTTAGACACCTGAGCATCCTCTACTTGACTGCACCGGTAGGGTTTAGCCCAAAAGGGGGAGCATCAGTATCAATCTGGTGAATGACGCCTTTGGCTAAACCATAATTGGTGCTATCTTTAGCAAAGATATCCAAAAATGGTCTAGTAGGTCAAGCACCTCTTTCTGTTGAACCTAAGATAATTGTAGGAAGTCTTGGGCAGTGAACAATGATAGGACTTGTGGCTCATCCTCAGGTAAGTTAAAGTCCTGGAACGTACCAAAGGAATGGAGAAATAGGACGTCAGGAGCATTCAACAACTTGCCATAGCCAACAACCTGCCCTCTAGACACATTTAAGGGGATAGCAGTCAAGGTGGCAACCAGCAGCTGAACAGGGTCTTTATGGGAGACATCCAAGATTCCTGGGCAGAGATAGGATTTTTTGCATCCTAGCAAGGGAGGAGAGTACAACTCTAGAAACATACACTCAGGCAGCTCATACAACATTTGGGAGTCTAGGATATCCTGAGACCCAGGCAGAATAGTCACAGCAGAAGTGGCCAAGAGAGGAATCTCATCAGACGCAGGAAAAGCCATGGGAGGACACTTCATGTTGGAGGAATGGGTCTGGTATTTTAGAGGGAAACACCAGTGGGATATTCTAGGGCACATGTCTTGAGGCGCTTCCCAGGAACTTTAACTGGCTCTTCAAAGATCAAAGGGACCTTGTACCCTAAGATAGAGAGGTATCTGTCCTTTAAATTGATGATCCCATTGTATTCTCTAAGGAATTGAGTATCAACTAAGAGGTTGTAGCTCTTGTTCTCTAGGACAACAGCAGGCGCGGCCAAGAGCAGCTAACCAAATTTCATGGGCAGAGCAGAATAAGCTTCTATAGCTCAAGTCATGGATATCCCAGCTGTGCCATACAATTAATGATATTTAAGGTTGGGGGCAAGTTTGAGCTTCTTGACAAGCTTTGAGGAGACAACATTAACAGGAGACCCTGTGTCTAAGACAGCCTTATTTTTCACCTTTTGGATGGATATTTTCACATGAGTGGTGGTGCAACCAAAGGGAGGGAGGAAAGCCAGAATGTCTTGGGCTTCTGATAGTTCTTTGTCCCACTTTTCAATCATGCATCTGAGGCCCAGGAACTCATTATTGACCATCTGAAGAGGGAGCAAGACAGAGACGTTTTTGAACACAGTGTCAGCAACTCAGCAGCTTCTTCAGAAGAATCAACAAGCACAGGAGACCTCTTAGCTTGGGTGAGGTAAGGGCAAGAGACAACTTCATTGACTTCAGGCAGAGGCTTGGTGGTTGTAGTAGTCTTCCCAGATTGTAGCTTATAAGGGACTGCAATAGTTTCAGGGACGGCCAGTACAGAGTACCCATAAGCATCAGTATCTTTTACATCAGAATTGTCCATGTCAGAGTCATCAGATATACTGTGGAATATCAGCAGAATGGGAGGAGCCTCATTTTCAGCAGGCTCAGAATCAGCAATGGAGGGATTAATTGAAGGAGACTAAGAAGAATTGTCAATCAAGAGTGTCTCTGCCTCTAGGTTGACTGTTCTTTTCCCACCTGCTCCTTGATATCAGCTTCTTCAATCCAAGAATTGGTACAGAATCAAGTGTGGTGACCTATCTAGCCGCAGTTATGGCAACCCTGGCGTCTAGGAGTATTCTGGGAGTTAATAGTGAGGATGTTTGAACCACAGGAAGAAGAACCAGAATTAGAGGCAGGTCAATTCTCACGCACAACATCTCCAGAATGGGTAAGGTGCATATCCTGCAACAGTGTCTTTATGCTCTTTATAGAAGAAAGCATGGCTTTATGGGCCTTGGATTTAAGACACAGGAGCTGGTTAACCTTGAGGGCTTGAGCGCAAGCCATGTATGCTTCATGTGTGGTCAACTGGCGGCTTGTGATCAGTTGTTGTTCTTTCATGTAGAATCTATCTGCAAATCCAGCTAGGGTCTCCTTTGGCTTAAAGTAATGTGCATGAAGGCGTCTTTCTTCACCTCCAAACAAAGGACACCACCAAACTAGTCAATCAGAAGCTACTTCATATCTTCCCAGGTTTCAATGGTGGGCAGCTCTGGCACTACTACCTCTTAGCAGGCTGGGTGTAGACAGATCAGAATGTGTTCCTTCTTAACCTCATCTGAGGCCCTTCTCATGGCAGTTTAATAGATAGTTAGGAAAGCTGCAATGGTTAAGGTTCTGGGGTCAAAAAATTGCTTAAAATTAGGCTTGAAATGTGCTTCTGAAGTTGGGCCACCATTGTTGCTATTGAGTACATTTATGCGTGGGGAGAATTCTGCTTCTGACTTGGTGGGGGGCTGCCTGGCCCACAGCTGGCAAACACTATTTTCAAGGGTAGTCAAGGTGTCAGAAGTGCGGGTGCCTGTATTATTAGCAAGGGTGTTCTGTTGCTCAATAACATCCAGGCGCTGACCCTGTGCAGTTACTATCAAGGAAAGCTCAGCCAGTCAGGAAGTAAGAGACGGGCCCACCAAAAGGCAAGGGGCAAACCTGTCATTTAATGAATTGACCACTTCACTTAGTTCTTGTACGTCTTTATCAAGCTCAGAATGATCTTGCTTCAGGAGGTCCATTTCATTGGCTAGAGTTATCAACTCTCTAGCACAATGGATGTGGGGGGCCCCTGACAAGCATGGCAACAACCATCTTTGCCCACAACTTCAGGTGGACTAACTACAGATGCCATTGCCTCACGCAAAGTAGCAACCTCTTGTTGTAATTCAGCAACCTGAGCTGTCAGCGCAAGCACTTGAGGGTCAGGCTGAGGGACTTTGGGGGGCAATCCTGACTGCATGTAGATGCTCTTAAATCTTAAATGGCTTCCAGAGCCTCTGTTCTCTATCTACTAGCTCATTGGATGTAGAAGAAAGCGGGCATCTGCTTTGGAGGCAGACAGTTCATTTACTTGAGTCTGGAGTTTGGCAATGGTGGCGGCGGTAGCAGCCCTTTCTTGATCAAAGTCCTCGCCAAGTTTACAGAGGCCCTTTTTAGCATGGACCACTACTTGCTGTAATTGGTCAAAGGAATAAGCACTGAACTTGTTGAGTTGTTGCACAAGTTATTCAAAGTTGGTGAGATAGGCGTTTAAAGTAGAGTCTACTTGGGCACACTAGGGCTGTTCCAGTTGGTGGAACTCGTGAAGGCGCTCTCTGACATAATTGGGGATGGATTGGCACATTATTTCAATGGAAGTGACCAAACAAGACTGAGAGGTGACAGAGTTGCGCTGATTGTTAGAAACTAAGGAAAACAGGGAATGAATCCACTGCTGGTAGGCTGTGAACTGATCCTAGTGATAGATGACAGCGGCTTGCAACAACAAAATTTCCTGAATGTGGAGCCCTAATACCATTTGATGATGGGCTAAGGCGTGTTATACAAAGGAGGACAATAAATGTTCATGTCAAAACAGCAGGCTCAACCCACCAACAAGGTTCCAAGCAAGCAGGTTTGTGACCTGCAATCCAATCACCCTGCCACTTGAAGCCAGACTAGGAAGTCAACTTGAATTACCAAATCCAATAACATGAACAGATGATGATCCCTTATGGTGGATACCTTGTTTTGGTGCTTGACTCATTACCAGGATCAAGCCACTCCTACACCATCCAAGTGTGTGATCAACACAATCATGTTCCTGTTATCCTTGATTCACAAAGACTATATAATCACTATCTCTCAATAAAGATTATTATCTAGTTTATAAATATTTTCCCCCTTGTGACTCTGCTAAAACATCACAGTTACAACTTGGTAGCACAGGTAGGTTTTCCATCCTACCTTATCTTGTAAAATTCCTCCTGTTTCCTGTACTTGCTGCAGCTAACAAATCCTTGACAGAATTATGTCTGGCCTCCTGCTGGACTGGATCCCAGACACCCCTGGTACCAAGATACCTGATGGCTTTGTCTTGTACCAGAACATGGTGATACCACTCCCTGCGGTTAATGCCCTGTCAGCACAAGGGTTCTTTCAGGCTCCCTCCTCCATTCCACAATCAACCAACAAAAACACTATGCCTGTCTAAGAGGCCCAAAGACTGCAAAGCGCTGCCTTGAAACCCTTTGCTGGGGCCAACAACAACAATGCTGCTGCATGGATCCAGTCCACCCAGAGAAAACTTGCCCAGATGGAATGCCCCCAGCAACTTTAGATTTTTGAAATCTCCATCCAACTAACCCATGACGCTGGCACCTGGTGTGACAAGTGGCATGAGGAACACACTAAGAAAGACTAGGATACCTTCAAACAAGACTTCTTGGCAAGATTTGTGCTTAAGGACACTGCACTCTTGATCATACGCCAATTAAAGAATCTAACCCAGACAGGCACTGTGAAGGAACTCATTTGCGCCTACAAGGAACTCCAACCACGCACATCCTCTGACATGGCTTTTGACACCCCAGCCACGCACCTCATGTACTATAACACACTCAAGTCAAATGTAATGAGACATGTGAACCTGGACCAAGTGACCAACCTACAAATCCTGTACCGCAAGGCAGAGAAAGCAGAACAAACATCCAACGTTCTCCATAAGGCACAAACTGAAAAACAAGAGAGACCCAAGGATTCTCACACAAGCGGGCGCTCCACTTGGCCACCCCTTGGAAGCAACAGGAATAACATCAACCATAAACCCACAAGCTCAAATGGACATGTGAATGAAAACAATGGACAGTCAAATTGTACGCATTTCTGTATCACTGCCACACAAGGCAATCAAGATGAGGGAAAAGCCCGGGAGAGCATTAAGCAAGCCAAGCTCTCCCCACACAGCTCCTGACTTGCCCAATAATGATTACCAACCCAAGGACGTGGACCAATGCCTAATGATCCAAGTACCCTCACAGGACCTGGTAATGTACACCATTTCCAGATATCCCAATAAACTGATGTCCTATCCTTTCCGTTTTTGCAGTTACACAGACTTGGCACTCCTGGACTTGGGCGCGGATTGAACCCTAGTCAACAGCAGTTTGTATACAAGTTCAAGCTAGCCACTAATCCTTTGTAGATTAGAAACATGTTCCTGGCTGATGAACATCACATTGCCGTGACAAGGGAAACCACCCCCTTCTCTGTCATGCTTGATAACCTACACTCCACTATCCAAGGCCCCATCATCAACTTCCCAAAGTTTGACATTGTACTGGGGTTGGATTAGTTACAAAAGAACAATCCTCATGTAGACTGGGAGACCTCAGTGTTGACCATTAAGCATGAAGGTGTCAACCATTAGATCTACCCTGACATAGCAGACCAACTCCTACGCAACCACGTCTTTGTGCGCATCACAGAGACCCTGGACAAAAAGAAAAACCTAAAGGTAATTGACTAGGACTCCTGCCAGTATGAGATCATACACTTCAAGGACCACCAGGATATCTCCACACCTCAGGATTGCAAAATTGTGGCCCACCATCTAGAAATCTTCAAAGAAGCTCTACCTGGGTTGCCCCCAGAGAAACACATTCAACACTCCACCTAACTCAAAGGAGCTGTACCCAAAGCACGGCCTATCTACAGGTTGACCCCAAACAAAGACAACACCTTATGCGCCTACCTCAATAAAGCGTTTGAGAAAGGACTCATCTGCCCCTCACAATCTCCTTTGGGGGCTGCCATATTCTTTGTGGCCAAGAAGGACAGTACCTTGCGTCTGGTCACAGAATACCAAGCCCTAAACAAAATTATCATCAAGAATTGTTATCCACTACCACTGATTGACAATCTCTTTGACGCCTTGGGAGGAGCCACAGTCTTCTCCAAGATTGACCTAACTGCAGGCTACAACCAGATTTGTATTAAGGAGGAAGACATTCCCAAAACAGCCTTCACACTAAGTACAGCTCCTACAAGTGTGTGGTGCTCAACTTTGGCATGAAAAACACCCCCTCCACCTTTGTGACCTTAATGAACAAAGTGTTTGCTCTGCACATAGGCAAGCATGCCCTATTCTACCTAGACAACATCATTGTCTACATTCCATTGGTGGAACAGCATCACAAAGACCTAGAGGCAGTCTTTGCTACCCTAGCACAACACAAACTGTTGGTCAAACCCTCCAAGGGCAACCTCCAGGATTAACTCATACAGAATGGAACATCCTCCATGTCAACAATTTCAAAAAAAAATTGCTTTATCTTTTATAATTTGAATTAAAAGCTCAAAATAAAAACCAACCATTGCTTCTATTATCAGTGTCAATCATTTAATCAATAAAAAAATCTTTAATATTGAAAAATAAGAAAAATATTTTTGAGAATTGTTGACATGGAAGATGCTCCATTTTGTATGAGTTAATTCTGGAGGTTGCCCCTCCAAGTGTCAGTTCTTCTGCAAGAAATTACCCTTCCTGGGACACATAGTCTCAAAAGATAATATCAAACCTGACAGCCAAAAGATACAGGCCATCTGCAAGATGCTGCCACCCAAGAATAAGTTGGAACTCCACACCTTCTTAGGGATGGTGGCCCATGTATACTGATTCATACCTGACTATGTTGTTTTGAATGCCACCTTATCTGCCATAACTGGCGCCAAATCCAAGTTTGTGTGGACCCCCCCCCCCAATGTGACCTCTGTTTTAGAAGCCTCAAGGAGAAACTCACAACAGCTCCTATCCTGAAATACCCCAAACGTGACAGGGAATACCAAATGGAAACTGGCGCCTCAGATTCATCCATTGGGGGGTACTAAAAATCAAAAATAACAATGGAGACTTCCTGCCTGTAGCTTATGAATTGCAAAAGTTGACAGATGGAGAATGTTGATACCCTATCCACAACAAGGAACTGCTGGCCATTGTACACTGCCTAGTCAAATGGTGTTATTATCTAGAACAACAGGAAGAATTCACAGCACTGACCAACCACAAGTTGCTCATAAACTTCAAAACCCAAGCAAATATATCTTGCTGCCAAGCCCGCTGGATGGAGCTCTTGGAGAGATTCAATATGCTCATACAGTACTAACCTGGTCCCAAGCTTGCCATGGCAGACAACCTCTCACGCCTATATGCCTGTGCCACAAGAGTGGAAAATGGGCTTGACCCAGACTGGCCTCTCTTGGTGCTACAAACAAAAGATGAGGGTTTCCCACCTGGAACAACTGACATAACAAAGGAAACAGTCATCAAAAACAAACACTTATTTGCTGACGTGTACAGGACCTTGCACAGAAAAATGTCCAACAGTACTACCATCCCTTATATCCCCACACACCAGCAAGTAGACATCATCCTACAATATCACAGAGACCTCAGACACACCAAGAGTCAAAACCTATACAAATTCCTTAAACACAAGGCCTGGTTGCCAACCTTATATTGTGACATTCAAGAAATCCTAGACCAATGTGAGGTATGCAAAAAGTTTGCTAAAAGCAAAACCCCTCCAAACTCAGTACTTCCCATCCGCACACAACTATCCTTCAAGGTATGGGCTCTTGACATTGTTGGCCCCATGCCAGGGAAACACAATGATAAAAAATACATCATCACCGCCATTGAATTTGCTACAAGATAGCCAGTAGCCCAAGCAGTAAGGGCGCACACTGGCAATGTCATATGACAATTCATAGGAAGAGAAAAAATCAGCAAGTTTGGAAAGCCAGAACTCCTGATAACCAATTGAGGGAAAGAATTAACCTCCAAAAACACTATGTATACCTTGCTAAAAATGGGGTCAAACATACCGTGACAACACCATATCACCTACAGGCCAATGGACGTGTAGAGCAGCACAATGGCAGCCTTGTGCAAGCCTTAGCTAAAATCACTGTTGGGAGACCTGAAGACTGGTATAAGCAGATATCAACTACATTACTTGTGTGCCAAACCCAAGTGAACAGATACACCAGAAAAGGCCCTTTTGAGTTGGTATACGGCACACAGCCAAATATCATTCAAGCACTAATAAGACCCAAACTGGAAATTCTAAGTAAAGTCCCCCCCATGTTTGGACCCTCAAGTTATAGAGGCCAACAGCAAGCAAACAGAAAAAGAAAATGAACGTCTGCAAAAAAATTTGTCCCCATCCAAATATAGACATGAAGTTGGGGACAAAGTTTGGGTCATGACTGTTGATAAAAGCAAACTACAACCCAAGAAATTAGGTCCATCAACCATTCTAAAGGTAAATGAAAATAACACTTACCTTGTACAAGGACGCAGGAAGCACAAGCAAGACAAAACCCTACACCATGGATGCCTGAGACCCTGCAAAGCAAGACAAAAACAATGCAAAACCGCCCTTCCCGCCACAGAACAACAGTTAGTCCAGTATGGCGCCTGGGCTCCTGACAATCTTCCTGACAACCTACCCCCAAAGGAGGCCAACCTTTAGTTTGGGGGGGTCAAAACAGCAGGCTCAACCTGCCAGCAAGGTTCCAAGCAAGCAGGTTTGTGACCCGCAATCCAATTACCCGTCCACTTGAAGCCAGACTAGGAAGTCAACTCAAATTGCCAAATCCAACAACATGAACAATGATGATGCCTTATGCTGGATACCTTGTTTTGGCGCTTGACTCATTACTAGGATCAAGCCACTCCCTTCATCATCCAACTGTGTGATCAACACAATCATGTTCCTGTTATACTTGATTCACAGTGACTATATAATCACTATCTCTCAATAAAGATTATTATCTAGTTTCTAAATATTTTCCCCCTTGTAACTCTTCTAAAACAGCACAGTTACAACATTCAGCAGAGCCAGCTGCTGAGAGGAGATGCTGTGGAAATTATGGCGCTACAATCAATTTTATGTATTCTGCCTGATTGAACTGAAGCTGGAGGCAAGGGATGGCCCCATCACGGGCTATCCCAAGGGCTACTGCCATGACTTTTTCCAAGTCAGGGGTACCCAACGGGTAGGCCACTAGGCAGGGACCACTCCCAAGGTTCAGCACAGTAGAGACAATAGGCAAGTCAGCAATGTCTTCCTTAATAGGAGGACTGGTAGTTTCAGGCAAAGTTGGTTCTTTTATAGGTGGAGGCAAAGATCCTGAAAATGTAGTTGCAAAGGGGGTAACTGAGGGGCTTACAGCCCCTGTAGTGAGAACCATTTTTGTTGTGATCTGAGGCGTAGCACAGAGCAATACGGGAAATCCTAACCTTATGATTGGATTTGTAATAAGTCTCAGTTAAAATGACAGGGAAGGCTATGCAATTACCTTGTGGCCCTGAATGAATAATATCTGCTAGACGTGGCTAGAGAGGCGCCAAAGTATGTGGAGACACAAAGACAAAAATGTGAATAGATCTTAATTTTATTGGAAAATAGGAAATAGATTATATACTGTGTAGTTTTACCACAAAACACTACCAGGACGGTAGGATTACTTGCCACAAGCATGAGCGGGGCAAGTGAGTTGTTCAGAATCAGGAAACTGAACAATTGCATTTCCCAATTTGGAGCCAGCCTCATTTCAAAGGGCAAAAGCAAAAGAGAGAGATTTGTCCTCAAAATAACCCAACAAAGGCTAAATTGAAACATGGGGAATGGTGGTATTCACGACAATGGGTATACTTATACCTGGTCCTCCAGGAAGTTACCCATTGTCATTCTTTCAATAAAGTGACATGAACCTTTGGTTCAACCAAGTCATCTCATATTTGATTTTAGTTCAATTTCATTTGCAGACCAACTCCTGCAGTTCTGTGCCACCCACTTATCCACCCCAAGAAACTGCAGACCAGCTTCATGAACTATATTGTCCACTAGGATCTTCCTTTGGCCCAGTACATTTCACAGAATATCCACTAAAACTGGCATGTTCAGAGTTTCACGCTAGAGAAAATCTTAATCCACAACCCAGAGGCTAGAACTAGAGAGACTGAGACCTTTTACAGAGAAAGGGCTAAAATCACCATACCTCCTCTGCTATTCTGCATCAATTACAACTACTTGCCCGCCTTTTTAGTTCTGATGACACCACCTCTTACCCTGCAGCCCAGCTGCCCGCAGGAATTCATTGCAGCCAATGAATCCACCTCCACTTAGATATTTGGGATGATTTATATCACTCTCACTGGCCTTATTGATTCAATGGTACCCACAAGCAGACCATGGGCCCTTCTGGGAAAATTGTTATATTATATTATAAAGTTAGTAACAATCTTGTGGTGGCCCTACCTTCAGGACCCGCAGGCCATCTGCCTGCAAGTTCTCAAGAACCCCCACAGGCTGGATCCCTGACATTATGGCAATCTACCTTAACCACAGTAGCCTTGTCCCCAAGATGTTGAAAACTCTTGGTGCATCTTGTATGCTATTTTCATTTATTTCAGCTTACTATGCCTACAATCTAGTTACCAACCTAATTTCATCAGCAATTTTACACTAATACAGCAGAAAACCAAAGGATGCCTTGCTTGGCGTTGAGAAGACCAAAACCCCAAATTTGCAAGTCCAGAATGTTATAGTCAACCAGCCCACAACCAAGGTGGACATGCTGCAGATGGGGAAGCTCATCTTGGAAGAAGCCCAAAGAGCTATACCAGTCCTCTGTCTTCCTTTCCAGGCCAACGCAAACTCATACTCCAACAACACTGAGAAACTCCTTGGAGTGGCTTCCATGCTCTCTGGTGACACCTTAGACTGGTTTGGGAAGGCCACTGCAGAGGAAATTGAGTTCTTCCTGGACTACTCCCAATTTGAAAGCAAACTGATGGCCACTGGCAACAACCAAGACACCTGCCACCACACCCTCATCAGCTTAGTAGACATTAGACAAGGATCCCACATCCTACAAGCCTACACCAGAAGGTTCCTTAAACTGAAAGCTAGAACCCAACTTGAGGACAAGTTATCAGCCATTCTGTATTGCCAAGGAGCCTTCCCTGCCTTGAAAGAACTCCTCAAGCACCATCCCCCCACACTTGGACTAAATAAATTACTACTCTTGTGTAAAGGGTTGAGCCTTAACCAAAAAGGCATCCCCTGCCTCCAAACAGCGCACAACCTGCGCCCAGAAATCCAACAGACCAGGAATGTCCCCTGAGGAACTACAAGGTCACTGCTGTGAAGGGTTGTGTTTCTATTGTCATAAACCCGGCCACCTCACTAAGGCTTGCCCCAAAAAGAGTGGTCCTATGGTTTCCCTAGCACAAATAAACACCTCCACCAAGTCTTAAAAATATATCCAAATCAAAGTAAAAACACTCACAAAATCCCAGATTGTCAGGGATTTATTGATATGGGGGCTGAAGAAAGCTTTATTCACACCACCCTTGCAAATGATATAGGACTAAAGGCTACCACTAAGGGTGTCAAAGTAATCATGGGAAACAGCTCTCCCAACTTTGGATTCAGGTGAGAAGCCAAATTGCCATTGAAAATTGGTCAGAACACCTATCCAGCGCTCCTCATCATCCTGAAAAGACTTCATCACCCCTTGATCCTAGGTGACTCCTGGTCCCAAAGGCACAGCACCATCCTGAACTTATGTAACCAAGCAGTTACATTGAAGGGGGACAATTCCTGCAATGTAGCGCCGTTCTAGATGGGTCCAACCAAAGGAAAACCCAGCACACTCCTGATCCTGAAAATGGAACCCAGTGTGGGGGCCCTACCTGCTCTGTTAGACAAGTGGAACCACGTCTTCAGCAAGAAAGCAGCAACCCATATACCCAAACACACAAAGTATGACCACACAATTGACCTCTTAATTGGCACCAAACCCCGACATGGCCCCATCTATAGCTGCAATCACAAAGAGCAGTTGACACTAAAAGTGTACATCAAGGACATTTCCAAGAAAGACATCATCTGTGTGTTCAAGAGCCCTTGCTTGTTGCCAATGCTGTTTGTGGGCAAGAAGGATAGTGATATGCGCCCATGCATTAACTATCAGAAGCTGAACAACATAACTATTATGAACCACTACCCTATTCCTAATGCCAATAACTTGTGTGATATTTTGATAGGCGCTCAGGTGTATTCCAAGATTGATCTCCAAGACACTTTTAATCAAATCCAAATCAAGGAAGGCAACAAGTACAAAACAGCATTCAAGACCAGGTATGGACTCTACAAATACCTGACAATGTTGTTTGGACTATGCAATGCCCCCAGCACCTTCCAGTGCATGATCAATACAGTCCTGGGAAAATACCTTGATCAATTCTGTGTGGCCTACCTTGACAACATCCTCATCTATAGTAAGACCCACAATAGCACCTACATCACTTGGACCTAATCCTGAGCAAACTCTCCCAAGCCAACCTACACAAAAAAACTTAAGAAATGTGAATTCTTCCAACCCAAGGTGGAATTCCTAGGCTATGTGGTAAAGACTGGCAGGTTTGCTATGGCGCTGGACAAAGTGGAAGCAGTGACAGCCTGGCCAGTACCCAAATGCAGAAAAGATGTGAGAAGTTTTTTGGGCCTAGCAAATTATTGCAGGGATTTCATCCAAAAAATTTCCCAGATTACATTTCCCCTGACCCGTTTTTGCTTTGACAAGGTCTAGTTTATCTGGACCAAGGAGTGCACCTCTGTGTTTGTGACCCTGAAGGAAGCATTCATGTCTTCCTGGTCCTTGCCATGTCTGAACCATCTAAACCTTTTGTGCTCAAGACAGATGCATCCAACTTTGCAGTGGGTGGGGTCCTTCCTCAGGAAGGAGGGGGATAGTATGCTACATCCTGTAGCATATAACTCCAAGAAGATGCTGCCGGTAGAAGGGAACTACCCAATATATGACAAGGAGATGCTAGCTATAATGAAGACATTGAAGCATTGGCGCAGATATCTATGTGAAACTGAACATTTTTTAAAGGTTCTGACAGACCACAATAACTTAGTTTACTACTTCAAACCATGCCAGCTCAACCAACAACAAGCAAGATGGGCTTTAGAACTGGCTGACTACACATTGACTATAACTAGAAGCCAGGAACTGTGAACGTGGTACCAGACGCCTTGAGCAGGAGAGATGACCTGATTCCCTCCTCTACATAAATCAAGAACTGTAACACCCATACACTACTAGACCCTGCCAGCCTAGGAATACAACTGACGTAGTTGAAGATTGCCGCCAGCAAACCTAACATGATAGAAGCTCAGAAGCAAGACAATTATTTAACCAAACTAGTCAAAGCCCTGGCAAAGGACCCAGATTGCCATCACTCAGAGAAAGGCTACTCCCTGAAGGGCGCCACCTTGCTGCTTCACAACAGAATCTATGCACCCAAAAGCCCAACCCAAACCAGTATAATGATTGACCACCACAATTCAGAGATGGCTGGCCACTCCAGTAGACACAAATCCCTCCTAAGTATCAAGCAGAACTATGCATGGCCAGGCATGGACAAGGAAGTAGCAGCCTACATCAATGGTTGTGAAACCTGCAGAAGAACCAAGACATGTTGCTCAAAGCCAGAAGGGCTAATAAGACCTCTGGACATTCCTGCTGGACCCTGGAAGTCAGTATCAATGGATTACATAGTGGAATTTTCCCCTTCAAAATCCTTTTACGCAATCTAGTCATGGTTGACTGTTTCACCAAAATGGCCTATTCCTCCTGACTACACCCCACTGCGCGGCAGCTGAGACTGCTAGACTTTTCATAACCGCATCTTGACGCAACACGGTACACTGGAATAAATCATCAGTAACTGAAGGCCCCAGTTCACCTCCCACTACTAGACCCAAGTGATAAAGGACCTTGGAATAAAACGCTACATGTTGACCTCCTACCACCCACAGACAGACAAACCAAACAGGTCAACCAAATCCTGGAACAATACATCTGATGCTACGCCAACGCAGATCAAGACATATGGGCAGAGATGCTACCCATGGCACAATACGCCTATAATAGCAAAGACCACACATCCACAGATATGTCTCCCTTCAGGGCCAACTACAGGGTTGACCCCTCCTGGGACCCAACCATTGGCAGCAAGGAACAGAATACTGTGGGGCGGACCTGGATTGAATAAATACATGCCACCCAAGAAACCTGCCTTAGGGTCCTAACCTGTGCCGTTAAGACCTACAAGGTGTTTGCGGCAAGAAAAGGACTCCTGGAAACCTCTAGAGATAGGCAACAAAGTTTAACTTGACTCACATAATGTCCCCTTACATGTACCCAGTAGGAAGCTAGCTCACTGCCACTGTGGCCCTAACAAAATTGTAAAGTAAATAGGAGAAGTGGATTACAAGCTAGAACTGTTGCCTACTTGGAAAATCCACAATGTCTTCCACCAATCATTGCTATTCAAGAAAGAAGAAACTTCCCTTCCCCACTGGAAGATCAAGACCAACCCCTGCCCATTCAGGAGGGACACACAAATGAATGTGAGATCAAGTACATCCACAGACACTGCCTCCACTACAAGACTCCACAGTACTATGTCAAATGGGTAGGTTACACCCCCTCAAAAGAGAGCACCTGGGAACCTGTCTCTAACCTGCCTAATGCACACAGAGCCATACAGAAATACTTGGAAAGGAAGGCAATTAAGGAGGAGGGCAACAGGAGAGAAGGGTATGATGTCACAAATGACAAACTCCTGTTGACTATGCTCATAGGAAAACCTCAACTACAGGATTTGAACCACAATACCCCGCGGGCCGCCAGCCCGCAGGACCAGCTGACTGGCTGCCTGAAGATTTTTGGGCTCAACTCAGAGTGGGGTTTGACTTTGGAGAATCTCATAGGCTTGATGAACTAAAATTATCTGCATTGAGGCTCCCCACATCAAAGGTTCCTGTTAACCCAACCAATGAGAGTTCAGGCCAGGCCAAAGATCCCAGAATAACTTGGATCACTGCAGCAGGGGAAGCAAATAAACTTCCTGCAGAATTTGGGCCACTCAAAGATGACAAATCCCACGTCCTGGAAGAAAAATTCAAGTTTTCTCACTTTGAACCAGCCAATGAAATAACTCCTGCAATGGATGCCACCAAGGGCTGTAAAAACCTGTTAGACAGTAGCACCAGGCCCAAAGAAATTTGCAAAAGCTTCTCCATGGCAGATGGGTATACTTATACCCTGGGCCACCAGGAAGTTACCCATTGCCATTCTTGCAATGAAGTGACATGAACCTTTGGTTCAGCCAAGTCATCCCATATTTAATTTTAGTTCTATTTTATTTGCAGACCAACTCCTGCAGTTCCATGCCTCCCGCTTATCCATCCCAAGAAATTGTGGACCAGCTGCCTGAACTATATTGTCCACTAGGAGCTCCCTTTGACCCAGCACATTTCACAGAATATCCAGCAAACCTGGCATATTTGAAGTTCATGCTAGAGAAAATCCACAACCCAGAGGCTAGAACTAGAGAGACAGAGACCTTTTACAGAGAAGGGACTAAAGTCATCATACCTCCTCTGCTATTCTGCAACAAGTACAACTACTTGTCCGCCTTTTTAGTTCTAATGACACCACCTCTTACCCTGCGGCCTAACTGCCCTCAGGAATCTGTTATAGCCAATGAATCCACCTCCACTCAGATATTTTGGATGATGTATATCACTCTCACTGGCCTGATTGATTCAATGGTACCCGCAATTGAACCCTGGGCCCTTCTGGGCAAATCATTATCTTATATTGTAAAGTTAACACCAATCTTGTGGTAGTCCCTATCTGCAGGACCCACAGGCTGAATCCCTGACACTAATCCTGTCACTGAAGGATGTAGCAACTTGTAGTTTTTTAGTATACTGAGAATTTCACCAAAAATCTAGATATTAACTAAAAAATGGCCTGGTTTTTTTTAAATTCTATGTTGATTATGAATTTGGTTTCCATTAGTGTTGTAACCATTCTAGTAGAGGTTTGATGTATTAACACTCTTAATTTGTTAGTCATAACTTATACTTTTTGCTAAAGACTAAATTATAATGTAAATATCAGCTAAATACTAACTTAAAATAAATAAAATGTTATGTGTGAAATTATATCCTTTATTTTATTATTAAGTGAAGGGTTATTAAGAGATGTGATATTAAATGAGCCAAAATCCTTTAATAACCCACTAGGTCTCTGACAAAGATCTGTAGTACAGGCCTTATTTCTTCTGAAGACACTACTCACAGATAAGTGATAAAAATCTTATTAGCAGCTTTTTGATCCCTAAAATATATTATATATGTGTGATAGTACTACTTGATATACTAATATATTAGTCTAATTTATAGGTGAGTTTATTGACAGTTGTGACTATTTTAAACAACCAATAACAATGCAGTAATTAGCTTTACTCATAATCAAAGGAATCAAGATTACTAAAGACATTTGTTAATATTTGTCAATAAATCCTGTGGTGAAATAGCTATGGGCTATGACGCTATTTACCAGCATCTATTGGCCAGACTAGGATATAGGCCTTATCTGTTGTCCATATAAAGCTTTAGGCTTTATCTGTCAGCCATAGAAGGCTATGGGCCATACCTGTTGGCTATAGAAGTCCATGGGCCATACCTGTTGGCCACAGAAGGCTATGGGCCATACCTGCTGGTCATAGGAGTATATAGGCCTCATCTGTTGGCCATAAGATGCTATATGCATTTCCTGTCGGCCATAGAAGTCTATAGGCCTTATCTGTTGGCCACAAGATTCTATAGGCTTCATCTGTTGTCCATACAATGCTATAGGCATTTTCTGTTGTCCATACAGAGCTTTAGGCTTTTTTCTGTTGGCCAGACAAGTCTAAGGATCAAAGATGTCAGCCAGACCATTCAACATATCACATCTGTTGCTCAGATGAATTACAAGTGATCTATTAAACTGTCTGTTCCATAATCTGTCCAGATTATGCCCAATTTGCCACAATTGCCTTTGTAACAACCAGTTGCTAGCTGACACAGATGATCTAACTTACAACCACTCTTGTCAGTTGTAATCTCCACATGAAACTGTAGCAAATAACTTGATTGATCATCAATATTCCATATTATTGATCAACATTTTAGTTGGCTATCATCTCACAAATGCCTATATAATCTTCATTTGACTTATGTAATAAATTAGAGACCTTTTATTGTAAACCAAATACTGTTGTTTCCCCTTTAACTTGGATAAGTTACTTGTCAACTGCCTTTGAAGAGGTGCAGACCTTGGGTCTGTACAGCCATGATAGCTCCTGTAACCTATAAACAGATGTTGAGCTCGTGTTTTCAGCACTGTTAATATAGAGACACCTAGGAATCATAATTCTGCTGTATACCACTTATCAATTCTGAATCCTCTCTTTCCCCTTCCCCAGTATTCATTGTCTGTCTGGATTCTGACTGATTAACATACACCATTCCTCTGCCAGCCCTGTTCTGACTCTGTTATCTTGTTGCTGACCAACAACTGAATCCTTCCAAAAGTATATATTGTCTATCTGGTATCCAACTGACTATTATACACCAACTCTTTATCCTGTCCTGAGCTCTGTTGCCAACCAACTCCTGAACCTCTTCTGATGTTGTTAATACTATGATCTTCATATATTGACCTTAGTAGGTAGCTCCTCAGTTTTATGCTGGCAAGGCATATTCTGTTGTACTCCACCTTGCCTAGTGCTCACATATCCAAGTACTGCTTAAGCCAGGCAACTTTTTAGAGCATTCACCACAAATCCTAATGAAATTTACTTCAAGTACAATGTTAATCTATGATGAATTGATATGATAATTTGACTTGAGGACAATTGTTGCAACTGAACCAATGAGGATTCAGTATTTTGAATTGGGGAAGACAACAGTCCAATAGAAAGGACAGAATAATAAGAATAAGTTATTGTTTATTGTAGAATATTGTGATTAATATATCATATGGGGAAAGCCACAAGGGGGTGGCATAGTGGGAAGTTCCATGTAAGGTTTGAAGCCAAGGAATAACTTGTGCAGGGATCAGCAAGTCAAATTGGTAGCGCTCCTAATTAGGATGAAGTACCCACCATTTGATATTGCCATCAGATTATTTCATGTTGTTAGATATGTCAAGGGGCGACTCATTGAGCGCCCCCTGTGTATTGTAAGATACGTTAGCAGGCAAGTCTGGAAACTTGGTTGCAACACAATGAAGGATTAATTTAACCCACATGCACTGTAGTCTTTATGCCCACCAGACCATTAGAATAAAATATAATAAAGACAATCAGGAACACTAAATGACAAAGACAGTTAAAGGAAATAACCAAGATAAGCTAACAGAATTAACAAAAACAACAAACAGATATTGATTAAAAAGGAATAAATTTTTGGGAATTTGAGAGGTGTCTACCTTATACAAAAAAAGAGTTCATAAATAATATGGAAAATTATTGTATATTGTATATTGCATTTAGTGATTTTATTATAATGAATCACAACAGATACTATACTGTGATAGTTGCTGATATTGACAAGGCGTTTGTGCAGCTTGATAATAAGTTTAAAAAAATGTGCAGTATAATTTGATAATCAATATTTCATGTTGGGAAGGAGACTTAGGTCTTACACATACACTCAAGCCTGGGTTAAATAACTCACCTAAGAATATATTCATCAGGATCTTAAATCTACTAAGCAAAATTGCATTTTCTAACTATCAAACAGGCTGAAAATTTCCTCATTCATGGTGTATGAGGTGGTGACTATTATCTGAAGAATATGCTGAGACAGGATCTGCACCAAGGCCCACATATAATTGAGAATGGGCCCCCAATCTAGAGAATACAATGGCAGCTGTGCCATCTCAAGCTGTCACTGGGTTAAACATGGGGATTGGTAATGAATATTTTTAACAAGAACACAAGCTAATTTATTTTAGCAATTGTAGGGGGACAAGAAAAAAATGTGCTGGTACATTATATGCCTCCTGAGTTTTATGGTAAGTTCATAGAATTTATTGTGGACCAGATTTATATTGTCAACAAAGAGCAAGATCAGCTGATGTCATAAATTTCTGGTTGGTATCCAATGCCTAAAGCTGATTTCCAACTATTCAAGTCACCTTTGGGTGCCTCACCATGGATTTATTCTGTATAAACAAGTGTTTATGGTCCTTAATTAGTACATCTTTTTTCCCAGCAGGGTTATGGTAAAAATAAATGAATTTATTTTTGAAATAACATTGAAGACATATTATGCACAGCAATAACATCACTTGAACAGGGGACTGATATATGATCTTAAAATACCCTGAGCAACACATGATTTCTTATTTGATTGAGAGTCTTGAGTTGGCTGTACAGAATCATCCAAGAGTTTGGGCTTTTTTAGTAAGGCTTAAGGACCTCTTATCAATTTTTGGTCTACATGGTCCCACAATGAGGATGAGCTATCTCTCATAATGGAATACTTTTTTGAGAAAACATCCCACAAAAACAATATTAGAGTGTGGAATAATATCTACAAACTCTTTGTAACCTACCATGGGTAGAGGGTCTATCTGTTGTTTACCTGAATTGGATTTTCTATTTGGGTATCAAAAAGAAAGCTGAGAATGTGGAGGCTGTTGTGCCTGCCATGAACAAAACCAGGTGCCTTTTCAGATGATAAAAGGACCCAAAATGGGTACTGCTCAGCAGAGTGACTCATCTGGGATGCTCATATACTGAATGAGTTCTACAGGCTTTGATTGCCACCCAAAAAGCTATTTCTTGAGAGTTGATATATATGCCTCCCATTTAAAAATAGAGGGGTGGCATGGGACCAAGGTATCAGCAGCACGCTGGTGGTGGTTGCTCAGATCTTACAAAATTTCTAACAAAATGTCGTATCATTTGAGCAAAGCTGATATTTTTATAATAAAATTTATATTAATGATTATAAATTTACTTTTTATAGCCCAGATAATATATTCATTTTTTATTTATGCACTTATTTTATAATAATATTATACTTTAATTTTTGGTTGTATTATTTGCACAGATTTGGTTACTTTACAATAGAGTGCAATAAAACTAATTGTTTGTTTATTTTTTAATGAGTTTAATTTAATAATTATGTTTTTATAATTGAATCATAATCAAGTTAATTGGAAAGCCTAAAAAGATTTACAAATAAAATAGAAATACAAAAAACTAAGACTAAGAGGAATATTAAATTTATTTAATATTGCAACCAAGATCAACTCCCCACCCATCAATGTATCTTATGATACGCAAGGGGCGCTCATAAAAGCGCCCATGACTTATCTAACAACATTGGGTATTCTTCTGCCAATGTCAAATTATGGGCTTATCTCATAGATAGGAGTGCTTCCAATTATATGCCATGTTCTCTCAACTAAGATATTTGCAACCAGCACTCTATTTGGATTCTGCCACAATACCACCCCTGGTGAATTAGTGTCTTTCCTTGCTGGTGTTGCAACTGAACCAATTAGAGTTTAGTATTTGGTTAGGGAAGATAACAGTCCAATAGAAAGGACAGAAAAGAATAGAATAAGGTTTTTTATTGTAGAATATTCTGACTAATATAATATATGAGGAAAGTCACAAGGCCACAAGGGGGTGGCATGTTCCATGTAAGATTTGAAGCCAAGAAATAACTTGAGCAAGAGATCAGTGTGTCAAATTGACAATGCTCTTAATTAGGAGGAAGTGCCTGCTTTTTGATATCACCATCAGATTGATCCATGTCGTTATATATGTCAAGGGGCAACTCATTGAGTGCCCTCTGTGTATTGTAAGATACATTAGCAGGCAAGGAGAGAAACTTGGTTGCAACACCCCCCTTGCCCCCTGCTTGTTGTCAGACAACAGGATCAGAGTTTGCAGGAGATCTGGGAAGGCCTGCACAAACAACCTTTATGTGGGGATGGCACAGCAGGGGTGCAAGCAATCATGGTGAATTTTCTTGGTGTTTCCTTGGGCATCTTCAAGTTGGTAGGTGTGGTTGTCATAAACTGTGGCTATCTTGAAGGACCCCAAGTGGTTGGGTTTTAGCTTGGCTGAATTGGGGTTGAGAGTGTAGACGGGGTCACCTACAACGTATCTGGCCTCAAAGTGTCTTGTTCCGCAATCAATTTGCTTGTGTTCAATCTCTCAGGCTTTGGTGCGCCATTGGTTTAGGGATGGAGTTGTCAACAGGGGGTTTCTGGGAACTGTAGACCGTAACTTCCCCTGTTCAACTCCCATCAGACCGTCAGGCGTTCCAAAGGCTAGGGCGCTGGGGTTGAACCCGGTGCCTCTGTTGATCTTTGCTTGCAAGATAAGCAGCGCGGTGGGCAGGTGTTCAGACCACGCAGTGTTAGGGTGTTCCTACCAGAGCTTGGTAATCAGTTGGACCAGTGAACCATTTAGACACTCCACACGCTCATTGTCTTGGGAATGGTAGGGGTTGTGATTGTTTTTAGAGGGCATTTTTGGCGCAGTACGCCTTCATGACATGTCCAATGAGCTTGGGGCCACCATATGTGATGAGAAGTTTGGGTTGCCAAAAGCAGTCCACAATCTCTTTACCAATAAAGCGGTTGATAGTGGTGGGAGTGTGGTTAGTGATTGCCCACACTACTGGCCCAACAGGTGAGATAATCAATGGCCATAATTATGTACTTCTTGCCTAGCCTATCTTTGGGGAGGGGTCCAACAATGTTGAGGGCCCACTGTTTAAAGGGTTTCATGGCTTTGATGGGAAGAACAGACTTGGGAGGCGTAGGCTTTGACTATTCTTCTTGCACAGCACACATGTTTTGAGGAGGTTCAAGATGTCTTGGCACATATGAGGCCATCAAACCTTACACTTAATTATTTTGAAGAGGTTACTTTATCTGATGTGACCCAAAGTGTGGTGGTAATGCATTATAGTATCTCCTTGTTAGGTGGTGGGAATATACAGTGTTTTCTTACCAGTCTCTGCCTGACAACAGACGTTGCCAGTATCAGTGGTGAACTGACTTTTGTTGTCCTTTAATTTGGAGATAGTCATGGAGTTGAGGCCTTTTTAGCGGGTTACTTCATGACGCAGATAGAACATTGGCCAGTCCAGGTCTAAGCTGTTGTCTCTGTGATGGACACTACATATAACCTGGAGATGGTATCAGCTGTGACAAGTTCCTTTCCAGGCTTGTATTTAATGTGTAGTTGGTAGGGGACAGACGTTTGACCCAGCCTGCCTAACAATGTGTCAAATGGGACTGTGTATTGAAGTACTGGAGCAGCTTGTTGTCTGTCAGGACGCAGGGTGGAAAGGTGGCTCCTTCCAGGTTTCAACACCATTTCTCAATGCAGTGCACAATTGCCACTAACTCTTTGTCATGTATTGGGCAGCGTTGCTCTGAGTTGGTGAGCTTCCTGGATTTGTAGGCCACAGGGAGAAAGACACCTTTGTCAGTTTCTACCCGTAGCACACCCCCTATGGCTCTGTCAGAGGCAGCAGTCTTGGGTTTGTACTGGTGGTTCTGATTGGGGAACTGCAATATAGATGCAGTTTTAAATCTTTTATTCAACATCTCAAAGGCTTGATCTCTGACAGGGGTCTAGTGGAAGCACTGTTTTATGTTTAAGAGTTTGATGAGGGATGCAATTAGTTCTCCACAATTGAGGATAAACTTGTGCATGTAGGCAAACATGCCTAGGAATGTATGCATCTGGCCCACATTGGTGGGGGTGGCATGCTGGTGATTGCCTTAATCTTGGCAGGTTTGGGCTTTATTCCCTGGGCAGAGATGGTGTGCCCAAGGAATAGGAGTTCTGACCTGAGGAATTTGCATTTGGAAGGCTTGGCCTTCAGCTGGTTATTACAAAGGGTATCAAGGACAGCACAAAGGTGTTGGAGGTGTGTGTTTTGATCTTGACTGAAGACAATGATGTTGCCAAGGTACACAGCAACACACTTTTTAATCAGATCCTCAAATGCTTTGTTCATCAACATGGCAAAGGTAGAGGAAGCTTTGGCCATTTCTAAGTTCATGACCCGGCACTTAAATAACCTGTAGTGTGTGCAGAAGGAATTTTTGCCTCATCCCCTGGTGCAATGCAGACCTGGTTGTACCCTGTGGTGAGATCAATCTTGCTAAAGACCTTTGCACCCACAAGTGTATCAAACAGGTTTCAATCAATGGCAGGGGATACTTATTCTTAACTGTCACCTCATTTAGGGTGTGGTAGTCTGTGACTAGACAAAGGGAACTGTCCTTCTTGGCTACAAAGAAGACAGCTGCCCCATATGGAGAGAGCAAGGGACAAATGAAGCCCTTGTCAAGCGCGTCTACAAGGTGCTGGCGGAGGGTCTCATCCTCTTTTGGTGTAAGACAATATAAGGGGTGTGCTTTAGGTAACGGCCCTTGGAGTTGTACAGCGTGCAGGATCTCCCGGGGAGGAGGTAGTTGTTTGAGTGTCTCACTGAACACGTCTTTATACTCCTCAAGGAGTGTGGCAAGCACTGGTGAAGTTACAGTGGTCAAGGGAGGGGCTGCAGGTGGTTCAGCGCGGACAACTTTGACTGAACATTGGTTGAAGTCTAGTTTCCCCCCTTGAAGCCGTACAAGCCTGTCTCTATTATCCTAACAAACACAGTATTGTGGAGTAGCTTGCTCATTTTGACAGGGTAGATCTGAAAGCCCACCCCATTTCTATTGAGGGTGATGACATAGGTATCCTAGTTGATGTAGGGACAGTTGTGCTGAAGCCAGTTGAGGCCAGCAATTACGTTGTGGCTAAGCCCTGCCATGATTAATCCTGCAAGCTTAACCTGGATGTTCCCCATTCTCACAAAGAAGGGTACTGTCACATGGGTAATTTCCACTCTGCAGGAGCCAGCTACTTGTACTGTCTTGAATTGGCTGGGCACTTGGTCTAGCTGCTGAGAATCTGCAAACGCCTGGTCAACATAGTGTGACTGGCCCCAGTGCCTACCAAAAGTTTGTGGGTGTTCCCACAGAAACAGAAGGGATAGGCCAAGCAGGTTACCTTATTTGAAGAATGACTTGCTTAGAGAACAGGGTTGTTGCTATAAACCTGTAATACATTGAGAGTTTCAACATCATGCACATTGTAATCACACAGGTTCTTTGCAAGGATGGATTGAGAGCAAAGGTCAAGTGGGGTTGTAGAACCTATCATATCTACAACCTCCAGGCCTTTTCCTGGTCCTCAATTTGCGCTAGATGGAGTTCCCCCTGCAGGGACACTTAACCCCATTTTCCTGTTGCAGACTGGCGGTGGCCTACTTGGTTGTGGGCGCTGCTAGGTGTTGCACAAGGTTGAGGTGGAGAATCATTTGTATGGAAGAAGCTCATCAAAGCCTGGTTGTTGCCCTCCACAATGGCTTTTTAGCAGTCATTGATGGAGGTACAGCAACCTACAAGTACCCACTTACAGATATGAGGCTTGAGCCCATTGACTATTAGCGTAAGGAGCATGGCATTCCCGTTAGTGACAGCTTCTGGGGAAGTGACAAGGGCTTGTTGCCAAGTTGCAATATATTCAGGGACAAACCTGGTTTATTTAATGGCCAGGAGGGAAGTTCCCACCACAATAGGTGAAAAGGTTTCCCTGTAGCAGGATTTTGCGGTGTCCCTGAACAAAGCCCAAGTAACATCTATCTCTTGGATGGTCCAGTTGGTGAATCACACTACAGCAGGCCCCGTAAGGCGCCCCAAAGCAATGGCAACCCACATGGGCTCAGGCACCTGACAGATACAAAGGTAGGTCTTGGTAGATTAAAGCCAACTGACAATGTCAGCTCCTTTGACACCACCTGCAAAAGACTCAAGTTGGAGATTTAGCATGCGCTGGGAGAGGTCTAACTGGGGCAGGGTGACACTTGCGTTGTGCTGCCCAAGGCAGAGTCAATTATAAGCACTTTTAAGTACCAGCTGGTCTTGGTATATAACATACCCCTTGGGGATTTCCTCCTTGGAGATTGGAAGGAAAGTTTCTTGATGGGGAGTAGCCACACAGCCTGTACTCTGTCCTTTCTTGGGGGTTTCTTTTCAGGTAGTTTTTGAACGTAACGCTGCTGCCACTGTTGAAAATGAACCAGTGAGAATTCAGTATTTGAATTGGAGAAGACAACAGTCTAATAGAAAGGACAGAAATAATAAGAATAAGGCATTGTTTATTATAGAATACTATGATTAATATACTATATGGGGAAAGCCACACGGCCACAAGGGGGTGGCATGTTCCATGTAAGGATTGGAGCCAAGGAATAGCTTGTGCAGGGATCAGTATTTTAAATTGACAGCGCTCCTAACTAGGAGGAAGTGCCCTTGGTTTGATATTGCTATCAGATTGATTGATGCAGTTAGATATGTCAAGGGGCGGCTCCTTGAGCACCCCCTATGTATTGTAAGATATGTTAGCAGGCAAGGAGGAAAACTTGGGTGCAACACTGGTATATTAACCACCATCTTCCAAATACTGATACATTTTATTCCTTTTCTTTTTCCTTTCTATTGTACTGTTGTCATCCAATCTTAATGCTGAACTATAATTAGTTCAGTTACACCACTAATTATAATAGAAGCTAGAATCTATCAATAAAATCATCCAGGTGGTCAAAGAATTCACCCAAAGTCTCAGCTGGAAGATCATGTGATCCCACATTTAGAAAATCAAATAGGGCCTCAGGTTTCTCTAGAGCGCTAAATTTATTGAATTATTGGGGTTTTGCACAAGAAGGAGTTAGCTACAGATATTATTGAGCCAGCTTTCTATAAAGAACAGAAGTGTGGCAAGCAGGAGAGTTTAACTGCTACTATTTCTGTAGATTATAAGGGTGGTTACAGACTAGAAGAACAATCATCTGTAGCATTTGGTGGCGTAAAGTAGGTGTATAAATTTAGGTCTGTGAATTGTACAATTTATATGAATCAAGCTCTAACTATAAGACTGGAGCAAGAAAGATAGCTTTATTGTTGAATAAAAGAAGGGATATTTATGGTCTTTCCAGACTGGCAATATTTTGAGGGATATCTATGTATATCTATGTGCTCTCTGCAGTAGCTACAGACAAGGGGGTCTTAAAAGATGGTTGTTTCATTAGATTTTTTGCCTTTTTAGCTTTCACCCTTGGGGTTATGAAGCAATCTTGGTAATTTCTTGAAAGCTCAAAGCTACAGAATGTCTTATAGCTTTGGGTAGCCTTGCCAGTGTTATTTAATCTACCTATCTTATGCTACAAGACACTACATACAATATAGTAGAGAAGAACTAGTAATTTGTTACTTTATTTAAACTAGAAAATAATCTGCCATGGGATACAATCTTTTCAGGAATAGAAAATAACTTGTGCCTGCACTTCAAGAGCCCTGTATCTATTTATACTACAACATCCTCTACCCTGATATTTCAGAATTTTTCTGGGTGGTTACCTTTGCAAGTGTCCCAGTTCTTACTGGCCCCCTATATAATTGACTTTCCTTTATCTCTTATCACTACTAGATTTCTAAGGTGTTAATAGTGTCCCAGCTACACCCTGAGCTCTTCTTGAGCTTTCCTACTATCAATTGTTAGTTGATTGCATCACTACACACCCCAGGTGGCGCTGGGAAGCTACGCCAGGCTTGAAGGGCGCTTATATAAATTAAAAACTTCATTCTTCTGCCCTGGAAAGTTGACTACTGGTATCCTTATTCTCTCTTTTATTTTCTAATTAGAGTACCCAATTTAGATGGTGAAAGTTTTTCTAACTGATGTCAGTTCCAGTCAAGTATTATGCACTTATAATAGCCACCACAATTTGTTATTAAATCAAGGATTCCACATTGTGTACTCACCATTCAGGTTGGTTTTAAAAGGAATATGCACTGTTTAAGTGTGATTAACCCATTTGCACATCCATCAGGTTGGTATTAAAAAATATCCAATTCACATTCATAAGATTATTTAATTATAATGGGGTTGATCATTGGTTGATTATACGGCATCCAATTGGTAGTTAATATCAATAAACTAGTGGTTATAAATTGTATAGTTACTGCATTTAATAATAACTAGGAATTATATGTGTTTGTTGGTATTTTAGGGACATCAAATGATAATAACCTACATTTGATATCCAAGGTATGATGATGAAGATTGGCCTGATTATTTGTTGTCAACCAGCCCAATCTCACAGGGGATGACACTTTTGAGGCAGTTCTGCCAGAAGTTATCTGGTCCAGAACTTCATTTTTGAGGGGGTTGGTCACCAATTTGGCAAATGTCTTGTCAGACAAGGATGTTTGAGAAGTTGATACCATTCCTGAGCCAAGAGATTTAATTATATGGCTTAAAATTGCTTGGGTCTCTGACAGCTCTTGGCAGCTTGCTTGATTCATCCAAAGACTTCTTCAATTTGGTTCAGGGAAAGTTAATATGCAGGGAGGAGTAAAAGTGTATGGTATCTGTACCCAATTTGCTCTTCCCAGTTGGGAGGCTAGTGTTAATCACATGGAATTAGTTGATGATCATTATTACTTTGTGGAGCCCAAAATTATCCAAAACAATGCCATTGATGAAGACACTGCTAGTTTTTCTGGGATGATCATCTGCATTCTGGAGGAAGATAATAAATTTTCCACTGTTGTGATATTCTTTAATCATATGGTAGACCTCAATGCCTTTGGAACCAAGGAGAGCCACCATGGAATATGCAGTGGTGGGAGCCAATGCACAATGAGATACCCAATATGCTTGATTTTTTCTACATAGCTGTAAAGGCCATGGTTATATGGATTAAACAATGATATGTTGATATAAAAAAGAAGGTATTTTTGTCAGCCTTGAGTGAATTTAATTCTTGGTGTATTGTTATCAGGTCTCAATTCTCATTGGGTTATTCCAATTCTGGGGAGATCCCCCAAGCTTTTCCCATACAAAGTGAAGCCCTCTAACAGCTCAGTAGAGATAAGAGGTTGAGTTGCCAATCCTGAACGTTGAATTCTCCACTGGCTGCATATTTGCTGGTTTAAGATGGCAGTTTCCATCAATCTAATGAGAGATTGCCCACCTGCACTCTTTTTTTAGATTATTTAATAGTTGATTAAGCCTCTAAACTAGGTTGATTCACCCAGTCTTTTTATAGACTTGGTATAATTAATTGGCCAGCTTTGGAAAAAATTGGCTATACTTGCAGCTTTCTTGTAGTCAGCCATGTGTTTCATAAGCTTGATGAATATGAGACACTTTGGGTATGGAATGGGCTTTCTAGTTTTTAGAGTGTGATGTGTAGTGATATCTGAATGGGTTAAAATGGGCATTATCACCTGGGTGAAGTGTTTGGTGACCTTCTTGAATACCTTTTGTCCCTTTATAGTTTGATAAAATTATGGCTCTTTCTCTTTTTCTACATTCCTTTTTTTCACATAGGGAACATATCTAGTGTCAAGTATAGCCTCACACTTCTTAAAAATACTTGCACTAGGTGCATCTTTGCAGTATTCAGGTGGATATATAAGATAAATATGCCCAACTGTTTTGTTGTTTACAGTTCTGGATGTGATAACCTTGTGAGCTTTTCTAGTAAGCTTTGGGACCTTAGGATAATGCTCCTGGCTACCCCAATATGAACAGTCTGGGTCTGGATCTGCATCATCACATTCCCTTTGTTGCTGGACGTGCTATTGACTGATTTATTTTTCTGGCATACAGGGGCTATGTTGTTAGATCCTCTTGGGTGTTGCAGCCTTGGTGCTCTCTACTGGGTACACTTGTCTGTTGTCTGGGTTGTGCAGATTTTTCCATTTAATAAAAAGAATTTGCTGTTACTGTTTTTGTAAATAAATTATCTTGGACTTTTTATACTGATTTGGATACCAAATTTTCATGTATGCTGCCATATTGTACTTTTATGTGTGGTATGGTTCTATGGTTGCCTTGACTGGTCCTGCTCTTAATATTTTCATTGCTTTAAGAAGTTTTTTAAATTTGCGCAATTTTTACACCAAAAAAGACATTAAGGAAATTATCATCCAATATTTGCTTCAGACTACATGTATTTATTTGGAAAGCTTAGCATGAGATATTGTTGACATTGCTTCATTTGTGATTTTGGTGTTGTGTGCTTTATTTTGGTTTTATATTGCCCTGATCTTTATGCGTGGGTTTTGCATTATGGTGTGACTTTTTTATACCTGGCTCAAGACATAATAAAAATAGTAGAAAATTGGACATGTGTAAGTTGATCTTTTTGTTTGTGTTTTGAGATCCTGACTTTCTGGGTGACTATAATGTGCTGTGTGTCTGAAATTGGAATTGTATATTTGATCTGGTTTACTCATAAAATGCTGAATTTCCGTTAATTTGGCTTAAAATATGCGTATAATGCTATATTTTGTTGTGTTAGTTAAGATTTATTTAATATGAATTTAATGTGTCCATATCAACAGCTGTGAAAAGTACAGTATTGATAGGGTAAGGCAAATCCTTAATAATAATTTTTAACATGATGTATTGTGCAAAAACTCTGGTACACATTATTCAAACATAAAGATTATTTACCTTAGTAATATCAACAGCTGTTTTATATTTGAATTCTTGTTTGAACCACTTTAATAGAGCTATACCCATGCTATTTTAGGATTGTATGCTTATCTTTACAAAGTCTTGAATTTTTCCCTCCATTGTGCTGTGTACAAGATCTTATCACATTATCATCTTTCTCTGGGTACTTTGGGATTCATTCTAGATCAGTTCGGTAGATTTTAAATTAACTTTTTGGGAGGTTGGCATCCACTAACTTTACCCCCTCTGAAGCTTAACTATAGGCCTGGTACAATCCCAGCGACGGTGGATTCATTATCTTGCTCTTTATTAAATTATCTATTGTCCTGTGACATTCATGATAATTGGTTGTAAATATGTAAAGCTATAAAATAACTATGGATACAGGATTCATATACCCGAGGAGGGTTGAAGTATTGGGCTTAAACTCATGGCATTATCATGGATCCAAGCCTTAAATAAAAGCTAGAGCATGCAGTGCAGATGTTGCATAGTTTCAAATACATTTCACAATACAGGGGATTCAATGAGAAGGTTTGTATCGTACCAGCCAATCAGAGTTAGAGCCACTGTTGGCATGGTTTTATTGCCTTATAAGGACAATGTTCAATTTCAAATCCTTCAGTAAACCACCATAGATGGTCTGGAATTCATGGATGGATTGATATATTCTTAATATTGGCTTTGGAATTAAATATAGCATATAAATTAACATCAAAAGAAGATTTGCAACATTAATTTGAGAATGAGAATTAGCTTATAGGATGGATATTAAACATTGACATAAAAACCCGTCCATACAAGCTACGTCGATTTAAACATAAATAATTGTTAAAGGATGACGCAGGGGCCCTTTGTCATGGCCCAAGGCAGATGCTTGACGACTAGCTTCTTTCGGGTCCGCTCGGCATTGCGCAGGATGAGGGAAACGGACAGGGGAGATACTTGATTCTGGATCAGGGCATGGGTGAGGTTGCCCATCAGTGCATCAAACTGGAGGTGGGATAGCCGCCGGATTGGGAGGGTGGAGGAGGAGCCGCCCAGGATAGTCACCAGGTATCGCGTTATACCCCGGGGATTGCTGAGGGCGGGGATGCCCATCAACAGGGGATGGCCAGCGTTAAACGCACAGAACCTTACCACGATCCTGTTCAGGCTTTCTGCCCCATCCACCACCCTCTGGATGGCGCAGTAGTCGTTTGAATCCAGTATAAATGTCGAGTCGTGCGCCGCCCCAAGCTTATCCTTCCGGTGGATCTCGTTGTAGACGTGAGACTTGCTCAAGTCCACCAGGTGGACGTCGGTGACCGATGACGGCCGCGATGTCGCAATCTCATGATACCCCTGCATTCCCAAACACCACCTTCCATCCATCCTTTAATACTCCATCCGACTACGCTTATTTGTTTTGTATCAACTTTAAATTATTCAACTTGCCAGTCTCGCTTAACTTTGCGGTTTCATCAATTCAACCCTCCTCCGCTGATTCGCCTCAATCCCAACGCCTGATCTCAAAGCATCTTCTCATAAGCTAACCCAAAATTTCATCAACTACAGATATCAATTCATTTACACGAAATCCACTTGCAACCTTATTCAATCCCAAACCTCAGCAAATTCACCATAAAAATATGATTTACATGTTGAAATATATATTTACCCCATAGCATAACCGAGCTCAAATCCAACCGCTGCCAATCAACGTCAGCCTAGTTTTAAAATAGGCAATCCTTTCGGTCACACCACAACTTTGGGGGAACTATGATGTTTCCTCGTGATCTTTGACTCCATGATTTCAATCATATTGATACAATCTCCGAATTGGTTTAGGCTTTATACAAGCCAAGGTTTCTTTAGGGATCCAGCTGTACACTAAGCAGCATAAGTTGCTCATCTTGAAGAAACCTGCCCCTGCCTAGGACGGGGAAGCACATAAGGCCAGCGTTTTTCGAATTAAGCCTTAATAAAATTACAGCCTTAAGATGCGATCATTCATGCACTTGACACCCAATCTTGTCCAGCTTGGGTTTCCAATAGCTCAACCCATCCTCCTGGCTTTTAAATCCATTATAATCAGCTTACTTCCCCGCCGACCGACCGATATGTTTTACATCCTGCTTTGAATGTAAAGAGGGTTCACATCCCACTTCCAATGCTATAAATCACTGTTTGAAGTACGAGTTATATTTTTAAACTTATAAGTTTATTATCAAAACATATGTACTCTTTCCCGTATAAAAATATATTCATTAAAATATGGTCGTATGTATGTTACATCAATGTTTAGAAAAGTGACTCTAATATTTGCTATTAAGTATATTAGCAACTTAGATATTTTACAAAGATATCAAGGCTAAAGCTCAAATACAATTTAAGCAATAAAAAATAACTTGATCATCTCCCCAATAGGGAGTCTCTTAGGGGAACCTCTTCAAGTAAAAATCTAAATAAAATTGTTTAAAATAACCAAGTATTTTCCAACCATTAAAGGACATTATCCAAAGAAGCGTGCTACTGCAACATCTTTGATCACTCCTTCTCAGAAAATCATTTCCCCAATAAATGACTCAATTGCCAAGAAAAGGTTGGCACCAACATTTAATTCATATCTTACACCAGGATCAAACATTCAAGCTCCACAAGGAACAATATTTGCACAAGCCCTACAACTGCCATGATCTACATGAACACTATGTAGCTTATCACTTTGTTATTTAACACTTTTCTTCTATATTTAATAAAAGTATCATTCTCTTCTTTGATTCCACATCTATTTTATATTATATACTTCCCAGAAGTATATATCCAAAGGTGGTAGCAGAAGTAGGTTACCCACACCTAAGCTACCAAATAAAATAATCCTCCAAAGAGAAAACCCCCAAGAAATGGCACTACCTACCAACTGTAGAACTTACAAGGAAGAAAGTACGTCCTGTGGAATGCACCATCTTAAATTATCTTCTTGTGCTTATCAAACTGTTCAACTTCCGCAGCGCAAGAGGAACCTTGAACCAACCCCACCACAAATAATGCCTTTTATACCTTCTATATTATTCCAGTGCCTCCGCCTGATAGATACCGGCTCTTCTGGCCTGCGCTAGGAAAACACTGCCCTCTGGATACAACCCATCAAATCTAAAGTTGTACCAGCTGGCCATCTCCAAAAATTATGGGCAGGCAAAAATCTTGCTCAGAGCCACAGGGAACCCTTCCAAGCTTGAAGGTGGATGATTTGAGGCCAACCCAACTTGTAATGAGAACAAGGCATGTTCAAAAAGGCATTCACTGACTAGTTTATGCTCAAAGGTACTGAAAACTTAATTGCCCAGGAGCTACAAAGCTCAAGATGACAAGTATTATTGATGAGGATATTTTCACATAAAACAGCATCAGAGATAAATCATCAAGAGATTTGAACTTTGATGATCCCTCTACTTGTGTCAACCTTCACTATGGTCTCCCACCCTATATAATTAAATCCTTTGAGCTGAAAAGCTGCGCTAATCTTCTTAAAAGAAGAATGTGCCCCATAGAGAGCAGGCATTCTTCACTAAACTGGTAAACTTAAAGAGAGAGCAACACCCAGAAAGGGTACTCACCCCAACAAGCAGGCCCAGGGTGCTACCAGCTCCAATCCCAGGGGAAGAATTCACAGCAATCAAGCCAACCATATGCAGAGCACCATTGATACCCCTGATACAGGTAAAGAGGTTGGGATTGCATATATGAGCTGCCCTCTCCTGCATAACAAGACTTGTACAGAGACCAGGATGTGGATTCAATTACTATGATCCAAGTACCCTCTAACACCCCTATACTGTTTATTGCTAAGATTAGAAATAAACTTCTTACTTATCATCTCTTCTTTTGATTTTACTCTGACACTTTAAAGTTATGCCTCCACCTTAATCCTCTACTTCAATCCTCACCAAATGCTTGGGGATCTCTGCCAACTTACGCCTGGATATTTCCCAAAGATTTACTGAAAACCCCCCAAGAAAGTTCCTCCCACTATTAATTACAGAATTAGTTTGAAACTGCCCCCAACTAACCCATCCAAGAGACACCTCTGGTTAAATATCATCCGCAAGAGCGGCCGGGAGCAGTGGTGATTGCATTCAAGACAGGTTCCTCAGTTTGTAGTTGAGTCAGTCTTCTCTTTGATTCTGTCCATTTGGATTTTCCCAGATTTTCCTGCCTCAAGAGATGCATCCATGTTCCCTTATATCATTAGTCAGTCAGTTTTGGATATTCAACTTCCCATCCAAATCCTATACCCTCCCTTTAAATGAATGCAAGAGCTGTGCAAGACCTTGCTTCATCATTCCCTAATCTGATAAAGTTTTAAATTTGTTGGCCAAATTTGGCCATTTGGTTTTTTCTGTTGCTTTTGGTGTTAGTTGATCCCTCCCCCTTTGGCCTCCCAGGAATCATTGGCAACAACCCTCTGGTTGTTGCTGAAATCACAATTTTTATCATGGTTGAGAGCTCAGTTGTATTCCCTCGTAACCTGCTCCCCAATTCTCACAGGCACATCTTTGTTTGCTACTGGTGTTGTAACTTTGCTGTGCTAGCAAGTTACACGGGGAATATATCTGAAAGCTTGATAGATATCTTTATTGAGAGCTACTGCTTATATAGTTTGAGGGAATTATTTTAAGGGGAACATGATTGGGAAGATCAATTGATTGGATTTAACAGGGGGTGGTGTGATCCTTTTAAGGATCCAAGCGCCAAATCAAGCTGTCCACCAAGTAAGGATTGTCACTGGGTGGCAGGAATGCATTTCTCCCAAAAGAAGTGATAAACTCCTACTAAGAGAATTGAACTCAGGATCAGGCTCTGATGGGTTTGGGGATTGTAAGACTTCAGACTTTTTCAACAACAGCTGCAGTTGTATCAAAGCCTGTGCTCAACCATCACCAACAAATTACTATTTCCCAAGGATACAAGAGATACAACTAGGATTGAGACAATAGTTTTATTGATGAGCCTAAACAGGAGAAGATTGAACTGCTTGGAATAATAGAACTGTGAGGTTTTTATACCCAATTCTATGAAAAGGAGATGATAAGAGAATTATGTTTAAGCGATATTAACTCATACTTTCAAATCAAAAATATATTGTAAAAAGTAAAATTCTGAAAGCTGGAATTGAGGGCTTTTTGCTGACATTAATTTGGGCTGAAATGGTTCAGTATTCGCAGAAATATAGGCAACCAAAAATGGTAAAGGAGAAACAAATAAACAGAAGTCTTGGCATAAATATCAACAAAATAGGAAATATCAGTTGAGACTTAAATTCTCAGTCCTGACAGGGATCCTGCAAACGCTCAGGACAACCATGCTTTTTACAGCTAGCCAATGAGCAAGCTGGAACAGGCAGCAATTTAAATCTGGTTAATCAGGTGAATTTTCAGGCCTGCCTGGCCACAAATTTGCAGAGTGCAGAAAGCGTCATAGGCTGGTGATTAATCCAGACCAATCCAGATTGCTAGAAGCGCTGAACCAACATTTTGTCACACCTGTCATAACTGATGGGCTTTCTAAAAGGGGATTGCTGCTCAGCATGAAGAGTCAAAGTCGCAAGTGAATTCAGATGATTGGCTAGAAGTTTGGGCTGCCTGGCCATGTGGTCTCTGGCCGGAAAGTGACCCAGAAGTTACTCCAGAAGTTGCACAATGCATGGGGCAAAATTTGACTTGGCTATAGTTTCTGAAGGTCTCATGATCCAGGATGACAGGAACACCAGTAGAAATGATGAAGCCATGAAGATTTTATCTTTGGACTGTCATATGGAGGTCATTTCAACAGAGGAAATTTCAGGCCAGAAGGTTCAGCATGGGCCCAGGATTCTTGGGCCAGAAGAAACTGAGCAATTCAGCTATCAGGTGATGGTTTAATATGAACTTAGTATTTTGAGTGATATTTAAACTTTGTGAAGTCTAGTTAAAACAGTATTGCCATTCTGAAATAAATAAGATTTTGTTACCTTGGCTCTACCATTTTTTCCCTTATTTAATATTGGCTGTTTTCCATTTCACTACTTTTCCAACAGGAAATCTTGGCCTGATGGCCCACATTCCTGAGGAATTTTCTAAAACCCAGCCCATGTTTTATTATCCACCTGGAGCACCTTTTGGTCCCCTTAATTTCTCTGAATATCCACCTAATCTGGAATACAAGGAGTTTACCTTGGACAATATCCTCCACTTTAGCTGTCTGGCCCAACAGAGAACCCCACAAACAGTCTTTCACAAAGGCGCCTGGTACAAGCATCCAGCTGCCATGTTCTGTGAGAAATACAACTATTTGCCTGCTTATTAGACAGATATGGAAGCACCTCCAACACCCAAACCTGACTGCCTGCCCCCCAGTCCTGACCTCCTCCTCCCACAGTCAGTCAATATGCAGGAATAGCCTACATCACCTTGACTGGGTTAGTTGACACCATGGTGCCCTCCACCAGACCATGGGCCTTGGTAGGCTGTTTAGAATCTTATCTCAAGCTAGCACCCCTCCTATGGTGGGCTCTTCCCTCCTCCCAACAGAGCAAGTTGGCAGCTGAGGCAAACAGAACCCCAACTGGGATGTGATATCCTGACACTGGGTCATGTTGCCTTGCTTTGGAGATTTGAGTTGACTTTCTGCATTTGGCTTCAGGTTATGGGGAGTTCAGTTTGAGTGGCACAGGGTCTCTAGTGAAAAACTTTTCTGGGAGGTTGACCCCGCTGGTTTTACACTCCCTGGCTAAAGGTTGGCTTACTCTGTTGAAAGGTCTGCAGAAAGTTTTTTAGGGGTGCAGGCTCTATAACCTACCAGCTGTTGCTCAGTGGCTGGGATGATGAACTTGTGTTGCTTCTGGCGGGCCTTATTTGGTCATATCCTATTGTGTTTTTGGACCTTGTCCTGTTTTCTCTTGCCCAAGCCTTATAACAGGTAAGTATTGTTGTCATTTACCTTTAGGAAAATAGTGGTGCCTACTTTCTTGGGATGTAGTTTTCTCTTTTTAGTATTCATTACACATACCTTGGTTCCTATTCCATGTCTATTCTTCAGAGGAACAAAAATATTTTATAGGTGTTTCTCTTCCCTGGTTGATTGGTTAACATTGGCTTGGAAGTTTTGAGGATTAGATCAGGGTGAAACTTAATTTGAGCATTATTAACTTGGGCCCTGTTAGGGCCTGAACTATTTTTAGCTATGTGCCATAAACTAGTTCAAAGAAGCTTTTCCCAGTGGCTCTTTTCACTAAGTTACAACACACAAAGAGGGTGGTTGCTGATTATTTGAGCCAATCCCCATTTTTTCTGGAAATGGGTTTGGTAAGGGCTTGCCCTAAGCTGTCATTTAATTTCTCAATTCTGCTGTTAGCCTGTGGGTGGTAAGAAGTGGTCACTTTATGCTTCACACCCTGATTGATGAGATATACATTGGTGTCCTTGGAGGTTAATCATTTGCCTCCATCTGTAATCAACAACACTGGCTTTACAAATTTGCTGATTGTTTCATTGCCTATTAATCTGTGCATGTTGTTATCAGTATGAGCTTTGACATCCTGCAATACTGGTCATCACATGACAAATTTGATGGTGGTGATTGTATATTTCTTGTTGTTGCCCTTTCTTGGCATGGTACCTACAATATCTAGTGTCCATACCTTTAAAGGCAACTGTGTTTGGATGAGTAGTTATAATCTGTAGGGTGTCACTCTTGGCAAACCTTTTGAAAACCTTACATTGTTCAGGTACTTTGTGGATGTCTCTGTACAGGGTAGGCCACCATGCCTTGTGTTTTAGGAACTCATATAAGTTCCTGTTCTTAGCTTGGTCAAGGTCCCTGTGATAACATAATATTGTGTCCACTCTTTGATGTATGGGCACATAGGTGATGGTTACCCCGTCTGACATCTTATGATGTATTGTTCTGTAGACTTTGATAAACAAGTGTTTGTTCTTAATGACAGCTTTATGTTTTATGTCCATGATGCCCAGGGGGAAGCCTTTATCCTTGGTTTTTAGTACCAGGAGCATCCAATCAGGGTCTAGCTAATTTTCTCTCTCAAAGCTTGCACATAAAGTTGCAATAAGGTGTCAGCAGTAACTAACTCTGGTCCAGGCTTGTGCTGTATGTTTATATTGAATCTTTCAAGGAACACCATTCATTGGGCTTATCTTCAAAAGAGGTTTACTTGTGTCTTGAAATAGATAAGTGCTTTACAGTCTGTGAAAGCTATAAACTCTTCCTACCTCTTGAGGTAACAATGCCATTTTACTAGACAGTGTTTTATATCCAGGGGCTCCTTGTTGTAGATGTGGTAGTGGCACTTACTATCTGTTAATTTTAAAAAACTTGTATGCCACTGGCAGGAATTCACCATTGCCAGTTGTGATCCAAATTACACCTCCTATGGATGTGTCTGGGGCATTGGTTTCCATCTGATAATTCCCCATCTCTTTGGGGTATTGTAAAATGGGGGCTGACCCCAACTTTTCTTTCAGGCAGCAAAAACAAAGGTCTTGCTGAGGGGTCCAGGCAAACTTGGATTTGATGCCTGTAATAGCATACAAGAGCACTGTCAGTACACCACAGTCTGGGATAAATAAACATATGTAGGCTATCATTCCCAGGAATTAACTGAGTTCTCCCTTATCCTTGAGAGGAGGTATCTTTCAGATGGCTTGAATCTTTTGTTAATTGGGTTTGATGCCATCCTTGAACACTAAATGCCCCAGGAAGGGTAGCTATTTGTGGCAGAATTGGCATTTTGACGTTTTAGATATAAGGTTTGTGTTGTATCAGGGTAGCAAACACTGCTTCTAGATCATTATGATGTTTTTCTACAGTTGGGCTGTAGAACATGATGTTTTCCAGGTACAAAAGGGCATGTCTTCAAATGTGAGGAGCAAAAACCTTGTTAATGTACATGACAAAGATTGATGGTGTACAGGTCATTCCAAAGTTAAGAACAACACACTCATATGATACATACTTATTTTGGAAGGCTATTTTTGGTATCACTTCCTCTTTGATGCAAATTTGATTGTAGCCTGCAGTCAGTTCAATCTTGGAGAAGATGATTGCTCTGCCCAAGGCATCAAAGAGATCATTAATGAGTGATAACAAATAGCAGTTTCTCATAGTGACTTTATTCAGGTCCCTGTAGTCAATGACTATTCTCAGGGACCCATCCTTCTTTGTCACAAAGAATACAGCAGCCAGAAAGAAGGATTATGACAGTCTGATGTGGCCCTTTTCTAGGGCCTCCTTAAGGTAGAAACAGAGTGTGTTTTCCTTGTTTTAGGTGATTTGATATATAGGGTATTCTTTGGGTACTGTTCCATTGAGTTGTATTGAGTGTTGTATGAGCTTTTATGGGGTAGCCCTGGTAAGGCTTCCTTGAAGATTTCTGAGTGTTAGCCTACTATTTTTTGGTCTTGCAGTGTGATAGTGTCTTGTTTGTCTTTGCAATGTATAGCTTTTTATTGACAGGAGTCCCAGTTTATTGCCTTAAGGTTGTCTTTTTTGTCTTTTGTTTTGTTATGCACACAAACATGTGATCTCTTAAAAGCTGGTCTATATTATTTGGATAAATTTTCTGGTTGATACCTTCTTGCTTGTTGTTCAAAACCAAGGTATCCCATTAAATGTAGAAATATATTTTCTCAACCATTACAAGCCAAGTATCACATTAAAGTGTGGAAAGTCAATGATGGTCCCTTTAATGGTGGAGTGGAGATTCTCTATCCTGATGGAAAATGGGACAATTTCCCGTGTAACAGTAATGTGATGTTTATCAGCTAAAACCATGTTCTTAATCTGAAAAGAATTAGTGACCAACTTGAACATTGTTTACAAAGTTACTATTGACTAGGGTATGATCTACGCCTGAGTCCACAAGCACTGAGCCTGTGTAACTTTGAAAGAAGAAAGGGTAGACATTAGTTTATTTAGGTGCCTGGAAATGTTGTAGAGTACTAGGTCTCTTTAAGGCACCTGAATCATACAGCACTGGTCTACATCTTCAGGAAAATACTCATTGTTTAGCAAGGCTGATGGTTGTTGGGAAGAGCTTGGCTTGCTTAATGCTCTCCCTAGGCTTTTACCTCATCCTGTTTGCCCTGGGTGGTAGTGACTCTGAAATGAGTACAATTGGACTGATCATTGTTTCTGTTGTTTTTGCTTTTTCCAGGTGAAGAGCATTTGAAATGTCCTGGGGATGAGAGTGTTTGTGTCTCTTTCTTCTCAGTCTGCGCCTTGTGTAGTGTGTTGGACTTCTGTTCTGCTTTCTCTGCCTCACAGTATAGACTTTGAAGTTTGGTCATTTGGTCTAGGTTAATGCGCCTCATTATATGGGGTTTAAGGGCGTCATAGTACATAAGGTGTGTTTTGGGATTATCAAAAGCCATCTCCAAAGAGGCATGTAGACGCAGGTCTTAATAGGCTTTTGTTAATTCTTTCACTATACCAGTTTGAGACAAGCTCTCAATTTGGCATATAATTATGAGAGCAGTATTCCCTTATTACAAATCTAGTCAAGAAGTCTTTCTTGAAGGTCTCACAGTACTTCTTTGTATGATCCTTATACCACTTGTTGCACCAAGTACCTACATTGTGGGTCAGGCAAATATAGATCTCTGAAATCCAGAAGCAGTTTGGGCACCCCATCTGTGTCAAATTGCTCTGCGCAGACTGGATCCATGCTGTGGCATTGTTGTTGTTGGCTCCTGCAAACAACTTCAAGGCAACACTGTGAAGCTTCTGGGCTACATGAGAAGGCATGTTGCTCTTGCCATTAGTTTGAGGGGTGGAAGAGAGAACCTGAAAGAACCCTTGTGCTGAAAAGGCACTGGAGGCAGGAACTGGAATTAACATGTTTTGTTAAATGACATGTCCTTCTGGTATATCAGTTCCCAGTGTTTAGGGTGTCCAATCCAAGAGGAGCCTGGGCATGATTCTTTTAAATATTTGTTGATTTCAGTGGGTACAAACAATAGGATAAATTTTAAAAAGAAAGCTAGTATGGGGAACCTACCTGTGCTACCAATGTTGTAACTTTGCTGTATTTTCAGAGCTACATGAAGAAAAATGATTGGAAACTAAGTAATTATTTTTATTGAGATATGGGAATTATATAGTTGAGGTGAATCATTTTTAAGAGAAACAGGATTGTGACAATCAATCAGTTAGATTGGGCAGGAAGTGATGTGATTCTTGTGATGAGTGAAGCACCAAATCAAGCTGTTCACCAGGATGGGATTGTCACTGGTTCTTGTTGATGGGTTTATTAATTTGAGTTGACTTTCACATTTGGCTACAGATCATTGGGAAGTTGGTTTGAGAGTCACAGATTCTCTTGTGCAGGACCTTGCCGGGAGGTTAATCACACACTTTGGAACCCGCAAATGTGATTTGAAATCAGGACCAAGGATTTGAAGTCCTTTATTTCTACCATTAGGTTCTGAATTTACAGCATTGAATGCTTGAAATTTTTGAGGGCAATTTATTAGCTATAGCAGTATGAAATATCTTTTAAATTAATATTTTTCAGTGCAGAAAGAAATTTTTATTAAACAAGTATTGTCTTACAGGAGTCAACTAAAAAAACCAAATTATAAATTTACTCAATAGCCAACTACCAGGGGGAAACTTCACCACAGTTGCCCTGTAAGCTTTTTACTTAACTCTAAACGTTATGCCAGATTTAATCAGGTATATATCAGTCTGCTATCTACAATAAGATATATGAGCTATTAAGGGTAAATAGTATAGTTCATTTTGCAATAGTTTAGAAATAAATATTAGTTGGAGGAAATTTAAGCCCTTTTAAAGCTGTGTGACTGTCATGACTCAAGCCTGCAATTGTCCCTTCACAGCTAGGAGCCATGGATCAATGTTGTAGATCTATGTATATAACCAGGGTAAACTTTAAAATGTAGCTAACAGAGTGATACATGGTATCACATGCCCATATGTAGAATCACTATTTTACAAGCCTTATTGTGATGAGTTAGACAAACCCATATTTATCATAGTATTCATATGTAGCTTTGATTAGTACAGGGCCTTCTGAAGGCTGTTCAGCCATGTATTTTTCCAATGGCTGACAGGTCTGATGAGAAGAGGGAAGTAGGATTTTGTTGAATTGGGCGTGAGAAACCTACTACAGCCGCATAAGTTCAATTTCTTTACCTATAAAAGGTGAATCAGAGAAAAAATGATGTGTAACTATGGGAATGCGAGTTCTGATGGTAAAGATTATATACCCTGTTAGAGCTGTAAAGTAGTATAATAGGATTATTGAGGTAATAAATTAGGCCCAAGTAAGAATAATATTCAATTCACATAAGCTTTAGCTGGTGATGTCAACAAGAAGGAAGCTTGTTTATTTTCTGCTATATCTTGTTAAAAACTGGGCATTGACTTTGCAGTCAAGACCTGGCTGGCTGGCATGGGATTCTATTTTTATTGGGTGTCTGAGCATTCTTGTTGAATAGCTAAAAGCCAACATGTAATTTTCTTATTTAGAAAATAAAGGCTCTGTCATTGTTATTAATATCTATAAGCATGGTGCCCTTTTGGATAACAAATGCAGCATGGTCAAACTTCGATTTTCAACAAACACACAAGATCTTATTTTTTAGAGTATTGGCTATGATAGCAAGAATAAAAGTTCAGTGGTTCAAACATGGATTTATTAGCCAGCAGCAGAGATGCATTCCTCCAAGTCATGACTCCGGGGGCAGAACTTCAGATTGAAGGGCTTGGGGCGGGTTAAGAAGGAGGGGTGAAATTCCAACTCCGTATCTTTAGAAAGCTGGATCTCATACTTCTGGAGGATAGCACAGATGATGGTCCGCTGCAGTTGGAAGCCAAAGCCAAAGCCCATGTAGGTGGCCTCACTTCCACCAAAAGGCAGGAAGAGGCTAGAGTTTCGGCTTAAAAATCTGTCCAGGTTGAACTGGGTTGGGTTTGGCCAGTACTCAGCATCACTAAGCATTGCCTTAAGATCAGGGACAAGCACAGTACCTCTGGGGATATTGAAAGAGCATAGGGCAACATCCTTGGTGGTAAAGCGAGGTGGGATAATAGTGCCGGGTGGGTGCAATCTCAAAGTCTCTAGGATAAAGGCTTCAAGGTGCTTCATACTATCTAATTCGTCATTGGTTGGCATATGAGTTCCAGAAATAGATCTAATTTCATCATAAATCTTCTTCTGGAGATCCGGATACTTAGCCAATAAGAAGAGAGTAATGCTCATGGCAAAGGAGGTGGTATCACAACCAGTCATAAAAAGGACGCGTATATCATTGATTATCTCTTGATCTGACATATCTGGGGTTTTCTTTAAAAGAAGCGATAAAATATCATTCATATTTTCTCTCTTGTCCAGCACTGCTTTCCGGTCATCCAGGATCTGCTTAAAGAAGTTGTCAATAGCTTCTTGACCTTGAACCTCCTGCGGTTCAATTAAAGGTAGTAGAGGGTTAAGCATAGCGCAGAACTTATCTTTTTGGGGATGGAAGATGTGAACAAAGCTAGTGTTATTTCCGTTGAGGGAACTTAGTTCAACACCAAGGAGCAGCCGACCAAGTGAATCAATAGTGAGCCGCTTTGTGCATTCTAACACATTTACTTCCTGCTCCTTTTCCAGCATACAGAACAGCATTTCTTTTAAGTCATAGAAGATGGAAATCTTATGACACATGTGCAATAAGGGTAGCCCAATTTTTTGTTTGTGTTGGTCCCAGGCTTGGCCATTATTAAAGTTCAGGTTTAGGAAGGAGAATTGACTAAGTATTGTATTGATAAGGGTAGGTTGGATTTCCATCTTAGAGTAGGTCTCTGTGTCCTTGAGAATGGTATCAATAGCCTCTGGAGAAGATATTCTGACTACCCACTGTCCAAAGTTTATTGTGCGCATGACTTTATACTCGTGGATGATGGGCTCGGTTAACTGCCATGCAGCATGAGAAGACAGTCTAAGGACAATATTCAATGTATCGATCAATCCTAGAGAGGGAATGTCATCTTCAGGTGGCTGGAGTGCTCTCAGTACAACGGTAAAAATGACTCCCAGGAGCCCAAAAACTACAGAAAGAGCTACAATCATAGCTAAGCCTCTGTTGGCTTTGAGTATTTAAGATCAATATTATCAGCATCCAAAACAGATCATGTGCTGCTCCAACAAACTTGACTCCAGAAGATTATATATTAAGCCACCAACCTGGATCAGTTTGATCACCAGGAGTTATCTACCCAGAAGGTTGACTCACCAGTCTTAACTCACGTAAAAGCAGATATGTGTACATATATTAATATGCTTATTATATCTGGATTATTTTCTGCTATTCTATTCAACAAATTGAAACTATATTAATTAAACAAAATTGCATATACTGCCAGGAGTGAAGCAGTTTCTATCTGTACAGTTCTTTTGAGGTGGCTACAAGTATGCAGATCCTATCCGGTGGAGAGTGGCTTGGATTTATCTGTCTTCATTCAAGTACTCCTGGTTAATTAAGTGTAGTTCGAAACTTAACTTTTCAATACAGCGTTAGCCTTTAAAGCCACTAAATATATATGATTGATTATTGCAATCACCCTATTCCACAAGGGGTAACTTCAAATAAAATGACAAGAAGGTGGTCATTTTATAATGGCTTAAAATTTAAGTATTTTTACTAGTGATGAGGAACGACTTCTGGGATAAAGTCAGGCTCAGGTGGGAAATTGGAGATTGGGAAATTTAGATATGATTGACTTACAAGCTTCAAATTATTTGGGTGGCTTGGAATAACTAGATATCTGGAGCGGATGTATCGCCTGACACTAAAGGGAACCAGGTGGCTTTATATTTAATCGTGCTGTTCATTGTATCGTCCAAATTGAGATGCCAGTGGAGTAAAACTTTGTAGTAAAAGTATGGAGAGCCAAGAAATAATTTGATCAAGATTGGAGAACGTAGGCGAAAATCTTGGGTCATTTCGCATACGATAGCATTAAACTTATGGACTTAATTTCTCTTGATGCTGAGAAATGTACGAAGCATCAGAACGAGATTCGCGATAAAGCTGAAATCTCCAACTCAAATTGAATTAATTAAAGTTTACATTACACCCTGATAAGCTTCAGATCACTATATCTCTGGAAGTGAAAACCTAATTTGACGCTCAACAGCTCATTTAATTAAATCAAATCAAAAATAAATTCAAATAGTTGTATTACTTTTTTAATATTATGAATTTAACAACAATGCTCTACTTATTAATTTTTTCTTATAATTTAACATTTTAGTATGTATTTTTTATATATAAAATCATTTCTTTTTTATTTAAATACTAGTACATCTTTAAACAAGTGTTAAGCAATCCCTGCTTAAAATTCCAATAAACGCATTAATTGTTGCATTCATCTGTCCTTGGACGGGCCAACCAAGTTGTATTTCAATAAATTCTAAACTAAATCCGATCACCCCTAAACTATATCTAGGGTTGTGGCGGATCACCTCGGGCTAATTTCCGGTTTTGGTGTCAAAAATAAAAACTAGTTACACTCTGTTTAAATATCAAAGACGGCACTTTAGCTGTGATGAGCAAGATCTGGTAGCCTTCTGGAGGTGGTCCTCCCCAACCCTAACTTTAATTGGTTCAAAATTCCAAACATGTTGATTATTAAGTTCCAACTATCACATCGAATAAGTCTGCCACACTCAATGTACATGCACTTTCTATTCCAATCCACCATAATATCAATCCACTTAAACACGATTCTGCCTCATGCCATCTCCCCCCTGTGGCACTTAATATCGTGGATGCTCTGTTAGAAAGGTGCCATTATAAATTTTAGTGACGTAAGAACTTGTGGTGAAAACCTATTTCTTCCACAAATAACAAGTCTTACTTTCGGAGGGAAATTTTATATAAAGCTTTATCTAATAAATATAGACTTTAAATTACCCAAATAAGCTTTCCCATCCAAAGATCTTTTTAATAGCTGGAATTCTCACTTGACGTGTAAGTATATTTCTTGCATCTAAGCGTCCTTTAAACAAAGCTTTATAACTTAAGAAAATAGTCGAATTTCTATAACGTTACTAATAGGAGATCTAGAAATCCCTAACAGACAATGGTTTCAAAATAGCCAGTAAATGTGGAGTGTCAATCCTGTTAAGCATAGCTTATAACTAAATTGTACCTTATTCATGATATTAGATATGCTGATGGTAATATAGTAAGTTATATGCTTAATGTGGGTCATTGAAATTTAAACTTGTTAACAAGCTATTTTAAACTATAACATGATGTACTACAGATTGGATAGCATGTGTATTGGATATTAGCCTAATCCTCAAATTCAACAGTAATACAGTAGTTTTCAAAGCTGGGGCACTAAGCACAATCGAGTCATCTGTAAAAAATGAACGAAAACTCAAAAAATCCAAACATCAGTATAGAACATATCATCTGTTAACAGGGATCTGGAACGTTAATGGGCAAGATGACTCAACGAAGCAACAAGCATAGACTGCAAAAGAAAACAATCAAGATACATTAAAAAACTTGAAATCACAAACAAAATTGTTTCAGTTACAATTTGGCGTACATACTTCTACTATGTAGATTGGTAAGAAGATACACTCAGTTGTGGTAGATCAAACTTAACCCAAAACCAAAGCATAGTAGCAACTCAATTCACAAAAAAATAACTCAGTTGTGTGAAATCAGGTGTACATAAGCATGTTACCCAGATATGCAAAATAAAATGTCATCTGAAACATAAATTATAACAATACTGTTCTGACTGTCTAGATCTGCTGTAAAGTCTGGAGAAACTGGTTGGAGCTTAATTTATTAGCCCTAAAAAGGTTAATAAAACAGAAAATGACAAATTAAGATATAAAAATTAAAAACAGATTTTTGGAGTGTGTGAATTCTAATCTAATAATCATACACAGTTAAAAAAACTGTGAAACCAGAGCTGAACATTAAATTAGACTGATTTAGGATTTCATTATATAGTAAAATAAAAGGAACTCATCAATGTGTAAATTGCACCATTGATGCTATTTTGATATGGCCATCAAATAGTGATATATGCAAAGATTTTGTCAGTTTTGCCTTCAATTTTGGAAATTCCTTGCCTTCTGTAAATGTGTCTGTTCCAATATTGGCCATTCCCGAATACCATACCTGCCCTTGTCTGATTCTGATATGACTTCATCCCAACTTAACCCTCTCAACCACTCTGTCTACCTAATGAGTGATCATTGACCCTTGTCTACTATTTAAGTAGAATTATTTCTCCTAATAAAGACAATTTTATCCACATTTGTATTGGTTTTAATATTCTTCAAGCCTTTTCCTTTCCTTTTTTCCAAAAGGAATCCCTCATCTTGTATTCCAGGAAATTAAGGTATGGGCCCTTAATTTTGCCCTGAAGGCTAACCCAAGGCTATCTTCAAACCTCAATTCTTTCATTATAAAGATTTCCTGCTGTTTTCTCCTGGATGTCGTCCCAGGAGCCAGACACAACAAAATGGTGCTCACTACAGGGGCTGCAAGCCCCTTAGTTACTCTGTTCCCACACACATTCTCTGGTCCTAACCCCTTTGTTTCCAAAGTGCCCAAACAACCTAAAGTTTCTAGTCTACCTCTAGAAAAAGATATCACCAATACCCCTCAACTCACATGGTAATGGTGTTGTCTCCCGGGCCTGTGTGGGCCCCCTTCTAGATTTCTCACTCAATTATGAGCAAGCTTGTGCCACCGCACGCTCCCTCCTCCACACTGGCACTGTGGCCATGCACTCTATCCCTGGTCTCCGTCCTGGGTATGCTTCCAAAGACCTGTACTCCTTCCTCTTGGACTTTGGTCTTCCCCCCATGCTGATGGAATCAATGGAGACTATTGGTGTATTAGTTAATCAGTTTATCTAACCTGCTTTGGTTCATCATCAATTAGCACTATGATCTCAGAACCAGCTTTTGACTGCTGTAGCCACAGCTGTCTCAAACAACCATGCCCAAAATATGGCCTACTAAGAATGGTCCTATAGCCTCTTTTCTTGTATTTCAGATAATCAGCGCAGCTTGCTGGCTTTTCAGAAGTACTTGATCACCTCACCAAATTCCCTTTGTTACTTGCTCCTTGGATACATCAAGGATCAACTATGAGAATCAGATGAGCATCAAGAAGCATGGTGTGGACAAATTGAGGCCTCTCTGCCAAAGCATTGCCAAGACTTGGAGTCTCTGGTTAGCAAACTTAACCAATTTTGAGAACATATTAATTATCAGCTCAAATTGGTTGGAAATCATGTTGATACTTGGGACCGCCATTTGCAACATAAATATGGACTGGATAAGACAGCACTGGGCAACACTCTGTATCAAGTGCAAAGTTATGTGGATGATAGAGTAGCGTCCATTGAAGTGACTCCTCCAGCTCCTTCTGTTGAGGTCCTGTCTGACTTTGAAACTAAGATATGGGAAGCCATAGATGAGCTCAAAGCTACTACTCAACAACAATCTTTTGTTCAGAACCCTCCTCTAGTAGAACCTATGCCTGACCCTTGCATTGCCTTGCTCACTGACAAAGTAGCCACCTTGTGAGGAGAAATCAAGTATTTGAGACAACGCCTCTCTAATCCTGATGATTGGTCCTCTGAGTCTGAAGATGAAGAGGAAGCTGAGGTCACTAGTACTCCTGCTCATGGCAATCATGGTTGTTGCCCTGGCTTGAAAGGCCAACCCTAGGTTAACTGTGCTCTTGCCTTGGATCAGTTAGCAGAAGTAACAAATGATGTTGCTGATAGGCAGGATGTACTGGAAAGGGAGGTACAGAACCTCTCTTGCTTGACAGAGATAATTAATGGACAGGTTATCCCTTTGATTGCTTAAACCACTTCCCTGACTACCTGCCTTAATGGGATTGCTGGTACCCTAACAGTGCAACAGATTAAGATTGATGAATTCAGAGCTGCTGCCACTACTGCTAAGGATATCAGTGGGCAGAACAGCTCTACTTTAGACACCCTAGAGGAGAGCCTTCAACTTCTATGGGCTAGACAACCTGCTGCTAAATCTGAGTTTGAGGGCGATCCCCACATTAACGTCCTCAACCCAGGTGACAACAGCCAATCCACTTCATTGTTCATTGACCCCAACTATAAGCCTTCATCCAAACAGATATTTGACCCTAAGACCTCTACCACTGATTCCTTTCTGACAAACTACGAGACTGCAATGTGTAGGGCCACCAATAAGCTTAATAAGGAGCATATTCTTACCTGTCTACATCCCATATACCAAGAGGTTGAGGTCCCCAAAGTCCCATCCATTGTCACTTGGGAGGACATAAAGCGCCTCTTGATTGAGAAATTCAGAGGAGATCTCAGCTTGGAGGCCAAGAAAGATGCATTTATGCACATTGCCTCTAAGCCCAAGGAAACCCTAGCTGATTTTGCTGACTGCTTCTATATTAAAGGACAACAGTAATCATCAGATGTCAGTTAACTCCCTGTGAAGCTTATATAGCATGTTCAATTGCTTTGAAGGTGAATAAACTCCTATGTCTACACTTAAAGGCCTATAAGGCTTCCCTTACTTCAATGAAGAGTATCAAGACCCTCTTGCAGGACATGCACTTGACCCATGGGTGTACCATTGTACGTGAAAATAAGGCCAGCAACACCTGGACCACCTCCTGTACTCCACGTATTATGACTCTTGGTGCAAGTGGAAAGCCTAAGAGACAAGGATGTCATAACTGTGGTCAAATAGGGCACCACTTGTGTACCTGCACTAATCCCCAGGTAGAAGGTTGTGACCCTAAGGAACAGGCTGGAAAATAGAGGTCAGCTTAGAGGCAGAGACGCTCTCTGCTGACCAATATCCCCCGACTCCTCCTTATTCTCTCTCTGACAAGGAATCTCCCCCTTTAACTGGGTCAACTATCCTTCACCTGTTCCAGAATCTTTCTAGTAATTCTGAACCTGAAGATTCTGACTACAATGAATCAGATAGTTATAGCTACTCTGTGTTGGCTGTCCCGTAAACTGTATCAGTCCCTTACAAGCTTTGCTCAAGGAGAACCACAACTACAACTTACCCACCTTCAAGTGAAGCCAAGGCCATAGTGGCTCGCCTTTACCTGGCTCAAGCTCATTGACCTCCCGTCTTGGTTGATTCTTCTAAGGAAGCCGCCAAGCTAGCTGAAGCTTTCTTCCAGAATGTGACAGTATCTCTCCTGTTGTAGAATGTGTATAAAGAAATTCCTGCCTTAAGATGTATGTTAGCCAAATGGGAGGAAGAGCTAGAAGCAGCACAGGACGTGTTGGCTGTCTTGACCCCCTTTGGGAAAGATACTACCCGTGTGGAAGTGTCAATTCAAAAAGTTAAAATCAAGGCAATTCTAGACATGGGTTCTCCAGCCAATGTGGTATCCTCCAAGCTAATGAAGAAGCTTAAGCTGGCACCTGACCTCAACTACACTCAATCATATGATACTGTTGACATGGCTCAAACTCAAGTCATTGGTACCTACTCTGCCCTGCCCATGAGGCTTGGAAAACTCCACATCCTGTCCCCTGCTGTTGTCCTAGAGAACTAAAGCTATGAGCTCCTGGTTGGTACACAATTCCTCCAAGGATATAATGGAATTATAAACATTTGAGATGGATACATATCTTTCTTAGGGTACAGGGTCCCATTAATTTTTGAAGAACCTCTGTACTTCCCAGGCAAACGCCTTAAGACTTGTGTGCTTGAATACCCCACAGGTATCTTCTTGCTCAAATACAGAACTCATTCCTCCAATATGTGTTCCCCTCCTCCTTCCTGTCCTGCAGAGAAAGGTGTGCCGCTTCTTGCTCCTGCAGCTGTCACCATCCCTCCAGGCTCCCAAGTGATTATAGACTCTCAGATATCTTACAAACTTCCTGAAAAGTCATTTCTGGAGCTATATTCTCCTGAATTTCTAAGCTGCAAGGAGCCTCAATTATGCCCAGGGATCTTAGATTGGACTCATAAGGACCCTGTACAGCTTTTACTAGCTAACTTGATCGCTTTGTCTATGCAGGTATTTTGGGGCCAAGTTGTAGAGCATGGTTGCATACTAGGAGCAGAACAGGTGGCATCCCTCTACCCTTTTGGAACCTTCAGTAACTTTAATCTACCAGAATGAGACCCTCAGTTTCTCTTCCTGTTAGTGCTGCCAATTTCCCACAACTGTCACCCATCCAACAAAAAGATGTACTGGAACTGCTCAATTAGTTTAACAATATATTTTCCTCTGGACCTACAGACTATGGCCTAGCCAAGGGGGTCATCCATCAGATAGACACAGGTGGTGTGTCGCCCTTTTTTTCCAAGCCTTACCGCTGCAGTAGAGTAGAGGACACCAAGGTTTCTAAAGAGCTTAAACAGCTCTTGGATACTGTACTCTTGGCTACCTTGCAGAGTCCTTGGGCCTCCCCTTTATTGATCATCAAGAAGAAGGATAGAGGCCACCACATTGTGATGGATTACCACTGCCTAAACTTGCTCACAAAAAAGGACTCATACCCTTTGCCTAGGATCAATGATGCTCTCAGACAATTAGGAGGCTCAAAATTGTTCTCCACTATGGACTTAGATTTGGGCTACTGGCAGGTTGACTTTTCTCCAGAAGACCAGGAAAAGGCTGCCCTCATCACTTTGGAAGGCCTCTACAAACCTACTTGGATGCCCCAAGGACTCTGCAACACCCCAGCTAAGTTTCAAAAGGCTATGTACTCTATTCTATAAGATCTGAAGCTCTCTTGTGTCCTTGTATATCTTGATGATATCACTGTGTTTAGCTCCACCTTTACCAACTATTTGGACCATCTAAAGGCTGTTTTCATCAAGATTCAGGAAGCTGGCTTAAAGCTAAAACCCTCCAAGTGCTTCTTCTTTAAAGAGCAACTCAAATTCTTGGGCCATGAGGTCAACCAGACTGGAATCCACCCCATGAATAATAAGGCAAAAGCCATTGACAAGATGCTGCCTCCCACAAATATACATGATGTCCAAGTATTTCTTGGTATGATGGGGTACTATTGCCAGTTCATACCTGACTTTGCTGAATTGAGCAAACATCTTGTCCAGCTCCTTTGTAACATACCCTTTGAATGGACTGACAGCCAACAGCAATCCTTTGAAGCACTGAAGGCAAAACCAAAAGAGGCTCCCATCCCGGTCTATCCTGATTATGATAAGGAGTTCATATTGTACACTGACGCCAGTGGAGTAGCTGTGGGTGCCATCTTAGCCCAGCTTGATGATGAGGGCGTGGATTAACCCGTGGACTACTCTTCACAAGTCCTCAACAAACACAAGAAGAACTATAGTTTCACCAAAAAAGAATGCCTAGAAGTTTTATATGTGGTGAAACAATTCCAGCACTAAATTTAAGGGATTTACTTTACTGTAGTCACATATCATCCATCCCTTAAATGGCTGTAGCAATTAAAAGAGCCTGAAGGACAATTAGAACATAGGGCTCTGCACTTGCAAGGGTATAATTTTACTGTGGTACAACATCCTGATACACAACATCAGAACACTGATGGATTGTCAAGGATGCCTATATTAGCTATCCACCCTGAAAACACCAATTGCCTGTATGAATTAATAGGGTACCCCAATTCCTGGGCCACTGAGCCAGAAGATATCCAATTGGCATTACAGACCCTATCCAAGGATACTGTAATTTGAGATAGACAACTCTTCAAGAAAGTCAACTATGCTTACTTGCCCTACGTTTTCCCTAGTATGAGAATAGCTATTATACTCCAAGCCCACATTGATACTGGACATGGAGGTATAGCAAAATATCATGACTGGTTGTGCAAGAACTTCTATTGGGAAAACATGCGCCTCTTGATCCCTGTTGTCCTTGCCTCCTGTCATTCTTGTCAGCTCCAACAACCTCCACCTTCCCAACATCAATTCAAGCTCATCCACTCTAAGCATACCTTCCAAACTGTGAGTACTGATGCTGTTGGGCCTCTACCTTGCTCTAGGTCTAGGTGAAAATTCATCTTGGTAGCCATAGACCATTTTAGTAAATGGGTCAAAGCCATGGCTACAAAATATATAACTTCCAAGACCACTGCTAATTTCTTGTTGCAAGATATCTTTTACCAACATGGCTGCCCTCAATTCCTGCTTTCTGACAATGGCACTAACTTTAATGCTTGCCTCATAACGTCTATTGTAGAGGCTATGGGCACTCATCAATCCTTCTCTGCGCCATATAATACGTCAACCAATGGGACTGTTGAACAAGCAAATTTCTCCCTTGTATCTATTATGAGGAAACTCACCCTCTCTGATGCCGCCAATTGGGATATGTTCTTCCCTGCTGCTCTCTTTGCATATTGAATCAGTAGACACCAAGTGACTGGCCAGTCTCCCTTTGCCATGCTGTATGGGCGTGAAGACACAAAACCCTCAATCTTGGGACCCCCTTTGATTGAAGTTGATGTGTCTGCCAATCCTGAAACTCACGTCAAGGACTTGACTAATTGTATCATTGACATTCAGGAAATGGCATACTCAACTGCCTATAAGGTCAAGGCCTTAGAGCTCTTGCCTTCCAATGCTTCTAGAGCCCCCCTCCCTGAGTACCAAGTAGGTGACCTAGTCCTCTACTATCAGAATTGTACTGGGGGCACAGCCCATAAGCTTGACTCTTTCTGGGTTGGACCTTGTGAAGTCACCTTCAAGAAGGGCGTCAAGTATGCTGTGAAGCTGCTGTCATCTGGATGCCCTTTTGCCTGAGTTCATTCCAAATTCCTCTGAAAATATCAACTACCTGTGTTCAATCTTGAGGGGAGAGATGTCTTAAATTGCACCATTAATGATATTTTGATATGGCCTTTGAATAGTGATATGTGCAAAGATTTGGTTGGTTTTGCCTTCAATTTTGGAAATTCCTTGCCTTCTGTAAATGGTTCTCTTCTAATGTCCACCATTCCAGAATATCTTACCTGCCTTTGTATGATCCTGGTATGACCTCATCCCAACGTGACCCCTTCTTCCACTCTGTCTACCTAATGAGTGATCATTGACCCTTGTCTACTATTTAAGTAGAATCATTTCTCCTAATAAAGACAAGTTTATCCTCATTTGTTTTGGCTTTAATATTCTTAAAGCTTTTTCCTTTCATTTTTGCCAAAAGGAATTTCTCATCTTGTATTCCAGGAAATTAAAATACTAGCCCTTAATTTTGCCCTGAAGGCTAACCCAAGGCTAGCTTCAAGCCTCAAATCTTTTGTTATAAAGATTTTCTGCTGTGTCCTCCTGGATAATGTCCCCAGGAGCCAAACACAACAATCAACAAAACAACAATTCATCCAGTGCACACTGTGACCAGGACACTCCTACAGGTAAAAAACAGAGTGTATACAACACAGGTGCCTACTCAGGAAGGATGCAATGGGACAGTGTATAATGCTGAAGTTGCAAATACACAACAACCAGTCCAGGAATATAAGAACTGGAGTTTGTTCTTATCCAAGAGTGCTTAAGCTATTCAGAAAAACGACCAGGATTGTCACATATAAAACAGTGAACAACAGGGAATTTTCACCCACTTCTTTAGTATTTGACCTCACTTACCGCCAGGAGTGGTCCCAGCAATCACAATAAATAAAAGGTTCAGCCAGTATTACATTCCATAATTAATCACCTTAGCATACCTCCAATTATGTTAAGAGCAATAAAAATACATCAATCATACATTTTAAATTATTTTTGATTATTTGTGTCTCTAAGCTTTAATATTGACTCACAAAAAGAAGTAGTTGAGCTGTACTATAGTTGAACACATAACACAGCCTTCACTTCAGCAAACTGAAATAGCAGTGTTGCTTTACAGAGCCACTTTTTCATATTAAGTAAGACACATTAAGCTGGTTGTTCTCACACCACTGACATTGTTTTGCCACTGTCCTCCTGTCTTCTTATGGCAATTCTTCCATATGGTGCCTCCCCAGCCTAGTGTCAAGTATATACTTCTTGGGAGTATATAAAACAAGATAAAGGGGTAAATTAAGAAGAGAATGATACTTTATTTGATATCAATATAGGGTATTATATAGTATTATGTGAAGCCACATAATGTTCATATACATCATGGTAGTCATGGGGTTTACCAAGTAATTGTTTCTCTTAATTCATAAGGCTTGTTCAAGTTATGTTCCTCTTAGGACTCAAAATGTTTGATCCCATAATTGATGCTCAAAAGATAACAGTGCCACCAACTTAATGATTAGTTGGGGAATCATTTAGCAAGTCACTTGGGGAATTAGTTTACCAAGAAGGATTAATTGCAGATATTGCAACATACCCCCCTGGGTTACTGGAAGGTGGAACCTTAGGAATTTTCTTGAGAGTGTCATAAATACAGACTCAGTATTTATCCAGTTTGGCGTTGGGTACAGGCAGCCAGGAGTTAAGCTGAGATGTTCTTGCTTTGCATAGGCAGAGACAGTCATAGTGTATGCGCTTCAGTTCTGTTTAAGCGCCAATACCCTTGATAAGGTAGGTATTTTTGGGCTTGAATTCCATGAAAATACCTGGTCCTTGTAACCCTGGATCCAACTTGTGTATGTCATGGTTGACAACCCAGATCTTGTCCCTGACTTGGAAGTGCTCCTGTTGTAGTGGGATTGCTTCTCTCTGGACTCTTTTCTTCTCCATGTCTTCTTGGTCTTTTGTAGCCCACTGTACTTCAGAATCACTATTGTCTGGTACCTATTTAGGTAGATGTAAATGTGGTCCTGAGTTAGTACTAACAAGGGCGGGCTTCCGTCCATAGACAAGTTCATATGGGTTTTTGCCTGTATTACAGTTGACATGTGTTCTGCATATCATAAGTGCTGTTGTTAGTATATAAACCCAGGCTTTTGGATTGTTGGCAGATAACTTAATAAGGGATTCTACTAGCAAGATGGTTAGTTTTTCTACTCTTCCATTTGCTTGCAGGTGATTGTCACAAGTGACATTTCAATACTTGTATTAAAAACCCAGGAATTGAACCCCAGGCCTCAGGAAAAGCTTTGTGCTGACTAGGGTAGACAGGAGCCTGCCAGACCGCCTGTTGGGCCAAACTCTGCCCTGCAAGAGATGCCTTGCCCCAAACCAGAGGAACAGGAACCTGCCAGCCTGCCAAGTATCAAGACTGGAAATTTGATATCAATATTGGAAGCCCCCAAATCAAACCCTAATCCTCAAAGACTAATTGAGTCACTAAGGAGGGACAGAGACCCTCCAAATTGCTGAGTTGCAAACCCAAGTTATTGAATTACTATGATACCTGGTAGACTCTTGAGAATGGTTCCCTTAATGGTCATCAGATTGCTGTTAACCTTGTGACACTAAAGATCCAGACCTACACAGAAGTTGTAGCTTGCCTAAAGGAGGTTAAAACAAGGCCTACTGCTAGGCATGCCAATAATCAACAGCTGTTACCTGTCTCTAGTCCAGAATGGGTAATGCAATTGGCCTACTCAGGTGATATAGCAAACAGCAGCAGTGGAACAAAGCATTGTCACTTCTGTTCACCAGAGCAAGCAAAACCAGGATCTGCTGCCCTCAAAACCAGAAGCCAAGGTCCATTGTTGTGAATGCTGCCATTCACCATGTTTTAATTTTGCCTTTGATGAGTTATTTTGAGGACAAATATCTCTATTTTGCTTTTTCCTCTTAAAATGAGTCTGACTCCAAACTGGGAAATTAAATTGTTTATTTTCCTGATTCTGTGCAACTCACTTGTCCCACTCATGCTTGAGGCAAGTGATCTTACCGTCCTGGCAGTGTTTTGTGGTATTGTCAACCACTATATATTCTATTTCTTATTCACCAATAAAAATTAAGTTCCATTCACATTTTTGTCTTTGTGTCCCCCAGTAATTTGGCGCCTCTCTAGCCACATCTATCATATATTATTCAATCAGGGCCACAAGGTAATTGCATAGCTTTCCCTGCCATTCTAACCAAGACTTAGTACAAATCCAATTCTAAGGCTAGGATTCCCTGTTGTGTATCTGTGCTGCGCCTCAGAACAAGACATCTATGTACTGCCAGTGAACTGTCCAAGAGTCTGAAGTCTGCAAAAAGCAAAGAGGCAAAACCATCTGGTATAAGAACCTTGGCGGTATGGGGATAACCATATTGTCATTTTTGATAATAAAGTTTTATGAACCTTTAGTTTAAAAAAATCCTACCTTATCTAGTCTTAGTGATCTTTCATCTCAACTCTGGCCAAGTAGAGAATCAGGCAACTTCCCTCTCCAGAGACCAACTTCCTGACTTGCCTCAGACACTATACTGTCCCCCTGGAGCCCCCTTTGGACCTGTGCATTTCATGGAATACCTGCCAAACCCTGCCTACTCCAAGTTTAACTTGGAGAACATACTTATTGTCAACCCCTTGGCAAGGACTAGAGAGACAAAAAGTAAAGGATTAAAAGGAAAGTGGTATGATGCCAATAAGATTGTTCAAAGACAAGCACAATTATCTTCCTGCCTACTTTGTCCCCATGACTCTGCCCTTAACCCCACGGCCCAACTGCCTAATTGAACTCCCCACTGCCACCAAGACCATGTCCACTCAATTTTTTGTAGTACTCTAAATTACTATGATGGGAATGATAGACTCTATGGTGTCAAAATCAGGACCCTGGTCTTTTCTTGGGCAATCTGTATCCTATATTATCAAGTTAGCACCCATCCTATGGTGGGCATTACCCACTGGCCTGGCAGTACCCTGTCCTTTGTCACCTAATGCCTCTACCTATGCCTGGATTCCTGAAAGTGATAGTGACTGGTTGTGATGTGCTTTATTCCATTCTTGGCAAGGTATATATTGGTATTGATGACTTTAATTTTGGTTCCTTCCATCTTTGATCAGGAGTTCAGGGTTTCCAAAAATAGCAATGATCTCTTTGCCAATAAATTGTCTCATATCATTGCCTTTGTGTTCTTTTGTAGCTTGTGCTACAGGCCACCTAGTAATATAGTTGATAGCTGTTATAATGTAATTTTTGCCTTTGTTATTGCCAGGAATTGGTCCTACAATATCCAGTTATCACACTTTAATAGGTTGTGTGATTGACATCAGTATTACTGACTTAGAAGGCGCCTCAGAGTGGGTGTACTTTTCAAAGACTTCACATTGCTCTAGTACTTCCTTGATATCATCCAACATTTTGGGTCACCAGTAGCATGTCTTGAGGTAATAATGTAAGTTCCTGCTACAGGTGTGTTCCATATCTCTGTGGTATCAGAGGATTATGTCAATATTTTGTGTTGACAGGGTGTAGGGTACAGTATAACCACTTGAAAGTATGTGATGTAGAGTGCCATATACGTTTTTAAACAGCTGTTTGTTCTTGAAGACTTTCTCTTGGATTTTCATTGGTGTACCTTGTGGGAACCCCTCTTAGTGATTCCCCATTATTAAAATGGGCCAATCAGGGTCTCAATCAGTACATAGGAGATGTTTATGTTATAGCCTTGAAAGGACGTCTGCAGTAAGCATTTCTTTGCCTGGTTTGCATTCAATTATCATGGGGTACCTTTTTATAAGGCTCATTAATTCAGTTTGTTGTCTATATATGTGTTGTTGAGTATTAAAGAATACCAATGACTTGTAGTCAATTAGTACTTTAAATATCTGTGCACCTTCCAGACAACATCTTCACTTCATTAGACAGTGAACAATAGCTATCAGTTCATTGTAATGTATTGGATATCTTTGCTCACCATCAGACAGCTTTCTTGATTCATATGCTACAGGGAGAAATTTTATTCTGCAGTTTGAATTTTGAGTACTCCTCTTATTGTGTAATCAGCAGCGTCAGTTTCTAGTTTGTATACTCCTTCATAATTTGGATACTGTAAGATAGAAGCAGTGACCATACACTCTTTTAACTGTCAAAAGCGTTGATCTCTTAACAGTGTCCATATAAATTTGGTTATATTGCCTGTGATTGTGGATAAGGAATTAGTTAAGGCGCCCCAGTCAGGGATGAATCCCCTAATATAGGATACCATGCCTAGTAATGTACAAAGCTCATTCTTAATTTGTGGTGCTTGCATGATGGTTATGGCTTGTATCTTTTCTGGGTCTGGCTTCACTCTGTCCTTGCTGAAAATGTGTCCTAAAATGGGAGTTCTGCTGAGAAGAAGTCACATTTTGAGGGCTTGGCTATGAGTTGGTAATCTTGAAGAGTGTTGAGGACCAGTTAGATGTCTTTCCTATGTTTCTCTATAGTCAGGCTGTATATGATTATATTGTCATTGTAGATGATAGTCCTTTTTTTCAATGTGTTCTTTAAAAGCTTTTTTTTTCATAAAGGTCACAAAGGTGCTTGGGGTAATTCATGCATAAGTTGAGGACAACACATTCAAAAAAGCCATACTTATTTCTGAATGCTGTTTTAGATATGTCCTCTGTTTTTGAGGATTCAGTGATAATCTGCTGTCAATTACAGTAGGTTTAAAATCTATGGCAACAAACAAAATGAACTCAGATTTAAACAAAATGAATTCAGATTTAAGCAAAATTAAAATGAACCCAAAACTATTGTAAACCAATATGATATCTTTTATTTTTAAATTTGTTTAAATCTGAGTTCATTTTGTTTAAATATGGATTGTTTTTGCTTGTTGCCATAGCTTTTAAAACTACTGTAGATTTTTGAAGACTTGAGACCCCCAGGGCATCTAAAAGATCATGAATCAGGGGCAGGGGATACCTGTTCTTAATTGTGACCTTGTTAAGTGCCCTGAAGTCTGTAACTAGACAGAGCCCTCCATCTTTCTTTACTATTAAGAATACAGCAGCACCAAAAAGCAATTTAAAAGGTCTTATAAGTCCCTTTTCAAGTGCTTTGTCTAGGTAGGTCTTTAGTGTGTTGTCCTCTTGTGGTGTTAGGCCTTAGATATGTCAGGCTTTTGTTAAACTCCCTTTGAGGTTGATTTTATGCTGGATGCCCCAGTTGGCTGTAGACCTGGTAACATTCTTTGGAAAACTGAAGGGGATTCAATGACTAGCTGTACTTGGATTGGGTCTCTTTCACATGTGCTTTCTGTACTTTTAAAGTGAATAATCTCATATGTGCAGGTATTGCAATCAATTTTGCTAGGGTCCTTTTCCTCTTCTGTTCCTGTAATTTTCACAAACACATGGTCTCTCATAAGTGTATCAAGGTGAGTTGGATACATGTGGTGATGTATCTCTCCTTGTTGTATGCAAGGGTAGCACTATCTCGGTCATATGAGGTTTGGTCTTTGTTGTGCTTTTTGAATTAAAGTGCCAAAATTATTTGAAATTATTGGGCACAGGGCATTTGCTTAGATAAAATAATTTGTGAGGATATGAGTAGTATTGTATCAGTAGATCCAGGATCAAATAGAAACATGACTAAAGTCTGGGAATAGCTTCTGAACATGCAGAAGCACTTAAAGATTAGGACAAAGGTCAACCAGATTAAAAGATGATTTTAATGTAATTGATTAATTCTTCTTATACCTTCTGCAAGGTTAATCTCTGGGATGCTAGCAATGTCTTCTAGCACATTCTAACACATAACTAATTTTGGGTAATTATTAATCTAGGTTTGGCACTTATTGCACGTCAACCAATAGAATATCTTCATCTTCACCCAGCACAGGTGATCCTTGCTGGCATGGAATAATTTAGTTACTTCAGGATCACTTCCTACCTTCCTAGCATGCTCTAAGCTTAACGCTTATTAATGTGATTAATATGGGAATTTGAGATTATAGGGAATTGAACCCAGCACCTTGGTGCTCAAAGTAAAAGTAAGGTGGCGCCTTAGCGCCTGCAATTATTTTCAGTTGGCGCAGCAGCGCTTAAAAGATAATGATAATTTGGCACTTTGATGATATACTCAATTACTAGGCAGCGCAGCAGCGCTTGTCAATAAAGTAAGTCAGCGCTTTGGCACCTATTCCAATTGTTAGGCGGCAAATCATGTATTATTAAGCGCTGCAGCAGCGCTTATCATTAGCTGATTTATGTTTAAGGTCAGCAGACTACTGCTGATCCAATAAGCATATGTTTTATACTACCAATTTATGTTGTTTGGCAGCTGTGATTCATATCTTTAAGCTCTTTCATAGTTGGCATCATTGGTTTTTATACTGCCAATTTATGAGTTTGGTTGCTGAAACCCTAATCCATGAGCTCCCTCATAATTGGCATCATTGCTTGGTCAAAATGACTGAAAGTCTTTCTCATCCATTCCAGACCAAGTATAACATCATACCTGGGGATTGAAATGATTGGGCCAGTAAGGGTAGTCTGTATGTCTCCCATTTGGACACAAAAGGGGATTGCCTCTTTGGTGACTGATGTGCCCCTGTTACCTGCCATGATAATTCTCTTGACATTACTTTGAACCTTAGGTAGTTTCATGAGGTTGAAAAATCTTTTGTCAACAAGGTATTGGTCTGCTCCAGAATCAGATAGTGTTGTGCCCTGATGTCTGAAAAAGCAGAGATGACAAGTGAGGAGTTTATTTCCAGTTTGGGTGGAAAACAGTATAGATTGCTGGAGGGTACTTGGATCATGGTTATTGAGTCCACCTCTTAATCATTATACACATCTTGCAAAGTGGGGAGGACGGCTTGCCTAAGCACTACCCTGAGCTTTTCACTCCTTGGTGGTGTTATCAGTGCTCATTTGATTTTCTTGAGCTGTATAATTTCTGCCTCAAGGATGGGAGCTGTTGGCTTGGTTGTTCTACTTGGTAGGTTGAGGGTCCTTCTTTGCTGTGGGACATTTTTGTTTGTTGGCTACATACAAATTGTCAGATTTTGTGCAGCTTGTTTTTCTTCTACAAACACATTCTGAAGGTTCTTACAACAAGTCATGTCAAACTGACATCTAATGCTATGGGGAGGCCATTGTAGAAGTACAGTTGTGGTCCAGCCTTATCAAAGCTGATAGATTCAGGAGTTAAATCTTGTCTGTCTTCAAAGGCTACAATTTATTATTTGATATTTCCTGTCAACTTGAAGGCTCTGAGTTCTGATATAATTACCACATTGGAGTCCTTCATGGCAAACTTTTGAGGAAGGCGGCTTTGAATATATCCCAGTCTTCACTGTGATTGGGATGTTGATCAAACCATTTGCTTACAAAGTGTGAGGTGGCCAAGTGACACAAAGGGAAATCTCACTGGCCCAGAGTCTGTGGTGGTAGCCCACTTGTGTAAATTTGCTTTGTGTGCTTTGGATCCAGAGGTTGGCGTTCTCCTGGCATAGTCCTGCAAACTATCCTATCACTGCTGAGTGTAGATGCTAAAATACAATGTTGGTTATTTCAAGTGTCTGCAAAATTGGAGTTGAAGGCGGGTTTAGGAGCATACAAGTGTTGAGGAGATTATACTGTTTGGCAAGGACAAGGACGTTGTTAAAGACAAAAAAACCTGCAGGGACCTCCTGTTCTTCTTTGTAATCTCTCCAATCTGTGGGAAGTGCCATCTGCTAGATTTTATCTTGCGAGGAATTTTTCCTTTAAGTTGCTTAGGTGTGGATAATCTACACATGCTACCACTGTCAAGTATATACTTTTGTGAAGTATAATAAAAAATAAAGAGAAAAATTAAGAAGAGACTGATACCTTATTGGATGTTATTATAGTATAATATATAGTATCATGAAAAGCCACATAATGTCCATGTACTCCATGGTAGTCATGGGGCTTATCCAAGTGATTTTTTCTGTCAGAGACCCACTTGAGAGGGAATAAGTTACTAATCTGATGAGCCAAGGCCCCTAAATTAAGGCCTTCTATAACCAAACCAATAGGAACTGTAACCATTGTCAGGTGTCTGAAACTCCCAAGGAAGGCAAACTGACCCATCATTGAGCTGAATATACCTAGCAAATAATATCCAACTAGGTAGGTCAGCAGGTAGAATGAGACATTAGGTCTCACCAAGGAGGGTTCAGAAGGGGGAGGTAAGGTTGTGGACCGTCCGTACTGGAACTTCCTTTCCCAGTGACCTGAAGAATATTTGAACTAGCCTTTTTCCAATGACTTCTTCTGATGGGAGTCATCAGGGGAAGAATTGTGCCAGTCTGTGGTGGTAGTTAAATTTTCCAGGACCAATACCACTGAAATCAAAAGAAATAGAAACCAGAACAGGAATGATCTTCCTTTCATGGTTTCAAAAAAGGGGGTGAAGAAGATAAGTATGGATAAACTTTGGAATAGAAGAATAGATTTTTATTGTTGAAACAAGTAAGAAGGATGATGAACAGTTCAATTAAATACTCCAACATAGACTGAAGCAATTTAAGAGGATCCTAGAGTATGGGGGATTTACCAGTGAATTTCAGACAAATAGTGGCTAAAATTAATACCTGTTGTAACTGTGCCTCTATTTGTGTCTTGATAATCATATGTGTGAATAGGAACTTATGTGAGAGGCACCAGGAACCAGCAAAAAGGTTGGAAACAATTAAGCCTGTTATCAGCTTAATTACATTGCAGATCAAGTGTGGAGCCTTAGTTTCATAGAGTAGGAGTGGATCCAAGAGCAGCAAGAGAGGAGAAAGCAAACAATCAGAATTTGAACAGTAAGTGACATGTATTAATGGAATATCAACACCAGCGGAAGCAACACTTAATTTGAATGCAGACAACAATTGAATTGAATCAATATATAAATGTAACTTTAATTGAATTTTAGAGCGTAAACTAACAGTTGGCATCAATTTAGGGTTCTAGGTTTGACCCTTGTCTTGGGAAGTGTTGTCCCAAGTTGCTTGAGTGTCTAATACCTTGTTGGCGTCTGGGAGCCTCAACACTGATAAAATTAACTTATTACTATAAAAGGAAGTATTGTTGTAGTCAGGGAAGAAGTCCTTGACAGTTCTTATTAAGTCACAAGGATTGTCTAAGTTGTGTTCCATTTAGGATTTGAAATGTTTAATCCCTGTAATAGATGGTCAAATGATAGTAGTGCCATTGACTTAGTGATCATTTGGGGAATCATTCAGCAATTTTCCTGGAGAATTAATTCTCTGAGAGGGAGTAATTGAAGATGTTGTGACAAGAGCAATTTTTCATATCTGAGATCATTTATTTGGCTAAACACTAAAAGTGACTGTTGTACAATCACACAGGTCCTATTCCAAGGCTGCACTCCTTTACAAGTTTAGAAGGGTAGCAAGGGTAACTGAAAGAAAGAAAAAGTCCCTAATAATCCAGCTCTATAAGGATGAATTCATTATCATCTTGCATATTGGTTCTACTAGTAAAGGCAGGTTCTTAAAGGATCTGGCTCTCTCACTGTCCACAACACACACATTGTTTTGTGCTCTGTGGTCAAACAATACAAGGCTTTGTATTGAGTCTTAATGCTTGTATTTCAGGATAACTGCACCCTTGATGGCATAATGTGCTATCTCTGCCAATGTAGTGATACTTTTGGACCTCCTAACAGCTCTGTCAAGACCAGGTTTTTACCAACCCCCTACTTACACAGAAGGGAGTGGATGTTTGCGCCTAAGGTCAATATGTCCAAAGTAATTTGTCATTGCTGAAGCTGTAAGAGACACTATCTCAGCACCTGCACTTCAAAGACAGGTGTCCATGTGCTCCTTCCACAATATGTCATCCTCCAGGGAAAATGTCAGGGCCCAGAAAGCCCTGGACAACCAGCTGGCCTTGTTAGAGGCCAAGCTATCCACAGCCTGGAAACCCTCAGAAATTATCTCTCAGAGTGAGAAAAACCCCTTTTGAGTAACAAATGGACTGAGATTTGAGAGGCACACAAGCCTCAAATCCATGGCTTTGATTCCAGTAACAATTTTGGCCATCTTAACTATTAGGAAACAAGACATTGGGAGCGTGATTTTTTGATTGTGCATATTGGGCGCTTGATTACTTGTGGGATCTATAAATAGCAGTGGCACCTTGGCTTGCTGCAGCCCAAGAAAGGTTCCTGTTATACCAACCAATGGACAAACACCTATAGGCCCAAGTATGCAAATTCCAGTCGAATTTGTAAGTTTAACTGAAATTAATGCCATCAGTTTTCTGGTGGCACAAGAGACCTCAAAATTACCAGTAAGTATAATTAGTGAGGAGGAGAAGCCCTCCTCACTGTTGACATCTTAAAAATAAAAGACTTTATGCTAAGGATTCCTTATTTTCTTGCAAGATCTATATACTTTTGCATCAATATAGCTATTCTGTTTGTGTTTGTTTAAAACTCCACTACACTTGACAACCTCACATATCTGCTCCTCTTGGCCACTAAGAGTGATCATTTTGCCCTTCATGCTGGAGATTACTCTTACTCCCCCCTGCCAACTGTGCCTCTTGCCCAGGACTTAAGTAAGTTGGGTTTTGTCTATATCACAGTATTTGGGCTGGCCAACTAGGCCGTGCCCCATAGTGGGAGTTAGTGTTCCCTAGCTACTGCAGTCAACTATCTGGTCAGAATTGCGCCTATTGTGTACTTGACCTTCCAGGCCTGGCCTGCCTCCCATGTGGGAGTCCAGCCGGACTCTGGTATGAGCCATGACAGAAAAGGCCAAGTGGAATAGATCCAAAACTCTCTCACTTCAGTGTATAAACCCCTACCCATGTTCCACCTGACTTTGTCAAGCTGGACCCAAAAGAAAACACCAGATCACCTGTTCTGGCCAATCATTCCCCAGATAACACCAAGATATTTGTCCTTGATAAAGGCTATGCAGGTGACGCCTTGCATTGTATTAAATTTGATAATCCTCACATTATGCAAACCAAGATTCAGTCAAAGGCTGATAATAAAGCACAGGAGATTATTGCTAAATCCTATGCCTTCCATATGCTAGACAGTGCTCCAGATGAGTAACCCTCACCATCTACTGAAGCTTTTCATCTAAAAAGGGTTAATGTTGCTATTCCATGGACACTATAGAGGCCCATATCCCAGAGCTGTGGTAAAATCCTTGAATTCCTAGCCATGGCTGATGATCTGTATTCACACTTAGTAAACAAAATCAGTTTCTACTACTCTTTATTTACTTATACAGACATTTTTATAAACAAGATCAAATTCTGTGCTATTATTGATAAAGGTGCTCCAATCAACACTGTCTCTACATGTCTAATGAAGCCACTTGTAATTGCTCCAGGTATTGATCACTAAAAATAATGCAATATTGCTGGCTTAACTGTCACTATGGCACAGGGCACATACATCACACTACCTCTGTGATTTGTCTCTTTGGTCTTATCAGCCCCTGCATTTGTTCTCCTTAACAATAGCTATGACATCTTGGTTAACACTTTCTCCATGACACAGTGTGGAGTAAAAGCTGATCTGGCAGCAGATATTTTTGAGATTTTTAGACAAATCATCCTGTTAGACTACTTTTGGGATAAAGACCTGGACATATTTAAATTCAACCAAGTGTTAATTTGGCATAAATAAAGTGGATGTGTACTTATTTACTATCAGAAACTAGGGAAGAAAGTTAAGGACTTTTCCAATCAGCTGAGTATTACAAAATTCTACCTCTCTGTTCTAGCCTGCCTTTTTAGGTACCAGCCATCAATCAGGTGCCAATCAAGCCCAGCCTGGATGTAGATGTCTCCCAGGGCCTGTACAGGGAGTTACAGTCCCCCTGTAATTGCTCACTCTTGGAACTGTTGGTTTTTCTGGGTATAATTTTTTCTGGATGTGGAGCCATCAGGTTGCTTCTGAAAAACCTCAACCAGAGTAAATCCAAGTCCAACACCATCAAACAATAGTCTAACTAGTTCTCATACCTGTAGAATATGTCATCAAGATGCATGGCTTTGATACCCTCAATAAGTTTAGACTAAGCTTGCCATCCAAGAGCCCACTCATGGTAGGCACTGAAATTCTTAGGGAAAAACTGGCTGTCCTGAAAACTGAACATCAGGATTCTGCAATGTCCCTCTTTTAGAAGTGTTTTGTTTGTCTGATTGGGATAATATCCAGAAGGACACAACAGGAAATCTTTATAACAAAAGAATTTGAGGTTTGAAGCTAGCCTTTGGTTAGCCTTCAGGGCAAAATTAAGAGCACACACCTTAATTTCCTGGAATACAAGATGTGAAAGTCCTTTTGGCAAAAAGGACAGGAAAAAACTTGAAGATTATTAAAGCCAGCGCAAATGTGGATAAACTTGTCTTTATTAAGAGAAATGATTCTACTTAAATAGTAGACAAGGGTTGGTGATCACTCATTAGGTAGACAGAGTGGCAGAAGGGGTCACATTGGAATGAAGTCATACCAGGATCAGACAAGGGAAGGTATGGTATTCCAGAATGGGTGAATATTGGCACAAACCCATTTACAAAAGCAAGGAATTCCCAAACTCAAAAGCAAGACTTTTCAAATCTTTGCATTTATCAATATTTGAAGGCCATATCAAAATAGCATTAATGGCGCAATTTTTGACAAGAAGTATTGCTATATTTTTAAAATATAACTTTGATTTGGGATGCACCAAGAATACTCTTTACCATATTGATACAGGAGACAAACAACCATGTTTTATTCTTCTGTGTGGGTGCAGTGTTTCTAAAACTTAGTTATATTGAACCCTTTGATTCTTGACTAGCCTTTAAGTGGTATAGTATCAGCCTTGATAAGGGCAGAAGAAAATAATTTGTTAAGACAACACTACTATTCTATTTAACAGGTTGAAGGTTATGTTGCACCATCTTTGATTACTCTCTCTCAGGAAAAAAAACCCAAGTGACTCTCTGAATGATTCCCCAACTAATCATTAAGTTTTTTGCACTCCTATAATTTGCTCATCTATTACAGGGATCAAATATTTTGAATCCTAAGAGGAACACTACTTTGACAAGCCCCATATCCGCCATGACAAACATGAACGACATGTGGCTTCTCATGATACTATATAATACTCTAAACTCATATCTAATAAAGTATTTTTGTCTTCTTATTTTCCCCTTTATCTTGTTTATTTTTTTATCAGAAGTATCTACTCAACAGTGGTAGCAGAAGGTAGGTTATCCACACCTACGCAACTTAAAGGAAAAATTCCTTCAAAGAAAAGAACCCAGCAAATGGCACTACCCACTGGCTGGAGACAATATAAAGAAGGACTTCCTAGCATTATATGTTGTCTTCAACAATGTCCTTGTAACAACCAAAAGTACAACTTTCTCAGCACATATGGGTTCCTGAACCAGCCTCTAATTTGCAAAACAACCAAAATACCTACCATTGTATTTCAATGCCTACACTAAGCAGAAATTGAAATTTCCTCAGGAGTGTGTCAAGAAAATGCCAACCTCTGGATTCAAAGCACCCAAAACAAATTTACAAGTGTCTACCCTAGACAAACTCTGGGCAAGTGAAATTGCTTTACACATCACCAGGGCTGCCTCATGCTTTGTAAGTGAATGGTTTAAACAACACCCTGGTCACAACAAAGACTGGGACATGATCAAAGCTGCCTTCCTGGAGAAATTTGCAATAAAAAAACTCTTAAATTGTGATCCAGGAAGAACTCAGAACCTTCAAGGTGACAGGAAATATCAAATAATAAATTGTAGCCTATGAAGACAGACATGATTGAACTCCTGAATCTATCAGCTTTGATGAGGCTGGTCCACAACTGTACTTCTACAATGGCCTCCCCATAGCATTATATTTCAAGTTTGACATGACTTGTTGTAAGAACCTTCAGAATGTGTTTGTAGAAGAAAAACAAGCTGCACAAAAATCTGACAACTTGCATGTAGCCAACAAACAAAAATGTCCCACAGCAAAGAAGGACCCTCAACCTACCAAGTAGAACAACCAAGCCAACAGCTCCCATCCTTGAGGCAGAAATTATACAGCTCAAGAAAATCAAATGAGCACTGATAACACCACCAAGGAGTGAAAAGCTCAGGGTAGTGCTTAGGCAAGCCGTCCTCCCCACTTTGCAAGATGTGTATAATGATTAAGAGGTGGACTCAATAACCATGATCCAAGTACCCTCCAGCAATTCTATACTGTTTTCCACCCAAACTGGAAATAAACTCCTCACTTGTCATCTCTGCTTTTTTAGACATCAGGGCACAACACTATCTGATTCTGGAGAGTACCAATACCTTGTTGACAAAAGATTTTTCAACCTCATGAAACTACCTAAGGTTCAAAGTAATGTCAAGAGAATTATCATGGCAGGTAACAGGGGCACATCAGTCACCAAAGAGGCAATCCCCTTTTGTGTCCAAATGGGAGACATACAGACTACCCTTACTGGCCCAATCATTTCAATCCCCAGGTATGATGTTATACTTGGTCTGGAATGGATGAGAAAGACTTTCAGTCATTTTGACCAAGCAATGATGCCAATTATGAGGGAGCTCATGGATTAGGGTTTCAGCAACCAAACTCATAAATTGGCAGTATAAAAACCAATGATGCCAACTATGAAAGAGCTTGAAGATATGAATCACAGCTGCCAAACAACATAAATTGGTAGTATAAAACATATGCATATTGGATCAGCAGTAGTCTGCTGACCTTAAACATAAATCAGCTAATAATAAGCGCTACTACAGCGCTTAATAATACATGATTTGCCGCCTAACAATTGGAATAGGTGCCAAAGCGCTGACTTACTTTATTGACAAGCGCTGCTGCGCTGCCTAGTAATTGAGTATATCATCAAAGTGCCAAATTATTATTATCTTTTAAGCGCTGCTGCGCCAACTGAATATAATTGCAGGCGCTAAGGCACCACCTTACTTTTACTTTGAGCACCAAGGTGCTGGGTTCAATTCCCTATAATCTCAAATTCCCATATTAATCACATTAATAAGCGTTAAGCTTAGAGCATGCTAGGAAGGTAGGAAGTGATCCTGGAGTAACTAAATTATTCCATGCCAGCAAGGATCACCTGTGCTGGATGAAGATGAAGATATTCTATTGATTGACTTGCAATAAGTGCCAGACCTAGATTAATAATTACCCAAAATTAGTTGTGTGTTAGAATGTCCTAGAAGACATTGCTAGCGGCCCAGGGATTAACCTTGCAGAAGGTATAAGAAGAATTAATCAATTACATTAAAAATCATCCTTTTAATCTGGTTGACCTTTGTCCTAATCTTTAAGTGCTTCTGCATGTTCAGAAGCTATTCCCAGACAATAGTCATGCTTCTATTTGATCCTGGCTCTACTGATACAATACTACTCATATCCTCACAAATTATTTTATCTAAGCAAATGCTCTGTGCCCAATAATCTCAAATAATTGTGGCACTGTAATGCAAAAAGCGCAACAAAGACCAAACTTCATATTGACTGAGATAGTGCTACCCTTGCCATACAACAAGGAGAGGTACATAACCATGCCTACCCAACTCATCTCAATACATTCATGAAGGACCATGTATTTGTGAAAATTATGAAGACAGAAGAGGAAAATGATCTTAGTAAAATCAATTGCAATACCTGCACATATGAGATTATCCAGTTTAAAAGTACAGAAACCACATTTGAGAGAGACCCAATTCAAGCACAGCTAGTCATTGAACTACCTCCATTTTCCAAGAAACTTTACCAGGACTTGCGCCCAATTGGGTCATAAAACAAAAAATTGATCTCAGGAGAAGTATCACCAAATCATGCCCCATTTACTGCTTAACTCCCCAATAAGACCACACCCTAAAAGCCTGACTACACAAAGCACTTGAAAAGGGACTTTTAAGACCTTATAAATTTTCTTTTGGTGCTTCTGTCTTAATTTTAGCAAAGAAAGATGGATTACTCTGCCTAGTCACATACTACAGGGCGCACAATGAGGTCAAAATTCAGATCAGGTATCTCCTGCCTCTGATTGATGACTTTTTGACGCCTTGGGGGTCCCAGGTTCATAAAAATTGACTTGACGGCAGGCTATCACCAAAATTGTGTCAAACCAGAAGATATACCAAAAACAGCCTTCAGAACAAAATATGGGTCTTTCAAGTGTGTGATTCTTAATTTCAGCCTGAAAAATCCCCCAAGCATCTTTGTGACCTTTATAAAAAAATCTTTTAAAGCACACATTGAAAAAAGGACTATCATCTACCTTGACAATATAATCATATACAACCCAATTATAGAGCAACACAGGAAAGACATATAACTGGTCCACCACACTCTTCAAGATTACCAACTCATAGCCAAGCCCTCAAAATGTGACTTCTTCTCAGCAGAACTCCCATTTTAGGACACATTTTCAGCAAGAACAGAGTGAAGCCAGACCCAGAAAAGATACAAGCCATAACCATCATGCAAGCACCACAAATTAAGAATGAGCTTTGTATATTACTAGGCATGATAGCCTATATTAGGGGATTCATCCCTGACTGGGGCGCCTTAACTAATTCCTTATCCACAATCACAGGCAATATAACCAAATTTATATGGACACTGTTAAGAGATCAACGCTTTTGACAGTTAAAAGAGTGTATGGTTACTGCTTCTATCTTACAGTATCCAAATTATGAAGGAGTATACAAACTAGAAACTGACGCTGCTGATTACACAATAAGAGGAGTACTCAAAATTCAAACTGCAGAATAAAATTTCTCCCTGTAGCATATGAATCAAGAAAGCTGTCTGATGGTGAGTAAAGATATCCAATACATTACAATAAACTGATAGCTAATGTTCACTGTCTAATGAAGTGAAGATGTTGTCTGGAAGGTGCACAGATATTTAAAGTACTAATTGACTACAAGTCATTGGTATTCTTTAATACTTAACAACACATATCTAGACAACAAGCTGAATGAATGAGCCTTATAAAAAGGTACCCCATGATAATTGAATGCAAACCAGGCAAAGAAATGCTTACTGCAGACGTCCTTTCAAGGCTATAACATAAACATCTCATATATACTGATTGAGACCCTGATTGGCCCATTTTAATAATGGGGAATCACTAAGAGGGGTTCCCACAAGATACACCAATGAAAATCCAAGAGAAAGTCTTCAAGAACAAACAGCTGTTTAAAAACGTATATGGCACTCTACATCACATACTTTCAAGTGGTTATACTGTACCCTACGTCCTGTCAACACAAAATATTGACATAATCCTCTGATACCACAGAGATATGAGACACACCTGTAGCAGGAACTTACATGATTACCTCAAGACATGCTACTGGTGACCCAACATGTTGGATGATATCAAGGAAGTACTAGAGCAATGTAAAGTCTGTGAAAAGTACACCTGCTCTGAGGCGCCTTCTAAGTCAGTAATACTGGTGTCAATCACACAATCTTTTAAAGTGTGATAACTGGATATTGTAGGACCAATGCCTGACAATAACAAAGGCAAAAATTACATTATAACAGCTATTGGCTATGCAATCAGATGGCCTGTAGCCCAAGCTACAAAAAAATACAAAGGCA
>QTSX02002177.1:0-211293 GCA_014839935.2 Entomophthora muscae | reverse complement strand
ATGTTGGCGCCTCAGTGCTTGCTGTAAACTAGAGCGGCACTCTGGTGCCAAGAATACTTAATACCAGCACTGTGGCGCTTATTATTTAAGGTGGTGGCAGCGTGGAGCAATAATCCTTGGCAACAACGTCATGGTTAACTAATCATGTATTTAATTATATAGTAAGTTGACACTAATTTCCAAAAGGGTAATTGATTGGCCCTGGTTGGTTTCCAATGGCCACCTAATGAGTTAAGCTTTCCATAATCCCTGGTCAACAATTCTTCACAAGCACTGTGGTGCAATTGGACAGGAGAACTTTTTCTGGTGTAGCTGCCATCTCATATGTGGCAGCAAGAATAACTGCATCCTGAATAACATGCTCTTTGAGCTGTACCCAGGGGCAATTTTTTCCATCTATTAAATGTCTAATTTCATCCAGCTTTATTATTACATCAGACAGGCTACATGCTTCTTCTTTAATCCCCATCATTACAATAAGACCTAGGTTAACAATTAATTGAAGTCTCTGCCCCACAAACAGGGCTGAGAACTCACAAAAATTATTGTATATGGTACTTATTTTATTTTTAAGAGACATAGTAGAAAAGGTTTTTTCCATGGTTGGCAGTATTCCAGTCTTGTCAGAGAGCCAAGAGGCCCCAAAGTCTCCAAGGACACCCACTACAGCAGGCAGGACAGCAAACAAACTGTAGCTAAGGTTGGTTATTTTTTCTTTAAAATTTTTTAGGATGTGTGATATTATTTTTTTTGTCAGGTCACAGAAACAGACCTTTTCTTGTCCTCTTTTTATCTTGTGTAGGTTTTGGTACGGCATAGTATGGATGAAATCTCAGACAAGCATGACAAAGAGCTTGCAGAAGCCAGGGAGCGTAACATAGTGGTTGAGTTGCAGGTTGGGGGCCGCGGCCAAAGCCAAGACCCGCCATTTGATGTCATCTTGCTTTGGTTGGAGTGATGTAAGTTGTTCTTGTTTCATAGGGTATTTTTTAATTAATTAATCATCTAAAAGGCAACAACTGAAGTCAGGACCAGCTGACACCCTATGTGGGGGACGTAGTTGCTGTAAAAGGTTTGTGATATGTAGGGTTTTAGGTAATGGCAGACTACCCCTTTGTTCTCTTCTATAAATAAAATGCTATTATAATCCTTTTATTTATTTAATATTTTATTTTTTTACCTTCTTCTATATCTTTATCTGTTGCCTCCTTGAAAGGGGCCGCTTCACGGAGCTTGTCACTTGATGGTGCTGGTCTTCTTCTGTTGGTTTATGTTTATTTTTATTTTTAGTTTCTCAAACATATTGGGATCCTTTGACCATGCCTCTGTGGTTGCAAAACCCTGTGGATTGAACTGTAGGTTGACAAAAACATCTTTTTGTACATTAAGGAGTCTTGTTGCAAGTTTGTTGTTAGTATTGAGTATCTTCTTCTTCACAGCTCTCACAGTAATTTTTTCTAGTTTGTTGCCTTCTAACATCACCTCTTTTAGCATGTCCTTCACCTTTTGATTGACCTCCTTAATTTTATCTACTTCCAAGTCTAACTCCTTGATAATTGCATCTAATTCTGACATGTTTTCTTTGCTCTTATCCCAACCTCTTATATTACAATAAAATACCCCAATAAAATATGTCTATTATATTGTATCTAATAGATATTTAGTAAATAAATCCAATTTTAACTATGAATTTTCATTTGCTTAAAGTAATACTATTCATTTGATATTGATATTATGTATATTTTTCTATATACCAGCCCATTCTTAGTATCATTAACAACATTTTTTGTTCATGTACATGCTTTGTCCAAGTATAACATGATTTGTTCTCAAATAAGTATGCCAATTTCAACCCAAAGTACACATTTATTAAAAGATAACCACTTTTACAGGTTATATGTAGATCATATATTTCAGAGCGTGTAAACCAATACATTCTTAGTATCATGAACAGCATGTTTGTTCATGTACATGTTTTGTCCAAGTATAACATGATTTGTTCTCAAATCAGTATGCCAATTTCAAATCAAAGTACACATTTATTAAAAGATAACCACTTTCACAGGTTATATGTAGATCATATATTTCAGAGCATGTAAACCAACCTATTCTTAGTATCATGAACAACATATTTTGTTCAATTAGATGTTTTTTCCAAGCTTAATTTAATTTATTCTTGAATTACGATGCCAAGTTCAACCCAAAGCATATATTTATTAAAAGATAGTTACTTTCACAGGTTATAGGTAGATCATATATATCAGAGCGTGTAAACCAATCCATTCTTAGTATCATGAACAACATACTTTGTCATTTGTATGTTTTTCTGAGTATAACATCATTTGTTCTTGAATCAGAATGCCAATTTGAAATCAAAGTAAATATTTATTAAAAGATAACCACTTTCACAGGTTATATTAGATCATATGTTTTAGAGCGTGTAAATCAAACCAATCTTAGTATCATGAACAAAATATTTTGTTCAATTAGATGTTTTGTCCAAGTATAATGTAATTTATTCTTGAATTAGTATGCCAAATTCAACCCAAATCACATATTTATTAAAAGATAGCCACTTTCATGGGTTATATGTAGATCATATACTTTAGAGTGTGTAAACCAATCCAATCTTAGTATCATGAACAGAATGTTTTGTCCAAGTACAATATAATTTGTTCTTAACTTGCTATGCTAATTATGTTTGGAGTACAAATTTATTAAAAGATAACCACACTCAGGGGTTATATGTAAATCATACAGTTAAGAGATTATATGTGGTGAGATGGATTATTTTTTATTAGTTCTATTGTTTTCTATTATACTTTTATATTTTTGAAACACTACAATAATACTAAATTTATAATAGAAAACAATAGAATTTATACAAATTAAAGAAGCCAAATTTAACATGTGGCATGATAAAAATCAATTATCACTATAGTTGAATGTAAATTTTATATTATAAAAATAAAAAATACATACAACTTAAATCAAAAATATTATAAAATAAAAATTATGGGGGGTTTTTATTGGGCAAAATGGGATTGGGCAGAGAAAACTAGTTGATGGGCCGAATTGTGGGGGAAGGACTTGATTGGCTGGGGGTGGGTGGGTTCCAAACAACTGGATTGATTAGCTGGGGACTAAGGCAACTGGAGGGCCCAGTAGCAATTGTTTGCCTTGATTGGCTTTGAGAAATTGATTGTACATCACATCATATTCCGACTCGGTGAGGACAGCAATTGGCTTGTACATTGGGGAATTGCAAGGGAGCAGCTGTGGGTCTTTTGACAATTGGATGCTGCTGAGAGCATTCAAGACTATCTTTGTAAACATTTCAGCAACCTTCTGATGAGGGAAAAAAAACAATGGGGCTGTTTGCTGCACTAATCACCTGGCTGAAGGTTGTGGGGTTACACCCACAGATGATGTCTCCAATGTTGAAGAACAACACATCACCAAGATGAAGATCAGCATGCCTGGCAGGGAAAATTGAGACATTATGGGTGTCTGCTTAGATCTTCTTATAGGCCACTTCAGCGCACTTCATTTGATGGCTCAGGAAGATATTGAAGCTGGAATTGGCCAAGAGTCAGGTTGCAATCAGGTCAGATAGGAATTTCCTGTACCAGTACCCATTGCTGTAACTGGTTGTGGTTTGGTAAAATACAGTCCCTTTTGGGGAAACTGCAAGGAATTCCCCAATCACAATTCCCTCTGATTTCTTCTTTTTACCCTTGGGGATGTTCTTTTTTTTACTTAAAGTGCCATACTCATTGACTTTTAATGACAATTTATAGTAATATTTAAAGATTATATTGTCCAAAATGGAGTACAGGCAGCAGGTGATGGTGGCATTAATTACAGGGTCATAGGGCAAATCAGATTTGTCATCCAACTCATTGGCCAGCTGATAGGTCAGAATCAGAACACTGACTGCAAGCCCATGCATCCAGAGCTGCGCTGTGAAGCTGGCAATGAATATGCCCTGGAGCCTGAGTAGGCAACAGACCTCAGTCAATTGGAGGTAAGGATCCTGATGGAGTAAGGATAGCATTAGAGGATAGACATCATTAATCTGGGAGTTGACCTGATTCTTTGGCTTCTTGGCCAGCTTGATACCACCTGTCTTCAAAAGAGCCCAGAACTCCTGCTTAATCACTGCCAAAGTAAATTGAAGTGGGTGGCTATTTTAGCAAAATTTACGCCACTCTGCTTGAGGCTCATTAACTCTTCTATGACCAGATTGGTTACTAGGCGTTGTTTTTTTGGCTCACTTATGATGCTAGTACCAGATAAGGCAGGGCTTGCTCTGATTGGCCAAAATTCTTAAGAAATGGTTGGATTGAGTTGGAGGGGGCTACAGTTTCTCAGTCTCCAAAATGTGGCACAGGTGTGGGTTGGGCCTGGTCTTGGGTAGCACCATATTGGCTATCAGAAAAGCCATCTGTGGATGGGCCTGGTGACACATACAACTCAGCCTCCTCACAACTTGCATTGAATTGGGTGTACACAGGAAACGCGGTGGTTGCGCTCCTTAGCTCAGCAGCCTGAGCTTGGACTAGCTCCTGGTACTGCTCCTCAACAACATCAAAGTTATCTTCACTTAAAAAACTCATACTAACAAAAAGCAATAAAAATTCTATTAAAAACAGAAAAGCAAAGCAAATCATTTCTAGAGAATTAATTTTATTTAAATGAGTGCTCCTTTTTGAGACATTCTCTCAGATATAAATGCCCAAATTTAGATGCACACCATTGAAAATAATGCTGTAGTTCCCTGAATAGATTTGGTGGAGTCACTCCTGAAATTCACTATTTCCAATTCAAGCCCCAAAAACAATCATTATTTTCAAAAAAATGAGTCATTTTTTTGAGATCATCACTTTTGTGACCAAACCTCATGTGTTCTCTGCTTGTATCATATCTGCCACACCCACATTATCAAATTTGATATAGAATGCTCCAGGAAGTGACTGGATTGCATGCATTTTGAATTTGAGTTCCATGTGTTTGCTGTCTCATCTCTGGGATTCAGTATTTGACTTTATTTTTGTTGTGTGATCAACTATTCTTGTTTTCCAGCTATAGATAATAGGGAGCTTTAATGAGTGAATTGACCTTCAACTGGTTCTGGTTGAAACTTGTTGTGTGACTGAACCTATGAGTTTTAAACTGACTAGTATACATTTATCTCAACAGGTTTGAAAACCATGTAATTAATATATACCCAGAATATTGTCAAAGGGGAAATAATCATATTTTTAACAGTCTTGACTGTATCAAGAAGTTTGGTTAAGGTTAACCAAAAGTCAAACCCCTGAATTGTGGTTTAAATGCACCAGTTTGGCAAATTTATTAGGGTTGAAGCACCGCCTAATCAATTTGTAAAGCAGCAAGGTGCCACCCAGTGAATGTTTCAGGCCCTGCAGTGGCACCTGGTTCTGTCAGGAATATTCCTGACACTTACAGTTGTGTAATCAATAAACTGTCACCTGCTGCCAACGTGAAGGCGCCCGCTGCCACTGAGCAGATGTCTGCTGTCAACGTGCAGACATCTGCTGTCACCAAGCAGACGTCTGCCACCAACGTGCAGACATCTGCCGCCATAAAGCAGATATACACTGCCACCATGCGGAAGCCCGCCACAACCAAGCAGTCACCTGCTGTCAGCATGCAGGCACCCGCCGTCACCAAGAAGACGTCCACCTCCAACGCGCAGGCCCTGCCGTCCACACACAGAATCCTGTCACAACCAAGCTGTTGTCCGCCGTCAACTTGCAGGCACCCGTCGCCACCAAGCAGATGTCTACCGCCACCGCGTAGGCCTCCACTGCCACCATTCAGAAGCCTGTCACAACCAAGCCGTCATCTGCTGTCAATGTGCAGGCATCTGCTGCCACCAAGCAGATGTCCACTGCCACTGCGCAGGCCTCCGCCGCCACCACACAGAAGCCTGTCACAACCAAGCTGTTGTCTGCCGTCAATGTGCAGGCCCCTGCTGCCACCGCACAGGCCCCCGCCGCCTCCACACAGAAGCCTGCCACCACCAAGCTGTTGCCCGTTGCCAACACGCAGGCGCTTGTTGCCATTAAGCAGATGCCCACTGCCACTGCACAGGCGCCCACCACTCTTGCCAGCCCCACCTGCAAGCCATCCTCAAACCAGGCACCCATGGGCCAGCCTGCCACCTGCCAGCCACCTACCAGCCTTTGCCCTCTCATGCCAGCAGGCCAGTCCCCATCTGCTCCTGTCAAGCCTCCAGGATAATGTAATAGACTTGATCATTATTCCCCTTTGTTGATTGGTTAGACAGACAATCGCCATTTAGCTGGCTTGATTGTAGAAGCATCAACTTATCCTGTCCCTTGGATTTGGCCAATTGGTATACTGATGATTACCCCAAAGATTGATCCTGATCCAAAAATGGTTTGCCAATTGGACTAGATCTGAACAAACAAACTTGATCCCTGGGCCACAATCACAGAACATTTAATAGCCAATAAGACTAAATACTCAAGAATATTAATGCAAGTTGGTTTACACCAAACATTTGCATCTTCAGATACCTCAAATTCTACAACTGATATAGAAGATCATTCAGAAGAATAAGGCATGATGCAAAACCCAATAGACAGGGTAACTAAACTTGCACATGCATAAACTGTAAACAAGATGCCGCCAAAACGCTGGTGAAGTAAGCTGAGGCCCAGTAGTCTATTGAAGTCCCATGCCAGACGGCATGGCTGCCTAGCTCTGGGGGCTGAAACTAGCAGTCTGGGGAACAGATAGACTGACTAGTAAGAGTTAGATGCGTCAGATAACTATCTAGCAAGAGGGCCTATCCACCCTATATAAAGTGCTCTCCTAACTAGAGATTGAGCAGAAAAAATATCACCCTTGGATTGGCAATTGAAGATATCTAAGTATAGTATCACTACTAGCTGACGCCTAGTAGTCATTTGTATCTAGATATAGTGTGTTGTTGTCTATCTGCAGAACCCTGTTTCTTCTCCTGCAGCCTTAGGACTCCGCCAAGCCGTAGCCATATCCCAAGACCCAATTGGTAGCTATAGACTGTTGCCATACAGTCCCTTATCAACATATATAATACAATGTCACTTAATAAAAGTAATACCTCAAGACCCCAAAATCTTGACAGTGGTGCTCACTACAAATACAAGCTGCCATTGGAGTCAGACAAGGTGCTGCCTTGCCTCTTTCCCATCCCAGCTTTGTTGATAAGTATGGGGGGTTGTATGGACACTAGTGACACCAAAAGGGACACTAGTCTCTGCCTGGAAATCACGCCACACAGAGCTGTTGAGCTCCAGGATGACTGCCTCTATTTGGACCCCACCAATGCCCCAGGACTACACCAAACTTTCCAGTATTCTTTAGAAGAGGTCTGTGCCATGCTAGGCACACTCCTACACGGTCATTGACACAAAGGGGCATAACAGGAAGAAGATTTAACTCTGTTTAGTTATAATCTGAATGCTGCCAACCTCTGGACTTCTTATTGCCAGTACCAGGAGGCTAACAGCATGCAGATCAGCCAGCTACTGAACAAGAAAAAGGGGCAAGTCAAAGAATTCCTCTCTTACTTTGTTTATCCAAGTATTAAACACTTGCAGTAACTTGTTGCAAGACAAAGCTTGGAGCTCACAGAGCTAGGGGCCAGCTGCAATGAATTGCAGGAAGCCCACTTAGCAACCATTAATAAGTTGAACACCAGCTTTGACTCATTACAGGGTATCCTTAGGAACCTGTTCAAAGCCACCAACCATGCCCACTTCACAGTGGATGAGATAGTACAACAATTCAACTCTCAGGTCAGCAAATTGTTGCCAACTGCTTTGAAAGCACTGGCGTCAGTCCACAGTGGATCACTGATGTGACAGACCACTGTATTAGCCTAACTTGAAGGGTAGAAAAGTTAGCCAAACACAAAACACAAAACACAAAATGGAGAGAATACTGATAAAGAATCTCTACGCTGCATGATGGACAACACTGCAAGAGAAGTACCAACCAGTATATTGAGTTGGTGGCATACGTTAACAAGCTGGCAAGTAAGCTTGACAGCCTGAGAAATGGGAAGTTCCCTACCCAGTTGGGCATTTCCGCCCAGGAACTTGCCTCTGACCCTCATGACTGTTGCCTATACCACAACACCTATGTGAATAACAAGAACAATCTTTGGGAGACCATCAAAGGTGTACAGTAACTGGCCAGCTTGCTGTACAAGGATCTTGAGTCCGCACGCAAACAAATCTCCCACTTGGAGGAAGGACACATGAAGGACAAGCAGCGCCAGGGTACGCTTACTTATACAGTCCTTATGCTGGAGGAAAACCACAGTAACCTACTGGAACAGCTGGTACAAGAACAAGCAGCCAGAAAGGAGATGGAGCTCAAGTTTGCTACAAGACTAAGCAAGCTTGAGACACAGGCTAGCGGAACATGCAGTAGCAGCTCTGGCCAAGGCCTATCTCCCCTTCCCACCTCTTCCTTTTAAAGGCAAAAAACTTTCTCTTCTGACTGCTTCCATGAAGTAGGATCCAATTGTGAAAGTAATGGCTCTCAGTACAAACGCAATGTACCCATGGGAGTTGCAGCACTGCCTCCTCTTACACCATTGACTTCCACCAGGCTTCCTTCTATTCCCGCCAGAAAACCACTGGCCACCCCCATAGAAGAGACCCTGGTGTCTGACCACAAGTTCAAGCCATTGAACTTACCCAAATATGATTGTAATGGAAACATCAGAACGTTTGTATGGCTATTTGAGATGTCCATGAGAGGTTCATCAGACCACATGAAGGCCACTACTCTCATCAATGCCCTGGACCCCGCCAGCTTAGACGTCATCATGCCCTGCCTACCACAAGAAGAGTGGACATACGCAGACGCCAAACAGGAGGCCATTGAAAAATTTGGCAGCAAGACAAAGCTTCAGGCCAGAAAGGAAGAGTTTAGCAATATCTCCTTTAAAAAATACAAGACTGTCTCTGAATTTGCTGACTGTTTCTACCACAAGGCTCATATTCTCCTTGGAGCTGGGGTACTTTCCGATTTGGATTGCCGCATTACTATGAGCAGAGCCTTAAAGCATATTGTGAGCTTGCCAATGTGATGTTCCCAGTACTTGACCAGTCCAATGACACCCAGATAATCACTAGCTACCTCAGCAGGCTTGGATTGCAGTTTGAAGCACCTAACAAGGGACAGTCAGGTAAAAGTTTTAACAACTTCAAGGAATGCTCCCAAACCCCCAAGCCAACTGAGCCCACTTCAGACGCAGATAAGCCAAAAGGAGAAAACAAATCCTATCTAAAGCAGCCAACTGCAATAAGTGTGGAAAGAGAGGTCACTTTGCGGCAGACTGTCAAGGAGGAAAGCCTACTCCTGCTTCTGTCAATGTGGTCACGGTAGCCAAGCCAGCAGAATAGGGAAAAGGGAAGACGGGCCAGTAATGGAATATACTGGTCCTGCCAATCCCCTCCCTATTCCAAAAGATCCTGATTGAGGAACAGCCAGCCAGCACCCAGAGGTTGGCCCTACAGTCTACATGCCTGCCTGCAAGAAGACAACACCTACCTGGCAAAATCCACAGACACATCCACGGCCAGCAACCAGCCCCTTCCTGATCTCTTCCTACTGGAAAAAGACTTTGAGGAGGACTCTATCCATAAGCTAGTAGCAGACAACCTGTATGTGATCCACACCTGAGGGAGAGGCTGCCCCATGAAAATTGACGCCAACGCAATAGAGACTGTCTCAAAGCCCTACACTGCTCAGGTTCAGGAGTTATGTACTGGTTCTAACCCAAAAGTGTCCAGCAACCTGCTGCCACTGAAAGGTGTACAATTCTCCATGCCACTGGAGACAATAGAAGCCAACTTCCCTGAGATTGACCAGAGCCTCCGCCAGTATTTCAATACCCCAGGACCACTGGGTATCCATCTATTAAACCTCCAATCCAAATCTTATACCAAATATACTTATGCTGATATTTCTGTGAATAAGGTAAAAGTACAGGCCATTATAGATAGTGGGGCCCCCATCAATATAGTCTCAACCCGCCTGGTGAAAAGACTGGATCCGGCTCCAGACGTGGCCCACTCCAAGGTCTATGGTACTGCTGACATACATATCACAACTTTGGTTGGAGCATACAGTTCACTGCCAATGAGATCCAGTTCAATTGCGGTTTCTTTGCCTGCCATGGTCTTGCCCAGTAAGAACTATGATATACTGATTGGGAAGGCATTCCTTTGTAAATACAGGGTTAAGCTAGACATGGAAGTGGACACCCTGACGCTGCTCAGTCAGACAATCCCACTGTACTACTTTAAAGAGAAGATGCCCCCAAAGGAAACTAAAAGCATCCTCCTGGCATACAAGGACAGAGTGGTAGCAGTACCCTATGAAATCAAAGGAAAAAAGGGCAAGTGGCTTCCTACACAAATAAAGGAGCACAAAGGCATTCCCCTCCAGGTGAGATCAACCTTCACGCTAAGAAGCGGCACCCAGATGGTCATCAACTCTGGGTTAACCCTAGACATACCTGAAGGACTCTACAGGGAGATCTATCAGCCTTGGAGCCACTCCTGTTTTGAACCATGTGTTGCCCCTGGAATCATCATTCTAGGGCAACAGGAAATTCATGTTATTTTGGCTAACTTACAAGAATTTGACCTAAAGATTAAGAAGCACCAGGTAGTTGCCTTTGTACACCTCTTCCCCATCATTGAGATAGAAGAATTCCATTGCATAGGTGACTTCTCTGACATGGGGCTTACAGACCAGGTTGAAGCCTCTGCCTATGCAACTACTCTCTTGGCTGACCTATCATCCATGCAAGAGGAAGAACGCAAAAAGTCCAGCGCGCTTTTCAAAAAATATTGCTGCATTTTTGCAGAAGATAATTTTGATCTAGGATGTGCCATGGATGTCACCCATCACATTGACACTGGTGACCAGAAACCTATTTGCCTATGTCCTATCAGACGGTCCAAAGCCATTGAGGAGGTAGTGAGCAAGGAGATCAAAGAGCTTTTGGATAGGGGTATGCTAGTGCCATCCAAGAGCCCTTGAGCTTCCCCTATGCTCATAGTCAAGAAGAAAGACGGTAGCAACAGGGTTGTGATTGACTACCGTTGGCTCAATTTGATAACAGAGAAAGATTTGTACCCGCTCCCACGGATTGATGATACCCTAGATTGTCTAGGTGGAGCCAAGTATTTCTCTGCCATGGATCTAATTTCTGGATACTGGCAAATCAAGTTACCGCCTGAAGAACAAGAGAAGTGCGCAATAATAATCTCTCAAGGGTTATTCCAGCCAACATGCATGCCTCAGGGTCTGTGTAACGCCCCAGCCACATTCCAACAAGCTATGGATTCAATTCTTGGTGACCTTAAGTTGTCATGTGTCCTGGTATATTTGGATGATATTAATGTATTTTCCAGGACTTTCAATGAACATCTGGATCATCTAGAGGCTGTATTCAAACAACTGGCTGACTCCAATCTGAAGATAAAGCCTTGCAAGTGCCAGTTCTTCAAAGATCAACTTGAATACCTTGGCTGTGTTGTAGACACAACTGGACTTTGCCCTCAACCTGCTAAGGTTAAAGCAATCACGGATATAAAGCAACCAGAAAGCAAACACGACATATAAGTCTTCCTAGGGATGGTTGGCTACTACTGACGCTTCATTCCCAACTTTTCCTGCACTGGCAAGCCACTGTTCAACCTCCTCAAGAACAGGACTACCTTCAAGTGGACAACGGCGTGTCAGACTGCATTTGATTCTCTTAGAACCAGTCTTTTGTCAATCCCTGTCCTGATGTATCTGGACTTCAACAAAACCTTCATTGTCCACACCAACGCATTGTTGTCAGCATTGGGAGCAGTGCTATCCCAACACAACAATCAAGAAGCCAAGCATCCTGTGGCCTATGCCAGTCAGTCCCTTAATGTCCATAAACAAAACTACACCATAACAAAAAGAGTATGTCTTGCCGTGATATACACCTATAAGCAGTTTAGGGTATACCTGAATGGTGTACACTTCACTGTGGTAACAGACCATGCCAGCCTCAGTTGGCTTCAGAATCTCAGAGAGCCCAAAGGACGTCTTGCCAGATGGGCACTGAAACTCCAAGCCTTTGACTACAATATAGTTCACCTCCCTGGAGCCAGTCACCAAAATGCTGACTGCCTGTCTTGCCTACCTATTGTAGCACTGGTATCCTCCCAAGCAGACAACATCTACAACAAGATGGTAAAAGCCACCTTTGACAACAAGCCGGAGGAAGTCCAGGCCATTCTAAGGGAGCTAAGAAAAGACTGTCAGGTAGAGAACAATAAACTCTACAAATATCACAAAGGTAAAAAGTACTTATTCCCTTGTCCATCAGATAGGCCTAAAATCATACTCACTGCCCACAAGGCAGTAGGCCATGGGGGATTCCGGAAAACTGTTGCTCAGCTACAGCACCACTAGGTTTTTGCCCTTCCAGCTAGTATATGGACGCCACCCTGCTATTCTGCCAATCCTGTACTCTGCCATGGGCAATCCCAAAGATATAAATTATCAGCAGTACCTAACTAAGTTAGCCAAGACGCTGATCAAGCTTCAAGCTGAGGCTTGATCAGAAACCTCCCTGTCCATAACAAAGGGCCAGATAGCCAATAATGCAAAGTGCTGTCCTCTGATGGAATTCAAAGTGGGAAGCCAGGTTTCTTACCACAACAAGGTTGTGGGTCAATCCCATAAGTTGGATAGCTTATGGAAGGGTCCTTTCAAGGTTATAGAAAAAACCTCACAGGAAGCATATACTATTAAGAATTTGTTAGACAGACAACTCATTAATCAAGTACATGCCAGATTTCTTAAACCTTTCTTTTCTAGGCCTAATATTGGCAGCAATTAAACCTTACAAATTATATACAAAAACTAAAAATACAATTGTATAGATAGGTGTTTATTAAAAGGCTAAGGGTTGCCTTCTTGGTATTCTGAGTCCTCTTCATCTTTGTTGTCCTCATCCTGGTCCTCTTCAGACTCCTCATTGTTGCTAGGGTCCTGACTCACTAGAGTTTGACGTTCCACTATCTTCTCCTGGGCCTGTGAAGACTTGCGCTGTCTTCCTGACTGGACCACACTACAAACAGGAACAAAAGGGAAAGTACGCCCTCTGATGAAAAAGAAAGTAACCACCTTCAGCCACACTCTTCACACTGCAATTGGCTGTTGCAAGTATTGGAACAGCAGAAGAGGAATAGAGGCTTGCTGAGCGTCCATTTGCCAAAGCCCGGCGTCCAGAGGGAAGCAGCAAGAAAGAACCATGCAATCAAGCATGAAATTGGAGATGTACTGGTAGATACACAGCAAAGGAGCTTGAATCCCACCTATCTTATTGTGATACTTCTCCCAGTGCGCTGCCATATTGTTGAATGTCCCCATAGGCAGAAGTAGGTCTGGGGTCAAGAGTAGATCCCCACACAAGACCATTCCACAAAGAGCCAACTTCTGGTCGCTGCAATGAAGCGCCTCCCAGGCCCTTCTAGTAGCCCGGCAAATGCGGCTATCCTGCGCATCAGAGTTTTCAACTCCCAAGGAACTATATACCTTGGGAAAAGGATCCAACGGGAGGATTCAGCTTTTTAGGACCTCAAGACCAAAGTTGAGGATAAACCCCAATATTGGCATATCTACTGCTTGTACGGTTGCTGGGTCTTCTAGAAGGCCCGTCAATTCCTGCAGGAGATCTTGCTGAGAGGACAAGTCATCTACTGTGTAAAATCCGCTGGCATTACTTGTGATTCTCTTCTTCAAGTCCACCTGAGGACGCTTCTGGGTCACAACAAAAAGGAACAGAGGGATAATATCCTCACCCTGGAATAGATCTTTGATAGAGAAGCCCTCCTCTCCCAGAAAAAACTGGGTAAACACAGATTCTTGTGTTCCCCCGAAGGCATTGTATTGATCCCTGGCTGGACTTGCATCCACTTCTTGCCCCTCAGTTGCCCGGCTAGAGACCCAAGTAGCCTGCTTAGGCAACCGCTCCTCAACAGGCTCCTCTATGGGACACTTACCAAAGGTGGTTGCGGCATTCTCCTCTGACTACTTGATGTCTTCTTGTATCTCTGACTGAAAAGGGTCTTCTAACCCAGTAAACGCTGATTCTGAGCCACCATCTCAAAGCCCTTGGATCAACACTGTCTGACCTTGAGCAAAAGGCTGTAGAATACTTTGCGCTCTTCTTCAACATTTTGACAATGTACTGTCTAGTGTCTGTCTTGCTAGTGTAACTTGTGTAGTTTGAAGTATTATCCATATGCACAAGGCCTCTGGTCTAGAGAAGAATATATGGTCAAGTATAGCCGGGGGAAATGTCAAGCCTCCAGGATAATTTAATAGACTTGACCATTATTCCCCTTCATTGATTGGTTAGATGGTCAATCACCATTTAGCTGGCTTGATTGTAGAAGCATCAACTTATCCTGTCCCTTGGATTTGGCCAATTGGTACACTGATGATTACCCCAAAGATTGATCCTGATCCAAAAATGGTTTGCCAATTGGACTAGATCTGAACAAACAAACTTGATCCCTGGGCCACAATCACAGAACATTTAATAGCCAATAAGACTAAATACTCAAGAATATTAATGCAAGTTGGTTTACACCAAACATTTGCATCTTCAGATACCTCAAATTCTACAACTGATATAGAAGATCATTCAGAAGAATAAGGCATGATGCAAAAACCCAATAGACAGGGTAACTAAACCTGCCCATGCATAAACTGTAAACAAGATGCCGCCAAAACGCTGGTGAAGTAAGCTGAGGCCCAGTAGTCTATTGAAGTCCCATGCCAGACCGGCATGGCTGCCTAGCTCTGGGGGCTGAAACTAGCAGTCTGGGGAACAGATAGACTGACTAGTAAGAGTTAGATGCATCAGATAACTATCTGGCAAAAGGGCCTATCCACCCTATATAAAGTGCTCTCCTAACTAGAGATTGAGCAGAAAAAATATCAACCTTGGATTAGAGATTGAAGATCTCTAAGTATAGTATCACTACTAGCCGACGCCTAGTAGTCAGTTGTATCCAGATAGAGTGTGCCGCTGTCTATTTGCAGAACTGTGTTTCTTCTCCTACGGCCTTAGGACTCTGCCAAGCCGTAGCCATATCCCAAGACCCAATTGGTAGCTATAGAATGTCGCCATACAGCCCCCTATCAACACATATAATACAATGTCACTTAATAAAAGTAATACCTCAAGACCCCAAAATCTTGACAACTCCTTTGGGAAATAGCCAGATCAGGAAATCAGGAAAGGCAATTTCCCCAAAGCTAAACTTGGGAGGAACTGCTGCCCAATTTGGGAGCCTACCAAATGGGGAATGGACTGACAGGCTATCCAACAATGGAAATCATGCACCAAATTTAGTAAATGAATTTGGATGCATGAAGACAACCAAACTTGCACTATGCCAATGTAAACTTGGATCCAGTCAAACCTTCTCAAATGCCAGCCACCCAAGCCAATCCAGAAAAGGGAATAACAGATGCAACTCAGACTCTTGGTTCCCCAATGCTATGCCTTCCAATAATTGTGCCTTGCAGGTCCACTAGTATAAATAAAGACAAACCACTCAATGATAGTTTGTGCTATCATTGAGTGAATATCCTCCTCAATCTTATCACATTAATCAATCCTTTACCCAGGCTAAGCAAGTAACCTTACTAAACCCATTATCCCTCCCCAAGTCAGAAGATGAAATACATCATCTTCACAGCTGTCTTGACAGCTTACCTTTGGATAGGGGGCCACCAGCCAACCAATGCTCAGTTTGGTCCTCAACTACAGGGACCAAAAGGGATATCATACAATGAGTCAACTCATCTCAAATCAATGGTTTTGAACCTGTGGACACCTCTGGTGTCATCTCGCCCAACTCCCACCTTGGATACTTATGCGTTTCCCACAGCTACACTACTGTACCTTGCCGTCAGCCTTAGACAATGCAACATCCTTGCCAAAGCCTTTTGTCAGGCAGTCAATTTCTATACAATTTTCTACGCCTTGAATGGCTTTGAGCCACCTAACCTGCCATCTTATGTTACCAAAGTTTTATTCTCAATACTTGGGCATTACAGGCTCAAGTTTTGGAGTGTTTTGATAGTTTTTAATGTGAAACCCCATTAATGCAAAAATAACTAAATATAGAAAACAGTGTGTGGGCATTTAGGTTTGATCAGATGGTTCCCTGTCAGAACAATGATAGCTTGGATCAGGAGTATTTAAAACCCCACAGGGATTTGGCGCCAGGAGCTTGAGATGCTCCATGCCAAATCAATACATTGAAACAAAAGGAATCATGTGGTTCCTTTGTACTTAGCACATATTCTCATAGGTTGATAAATGCAGGGATCTTTTAGGTAAAGATCCATATTGGATGGAATTGCTATTCCATAAATCACATGATAGAAATCCAGGGTTGATCCCTGGACCAGAGGGGCTTCAACTGAATATGCCCCAAATGGTATATAAGCAAAAACAGCAACATTCTAATCAATAGATTCTGTCCAATTTAACGCTTTCCCCTCATTCTTTTTCAATTATCATGTCTTTACAACTATTATTTGAAAAAGAAAATTCACAGTCCTTAGATTAGAAACTTCTGCCACCAGGAAAGAGATCATTGAAGGCTCCTTAGAGGAAGCCTGGGTGGTTCTTGAGGTTGCAAAGGTATTTTCCTAAGGAATTGTTAGTAGAAGTGAAAGCAGTGTTTGAGAAGTTATATTCCAACTGTTTTGCTACAGAGGGAGCCCCAGCGCAAGGAAATCAAATTTATGCCTGGGATTTGTGGAACTTGCTAGTAGGGGTTGATAAGACCTTGCAGCAGGTGAGAAGCACTGCAAACCAAGAGATTAAGGCTCTCAATTCAAGAGAAGAGAAAAGTGTTGAGATTATGTCCAGATGGATTGATGAGAATAAAGTGTTGTCACAGAAAATAGCCTCTTTGGAGGTAAACCTTGCTGAAGCTTTATCCAAAAAAGGTTCAAGCAAGAGTCAGCCTGGAAACAAGAATAAAAAGTTTGGCTGGGTTGGCCTGGATCCCTCACAACCAGCTGTTATGTGATATGAGTGGAATGATGAGGTCAGTGCTCGCAGATTCCAGCTGGTTCAGAAGTGTAGCTGCCTTATCCTGGTCATTAGCCCTGTACATCAACATACCAAAGAGTTAGATGGAAGCATGCATTCCCCCTTTGGATCAAGCTTGGGGAGGTTCATAGGCTTGAACATAAGAGTGTTTTCCCTATGGGTGTTGGCGCCTGTAGGGACAAGGGGAATCATCTCAATGTGCACATGTGAAGAAGTTTTTAACATGGTGCTCCAGTCAAGGATTCTGGGCAATTTGGGCAAGAAGTATCCTCTGGGATGGGAGGCATTGCTAAGACAGGTGGCAGACTGTGTCTACCCAAAGAAGATGAAGCAGCATCATTGCATACAAAGAGAGGGTTGAATGGTGTAGCATGGTGCATTCTTCAGACATACCTTGGGGTACATATAGGTTGGAGAATTGCTCTTGGGTGAAGCAATATCAGTTTTTATGTAGCTCTGCTCTGACCTCAGCTAACTGCGCCTCCAGTCCCCTCATTGCGCTGCAGAGGCATTCAATGAGAGTCCCACAATTTACCATTTCTTTCCTAAGCTCACCAATGGGGGTCTCCTGGGCCTCTATTCCCTTGTCAGTGTCTTTGATGGTGGCTCAAAGGTCTCAGACTTCATCCCCAAGCTCAGCCTCCTGTTGCTCATGCTTGTTGTCTACCTCACAAATTCCCAGGAAGGGGTTGTTATCAGAAATGGCTCAGCTGTCTAGCTGACAGGGTACCTCACCCATCTCAGGGGTGATAGTAGAGGTATCAGGGGCTGTTTGTTCTTGTGCCGCCAGAAGTAGCTTTACATCTACCTCCCTGCATTAGGCTGCTGAGCTCTCTTTTAGTACCAGCTTGGGGTCATTGTGCTTCACAGAATTGCCCTTTGGGTCAACAATATCCGCCTCAGCAGCACTGGCAAGGTCTTTGATTCCAGTAGGTTCCTTCCAGGCGGTACACCAGGGAGACCTCAAGGCCCTTCTGCAAGATCTCAAGCACCCTTTGCGCCTTCTGGATCTCTGTAGTCTATGAGGCGGTTTATTTACAGTTAAATTTTCCCAGCAGGCAGCCTCCTTGACACAGTGTTCTGCTGGTGGAATGTGGCTGGCGACGTCCCAGCACCAGGATCAGGTGGGCCCCATAATACTAGGATCTTCCCCACAGTTCCTGGAAGATGGGTGCTTAACCAATCCAGAGGGCGGGTAGATCTATGGGTGATAAGGGCATGGTGCGCTATCCCAGGTGTATTCCTGAACCTTCATTGCCATAAATTTGGTTGCAGATTAGAATGGTCAAGATCATCATTGGGTTAATCCTGACAGCCAAGGCTATTCTAGTTGCACACCCAAATCCAGAAGATCTGATGAATTTACATTCCTGATCATGGTTGGATGTTAAGTTGATCCAGCCATTTTATTACATTCAGATGGATCAGGTTTGGGAACTAAAAGCCATTGCCATAATGGGTAGCTGCAACTGCAGTCCACTCCAGAGAAATGTGCACTCACTCTTTCCCATCAGGTTATCCAGATCAATCCCAAAAGGGAAAGAACGTGGATGCAGGAGCCTGGTGGATCCCAGAATATGTAGTGATGTTCCAGATGATGGTGCAGGTGCCAATAACACCTCTGCATCCATCCTGCAGCTTCATCAGTGTATAACTTCCCTTTTTCCTCCCAACAATCATAGAATTTTACATTTCCTATTTGCTTCTACACTCTACTTAGTTGTTACCTTAGATTTAACGATGAAGGCTTCAGAGCCTTTGAGACCTGTATTAATACATGTATAGGTCTGTAGCCATACTCTTACAGGCTAGCACTCCAGACGTTAATCCCCAAGTTGTCCAAGGCCAAAAGCACAACATTCATGGAACTGTGGCCTAGGCAGCCAACAAGGGCACCAGGTACTCTTATTGATGATCCAAATAGGCCACCATGCCCCGTACTTCCATATGGGGGAGCTTGCACTCCCAATAGGTGGTGCATTGTTGGGTGCACATAGTTCTCCATACAGTTGCTGAGGGGCTTGGTATCAGGGAACTGTTCTAGGCGCCTTGCTTCAGCATTGAGGAAGCTCCAAAAGCATGCCAGTGACTTCTGAGCATCAGGGTGTCAATGGAAGAGAGAGGATCCCTCACCAGCAGGTTCATGGGCCAATCAGTAGCCAGGGGTAAGATTGGAGGCTACATCAATAATGGTGGCTTGTTTGATGTCCACAGGCCAGTTGAGGGAGGTGAGGGTCAGCTCAGTACATCTGTTAATAGAGATTAAAGGGAGGTTGTTTACATCAATGAACTCCTGCTCCTGGTAGAACCACTGGTCTTTTTTGATGTCACTGGTTTCTATTGGTGCACCATAATAGAGCTTGTGGAAACCAGCCAGCAGTTCAGGAGACGGCTCCTGATTAGCTTCTTCTTCCACAGGCTAGTGTGTGGTCCCCCTGTAGTCAGCATCATTTGCTGCACTTTGGGTAGTAGTGTGACTCATTCCAGATTTAGTTATAGTGGGGAATGGGGTACTTTTCTTGGATACAGTCAGGTGTGAAGATATTATCAGTACCGTGTTGGAAGAGCTATGGGGAGAAGAGATAATAACTACTCTTTGGGGATGGCATCTGATTGTGCAGAAGCACTTGTTGAAATAAAGATGTTCTTATTGTAAGCCAAGCAGTTATACTTATATACCGTTGAGGGGTGCTTTCTGGGCTGCTAGAAATGACATCTAGGACATTCTAGCATGTCCCTACTTTGGATAAATGATTATCTAGGTTTGGCACTTTGTGCACGCTGACCAATATGATACGATATTCTTCACCCAGCACAGGGGACCCTTGCTGGCATGGGGTTGGTACTTTTGGGATAACTTCTTTCTATCCTGGTCATGCTTCTGAATTTGCTTAGAAATGCGGTTAAATTAGGGGACTTAAGATTTGGGGATTGAACCCAGCGCCTCGGCGCTTGGTGTAAAATCGAAATGGCGCTCTGGCACCTAAAGTACTTGCAAGATGGCGCTGCACCACCTTTAATAATTTCCTGTTGGCGCGGCGGTGCTTTAGGCGGTGATTCTATTATGAAATCATATAGTTTTAGCTGCCTCATTTGATAACAATCTACTTTACTAATTTATGCTGCTGACTCCGTCATGGTTGCCAATTGCTTAGTCAACCATTTCCAGCATTTGTAAAGTTGGGTGTGAACCAATCTGTGCTGCTGGACATTGAATCAAAGCCTTTGTTCTTTATCGGTGCATTGTATTATGCTGCACATTTTTATATTCTGTTTTCAATGGCTACCATCCTTGAGTAAGTATGCACCATATTTTTCTCACCTGTTATATAATCCTAGTTTGGATGTATATTTCACATGTGATTGGCTATGACGAGCTATACTATATTTCACCACCACAATTGAGATAATATGGCAAGTGGAAATGCCGATCAGTTTGGGTTTATATTTGGTTTTAATGCAAAACATGGCATCTAAAAAGGATTGGGATGGGGTAAGCTGTCCTTATTGCTTGGTGGTTCGGATCTAAAGTTCCCTGATCCGGCTTCGCTCAATAGAGAAGATCGGGTAGACTATAGACTGCCAGCTGGGTTCGACTGACCCCTAGCTCCAACCAAAAAAGTATTAGTTTAGGTGGCGTTTGATTGCGGCGACATCCAAATTTACCAGCCCTCAGCTTCAGATCGAGCTTTAGGAAGCATTAGTCCCACCCATCGCTGTGCTAAAACTAGCCAACCATCCCATTGTATAGCGCATGTGCACAGCAAAAATTCTCTATGGAGCAGATGGTGGTGATCCCTTGAAGCGGGACTCCAGATCGTACATGAGCGATTCAGAAAATAATTTAAGTTTGGCAGTTTATGTAAGTTGGGATGGCATTGGCAGGTACGGAAAGTTTATATGTAGATGCAAGTGCGGTGTAAAAGTAATCTATGACGTGACATGCACATGGCGGGTTGGGATATAACCAGGGCGGCGGCAGGGCAAGTCGGGATGGGAGGGAAAATCAACGAGGGCTTGTTCCTGGCGGTGGGGCTGGGGGCGGTGATGATGAACTTGCTGCTGATTGTGCTGGTGGTGCGGATGCGCAACCGGAAGCGGGAGATCAAGTACGCGCTGGTGCTGTCCGTCTTGGATATCCTCCTTCCATGCACGATGCTGGTGTTTCGAGGAACCTTGGCTTTTACTGGGTTTGAATTCAGCGACCACCCTAGGTGGTGTTCAGCAATCGGCGCTGGCTTCTATGTAGGAGTGTTTAGTTCCCTCATGCTTGTGATGCTGGTGGCGGCAGAGCGGTATCGCGTCATGTTCAGCTGGGATTTTCCCAGGTGGATGGTTTGTCTCCTGGGAGGGTATGTTGTGGCGTTCCTTTCCCTTGTCATGGCTACTGCGGCTAAGAGGAAGTTTGTTCCAAAGGAAGATGGATTTGTGTGTGCGCCTGATGCCAATGGCGGTGGGCTTTCCCAGGCCAGCATGGTGATGTTTGGAGTTTCGTTGATGCTGTTTCTGGTGGTGACGCTGTTCTGCTACATTCGCATCCTGTTCTTTGTTGCCGCTACGACGACGCAGGACATTGAGATGAACCAGCTGAACCATTCAAGCCCAAACCCAAAGTCGCATTGGCGTCTGGCCCCAGTGGCTATGCGCACCACTTTGATCTGCGCCATTTACTTTACGCTCGTGACCCCCTCCTGCTTTGCCTTGGTCCTGCTGGGGTTCCGGCTAATAGACGAAGCTGGCATATCAAGGCTAGCCACTTCCCTGGCTCTCTACACCCTGTGTTTTGCAAACCCATTCCTTGTCATCTTTGCCCACTCGGCAACATTTGAGCGCCTGGTGATGCTCTTCAAGTCTTCCAAGAAAAACGATGTCTCTTATGCCATCTAATAAATTACCATTCTAATCCAAAGTCAATTATATCCCGCACTCATCAAGGTATTGGTAGATTAATCCATCCAAGAAAATCAACCATGTATCCCATCGTAGAAATGATTAAACGAATCCCAACCTAGTAAGAAATTTACAGGGAAAAGGCCATAGACCAATGTTATATAACCACCGTCCTGGCAGTGCGGACATATCCGGTTGGCGTCCGGAGGAGGTACGCTGCAGCCGAATTCCCTAGCGTTTCGGATTAGGCCGCAATCTATGCCAAACTGATCATTTTTACGGACAGCAGGAAGCTTTCAAGCATTAAGCACGATGGCTTGATCCAGCCCTGTTTCTAAGCAAGGGTTCAGGTACAACCCCACGAACAGTTGGTTATATCCGCATGCCAGGTTCCGAGCATGACTTTAAAGCAGCCGTAACTTGGACCCGGTCCCAAGATATTTGAAGCGCCATCCGACATTCTAGAACCCTCTTAAAATTTAAAATACTGTTACATTTCATTTAAACGATATACACCACCAAGTCATTTAGATGCATTAGCTGCGTAGCAACCCAGCACCCTATATATAATTTTAATCATTTAAAAATATTTTTGACCAGGTTTAAATTGCTTAGCCATTATTAGCGAGGTGCTTCCAGGTTCCATCCTGCATGAAATTTCAGCCCCATCCAATCTTTGGCTCACCATACCTTTCAATTTTCAGATATCGATACATATAACGGCGAGCCTGTCAGCTTGTGATATCAGCTCAAGCGTACTCAAGCCACTAGGGACTGGATTGGATTGATTTTTCAAATTATTAAAGACCAGATGGTTGCCCTGTCAAGGGGAGATACAGAGCTGAATTAATTAAACCGACTCAATATATTTTATTGTATTTTCAGGCTGGAATTGCTTATCATAAGTCTGATCAGATTCCTATTTGAAATTCCTTCTTAAAAGGTAATCTCAACTAAATTTGTTTAAAATTAAGATCGTACAGCAGTTTTCCAACCTGCTGGGATAGACGAAGATGGTTCAGCCCCTACCGAATTGGGTCAGTCAATAGCGAATTTCAACTGGAACCGGTCGAAATTCAATTTCCTCAATAAAGCTTCTATCCATCTAGGTCCAGATAACAAAAATAAGCCAACCACACAACAAAATTGAAATCAAATACTGAATCCCATAAGTTAGGTAGTAAACAAGAGCACTCCATATTTAAAGCAAGCACAAACCAGCCCCATCCTGAAGCAATCTACATCAAGCATGATAGTGATCATGGAACAAGAATGGTACAGACAGAGAAAAATCTGGTTCAGTCACAAAGGTGATACTTTAAAGCATGAACCAGCTCATTTTATTTTGAAAATCTTGATTATTTTTGGGACTCAAATCGGTAGCGCTCCTAATTAGGAGATAGTGCCCACAATTCGACATCACCCTCAGATTGATCCATGTTGTTAGATACGGCATGGAGCAACTAATTGAGCGCCCCCTGAGTATTATGAGATACATTGGCAGGCAAGAGGGGAATCTTGGTTGTATCGCCCCCTTGCCCCCTGTTGGTTGTCAGGCACTGGATTGAAACCTGTGGAAGGCCCGGGAAAGTCTGCACGGACAACGCTTGTGTGAGGATGGCACGGCAGGGGCACAAGCAATTGTGGTGAAGCTTCTTGGTGTTTCCTTGGACATCCTCAAGTTGGTAGGTATGGTTTTCATACACCGCAGCTATCTTGAAGGGCCCCAGGTGGTTGGGTCCTAATTTAGCTGAATTGGGTTGAGGGCATAGATGGGGTCACCTACGGCATACCTTGCCTCCAGGTGCTTTGTCCCCCTCAATCTGTTTGTGCTAATGTCTTAAGCTTTGTCACACCTCTGGCTCAGCAAGAAGGTAGTCATCAGGGGAGGTTTCCCGGGAAGTGTGGATCATAACTTCCCTTGTTCTATCCCTGTCAAGCTGGCAGGAGTCTCAAAGGCCAAGGTGCTGGGGCTGAACCTGGTGCCCCTGTTAATTCTCACTCATAAGATGAGTAGGGCAGATGTTCAGTCCACACAGTATTGGAGTGCTCTTGCCAGAGCAGGGCAATCAGTTAGACCAAAAAACCATTTAAGCGCTCCACACACCCATTGGCCTGGGGGTGGTAGGGCGCTGTGACCACGTGTTGGAGTGTGTTCTTGGCGCAATACACTTTATGGCGTGTCCTACAAGCTTGGGGCCACCATCCCTGATAAGTTGCTTGGGCCGGCCAAAGTGGGCCACAATTTCCTTGCTGATGAAGCAGGTAATGGTGGTGGCGGTATGGTTGATGGTTGCCCACACTACTGGCCAACAGGTGAAGTAGTCCATGGCTGTGATGATGTACTTCTTGCCTATCCTGTCTTTGGGGAGGGGTCCCACAATGTTGAGGGCCCACTGTTCAAAGGGTTCCATGGCTTTGATAGGTAGCACCAACTAGGGAGGGGCAGGTTTAGGCATGTTCTTTTCCCACAACACACATGTCTCAAGGAGGTTAAGATGTCTTGGCCCATATGGGGCCACCAAGCCTTGCCCTTCATGATTTCAAAGAGGTTACACCCTCTGATATGACCCAAGGTGGGGTGGTAGTGCAGTATGGTATCCCCTTGCTGTGTGGTGAGAATATAAGGCGTCTTCTTGCCTGTCTCTGCCCAGCGGCAGAAATTACCAGCGTCCGTGGTGAACTGGCTCTTGTTGTCCTTCAGCTTGGAAATAGTCACAGAATTGAGGCCTTTGTAACAGGTAGCTTCAGGGCGTAGATAAAGCATGGGCCAGTCTGGATCTAAGCTGTTGTCTCCCGTGATGAATACTACATATAGTCTGGAGAGGGTGTTGGCTGTGACAAGTTCCTTCCCAGGTTTGTATTTGATGTGTAACTGGTAGGGGGACATGCGCTCAACCCAGCCTGCTTGATGTCACATTAGGTGTGTCTGAGTGTTGAAGTACTGGAGCAACTTGTGATCTGTTAGGACGCAGGGTAGAGAGGTGGCACCCTCCAGTTTACAGCACCGTTTCTTGACACAGTGCAAAATTTCTGTAAATTCACTGCCACCCTTGGCATTGGATCACACTATTTCCCCTGCTGCACTAAGAAAGGTCCAAAAATATCAGCCAAACTGCTTAATTCTTTAGGGGATTTAGCACACACAGTTGACAAGAGATTTTTGCTGGCCTATCCCATGGATCTATTGCCTCTGGTTGTTCCCTCTTGGGAAGAAACATTGATTAATTTAGATTACTTGTTGGCCTGGTGTCGCCCACTTTTGAAAACTATCAGATCTAACCAATCAAGGGACGCCACATCAACTCTCAAAAAACCAGATGGATTCCAAATGCCTGGGAGTCACTATAGCCAATCAGGTAGCATTGTAGGAATTAAGGTGAAACTCTCCAGTCTCCCTGGCCCTGACCAGTAAAATTTCTCCCCAACCAATTGAATTCAAGCCCTGTAGTCATGTGATTATTTCCCCTGCAACACACTCCCTTTTACACAACAAGGGGGTCCTCCAGTCCCCTGCTTGTCTATTTTCCAATATCATTAAAAGTTTGGACTTTGTTGCACTTCCTTTTAAAATTTCAGTTTGCTCAGAACCCCTGTTTGGAGTCCCTACAATCTATAGTGAAAATGTTAGTCATCTTGTTAAACTTTACCTTATACTGACCCGCTTTGAACCCAGCATCTCTTCTGGAACTCTCAGAGGAGGGTTTAGTGAGTATTAGGTGTATAGATATGCTTTTGCTTCCAAAAACAGTTTTTGAACCAAAGAATCTACTTAAATTTTGATCTAAAATATATTCTTACTTTGATTTTTCCTTGAACTTTCTTATTTTTGAACTTGCTTCTCCTTCCTGTTCCACCCAAGCCACTTGAGACCATTATCAAGCTCCCCAAGAGCACCCTGCTGCACCCTGCCAGGTTTTTACTTGTGACTGCCCCAGCTAGCCCTCCTTGTATTGGTTGGAGGTGTAAAATCTACACCAATTTCCTCCAAATTTTGTGGATATTTTCACCATGGTACTCCCTGTTTGAAGTTGGTGGTATTTTCCTTAACTCCATTTCTGCTGCTCCTATGGACAAAATTGCCATATTTATTTTAAAAAATCTCCTCTTTGGCTCAACTTGTGGGGGACAAGCCCTCTAGCCTCCTGAATCTCCCCAGCAGACTTCTATTCTCTGGAGAGGCTATAGTCAAGAGCTTGACCTGCAATAATTTAGATTTGGATGCTGTTGACTTTGCCTTGTCTGCTCCTGTGGGTGAGGAGATGCCAATGTCCTCCCTCCTCAGCCTGGAGAAGAACAACCTGGTTCCCCTCCAGGCCCCTGTGATGCTGCCTCCTGCTCCCACCTGTACGCCCTGGTTGCTCGTCAGTTTGATGCTGATGGGATTGAACATGTACTTCCCCCAGTTGTCTCCCGCGTCCTCTCTTTGATCCCCTCTCTGAGCGGCCATCCCAGCACTCCACTGGGAGGCATCCTGGTGATATATCTCACCAGGATGGGAGACAAACTTAGTTAGTTTAGCCCCCCTCTCTCACATAATTGACAAGTCCCTTTCTTCTGCCTTTGAAGCCTTTTGCTACTGGGTGTGGAACTTACTTCTTGCCCTCATCCACGCCAGCTTGGGACCACTCCTTGCTGGATTCCTCTTGGTGTGGGCCGCATGGTCACTTCTGTCTTCCTTCAATTTGTGCCTCACTGAGAAGTCTGATTCCCCTCCACAGCTTCTTCAGCTGCATCAGCAGTGAATATCACCCTGGTGTCACCCTGCACTCCCCCCTCTGTGGCTGTCCGTGAGAAGGTTCTAGATGCCCTTGGGGAGTTGCAGCTTTGCCTTTCTGCAGACTCACGTCTTTGGACACTCCCATCTCCAGCTCCCAGAGATCAGTGGCTCTCCTGGACGCTCTTGGAAGAGATGCCCACCTTTGGGTGTGTACTCTCCTCTGTCAAAGCCAGGAGGTTGATGATACTTCTTCCCTCCTCACACTGGTTTCTTCTGCAGTGACTGCTCCAGGTTCCAAGGCCTCCGTTATTTTTGAGATCCTTTGTTCAAAGGGGCTTGCCCCGGACCTTGCCTCCCATTTTGAGTGTTTTGTAGTGAAGGCGGCCTCCCTGGACCTCCCTACCAAGATGGTAGTGGCCATGTTTGCAACTCTTTGGATGCTGCTTCAGCTAACAAGAGTGTGTGGGATCTGGCTCCCATCTCCCTTGAGAAGGCATTTGCGTTGGCCTGCAACCTGGGAGCCAAGCTAACCTACCAGCCCAAGTCTGGCGTGCTGGTCCACCTTCCAGTCTCTAAGACCACCCAGGCCAACCCTCCCAAGATTCCTGACATCAATGTGATGTGCCACGCCCGCCAGGCTCCCAACTGGCCCACCTCTACATGATCCATCCCTGTCTTTGCAGCTTCAGCTGCCATCCCTGAGGTTTCTTCCTGCAAGCCTGCCGCATCCATTCTGACCCTGCAGAATAAAGAAGATATTTTGTATTTCCTTTTTACTGCAACTTTTTATACCAGATCCCATCAGGCTAAGGCTATGGTTTTTAGTGGATATGGGCGCTGCGGGTAACTTTATGGACCTGGAAATGGCCCAGTCCTTGGGTTTGTCCATGTTTTTTCTCAGAGCCTTATAGCTGCCAGCAAGGTACTGGTTCTCAGCTATCCCCTCACTAGCCTTCTTAGTTACTGTACAGGCTCACATGTGTTTGTGAATAAATTCTCTGCCGTTGAGGATCTCCTGTATCCTGTAATTGTGAGTGTGGGGTAGTGGCGGAGTCACTTGGTACAGATTGACTGCCTCACCAACAAGATTCACTTCTTGCTGGACAGATCCCTGGGCTCCTTCCCCCTTGAGATGGGAACCGCCTGAGTCATGTTTGTCTCTTGTGGCAACCCCAGTCTCTCCTCCCAAGCCCTTTGCCCTGCCGGCCATCCTTACTCCCTTCAAGGACGCCTTTGACGCTACCCTTTCCTGTGCTCTCCCTCCACACTCTTGCCACAATTTGACCTTTAAGACAACAGTTGACCTTGTAAAGATTGACGCCCCAATGTACCCTCTTAGTGAAATGGAGGATAAGGTGTTAGGCGCGTGGCTGAACAACATGCTGGCAAAAGGGTGGATAGTCAAGAAGGCTTCCTCAGTTAGCTCCCTGGTGGTCTTCACCAAGAAATCAGATGGATCCCTTTGGCTGTGCGTTGATTATACCCTTCTCAACAACATCACCATCCCAGACTGCTACCCCCTCCCCTTGGAAGCCTCAATTGCTCAGTCCATTGCCAAGTCTCAGATCTTTTCAAAACTGGATCTTGTTAATGCTTTTAACCAGATTCATGTGGCAGAGGGGGACAAGTGGCTTACAGCCATCAAAGCTTGATGTGGCTGCTTCCAATTCAAGGTCATGCCTTTTGGCTTGAAGAACGCTCCTGCATTCTTTCAGCAAGTCATTGAGGATGCCTTGGGAGATCTCTGCTTCTCCTGTGCTGTGGCGTAGATTGATGACATCCTGATCCACTCCCCCACTACTGAGCAGCATGCTAAGGACCTGGTGGCTGTGGTGGCAGCTATCCATAAATCCAGGCTGTTCATCAAGCCCAGCAAGTGTGAGCTCTTCAAGTCAGAGGTTACCTTTCTGGGCAACTTGGTCCTGAAGGACGGTCACACAGTCTCCCCCAACAAGGCCAAGGCTCTTTGGGAGTGGGCTATCCCACAGAATCAGAAGGAGTTGCACTGCTTTCTGGGTAAAGTGATCTTCCTCAAAAAGTTCTCCCCTGCCATCTCCAAGCTTGCTGCCCCTCTGCACTCCCTGGCTGGCAAGAATGCCTCCTTTGTGTGGACTCTGACATGTCAGGAGGCCTTTGAGGCCATAAAGTGGGGGTTTGTCTCCACCCCAGTGCTTTGCCATGCCAACATAAGCAAGCAGTTTATTTTAGCTTTCAACACTTCTAACGTGGCTGCCGGGGTGGTTCTTATTCAAGAGCACAATGGTCAGGAGCTCCCAGTTGCTTACTTCTCCAGGAAGTTTGCTCCCAAAAAGTGTTCTTGGGCAGTGTTTGACAAGGAGCTTCAGGCTGTGGTGGATGCCATCACTCATTGGAGACACCACCTGCAGGATGTGCAACATGAGTTTGTGGTTTGCACAGACCACAAGGCTCTCTGCTACTTCTACAAGCCCCAGAAGTTACTCCCTTGCCAGGCATGTGTCATGCAGGCACTCTTGGGTTACAAGTTCAAGTACAAGTTTGTGAAGGAGGAGCTCAACATCCTTCCTGATCTGATGAGCTGTAACCCTGCAATGTATCTGGTGAGAGGGGACAAGGACCCCCAGGTTACTATCATCCTGGAGTCCTTGATCCTTCCAGTGCCCGGCTCTTCTCTCCCTCAAATCCCGGCCATGCCCTCCGTCACCCCTCCCCAGATCCTGGCCATTGGTCCTGCCCCCTCACCTGAGGCACCTCCACCACTTGTTCTCCACAGAACGCTCTTGTATGATGTTCTGGTGGCCCAGCACTCCTTTCCAGATGGTCAGGCCATTTGCGCTAAGGTGTCTCCTGACTCTGCCTCTAATGGCCCCTATACTCCTAAGGATAGGATAATTTACCAAAATAATAAAGTATGGGTTCCAAAGGAATTGCAGCTGTGTGTCATGACAGAACATCATGATCCCCCCTGTTTGGTCACCCCAGCACAAAGAAGCTGCTTGAACTCATCAGGCGCACATACAGCTGGGTTGGGATAACCAAAGCAGTAGGCCCCTGGATTAAGAAGTGTAATACCTGTGCTTGTTTCAAACCGGATTGTTCAGGGAAAAATGGTCTTCTCCACCCCCTACAGCAGTCTCAAGGTACATGGTTGTCTATCTCAGTTGATTTTGTGGTGTCCCTCCCCTTGGCAGGATGGTTTGACTCCATCATGGTTATAGTTGACCAATTCACCAAATACTCAGTCTTCATTCCGTGCCTAACTATGCTGAACTCAGTGGGGATGTCAAACCTGTTTGTGAAACACATATTCATCAACTTTGGCCTACCCCAGGAGATCATCAGTGACCGTGGTCCCCAGTTCACATTCATTTTCTGGGAGTTGCTCCTGGGATTCTGAACATCAAGCCATGCAGATCCACCTCCTTCCATCCCCAGTCCAATGGGCAAACAGAAAGGGTCAACCAGACTATGGAGCAGCATCTGTGTTGCTACGCAAATGCCTCCATGGACTCCTGGTCTGACAATCTCCCATTAGCCCAGTTTGCTTACAACAACACTGTGCATGCCTCTACAGAGGTATCCCCATTCCAGGCTACTCTAGGTTTCTCCCCGGCTTTTTTGATAGGCCCCTCCCTCCAGGCAAGTGTACTTGTTACTGCAGACATGGCAGCCCATCTGAATTCCATTCACCTCAAGGTTCATAACACCCTAACCAAGTCCATCAAGGCCTACAAGAAAGCGGCGGACAAGAATAGATGGCCTGCTCCTCACTACCCAGTGGGCTTGCTTGTGATGCTAGACACCACCAATATCTGGATGAAGGTTCCCTTGAGGAAGTTTGCCCCAAAGAGACTGGGTCCCTTCAAGGTCTTGGAGGATAAGGGTATTGGCGTGTTTGTCCTGGACTTCCCCCTCCTATCAAATTCACAGTACCTTCAATGTCTGTTGTTTGTCCCTCTTAAAAGGCAATCTCCCCAGCACCCCTGATCCCACCTTGGTCAATGGCTCTCCCAAGTATGAGGTAGAAGCCATAGTGGCTTCACGGAGGATTTGGAAGTCTCTCCAATACTGTGTATCCTGGAAAGGATATTCCTCCTACACCAACAGCTGGATAAGTTCCTCAGACTGTGGGAATTGTTGGAACCTGGTACAGGAATTCCACAGGAACAACCCCACGGCACTTGGTCCCCCTAAGTCCCTTTTGGCACTCAAGATCCCCAAAGCGCATAAGAATTTCTTGCTAGCCACACTTCCCCAGGGAGGCATGCAACCTCAGGAAAGAGGAAAGGATAATGTAAATTCACTGTCACCTCTGGCCTTGGATTGAACTGTTTTCCCCCACTGCACCAAAAAAGGGCCAAAAACAACAGCCAAGCCATTAAATTCCCTAGAAGATTTAGCCCACACTGTTGATGAGAGATTTGTTCTGGCCTACTCTGCAGATCCCCCTGCTTTGGTTGTCCCGGCTTGCAAAGAAACACTGATCAATTTGGATTGTTTGTTATCATGGTGTTGTCCCCTCTTAAAAATTATCAGGAACAGCCAATCAAATGATGCCACATCAACAACCAGAAAATCAAGTGAATCTCAAATGCCTGGGTTGGATTTTAACCAATCAGGTGGATCTGCGGAAATTAACTTGAAACCTTCCAGTGACCCTGGCCTTGCCCAGCAAAATTTCTCTCCCTGCCAATCAGATGCAAACCAAAGTGGTCATGTGCCCATTTCCTAGCAATCCCTCCCTTTTTACAAGGTCAGGGGACTTTGTGTCCCCTGCTTGTCAATTCTCAAATCATTAAAGACATAGGTTTTGCTACCAGCACTTTTCCATTAAATTCTTAAAGTAGTGGACTCTGTTGGTGTCCCCCTAGACTTTAAACCAAAGTGTTAGTCATTTTTGTGTTAAATATTACCTTGTTGTTGTCCTGCTTTAACCCAGCCATCTTTCCAAAGTCCCTTTTACTTGGCTTATCATTTAATTGTTACGCCAGCAGTTCACGCTTTCAAAAACACTACTCAAACTTTAAAATTCATTTAAAAACTATTATAAATCTTACTTTAAGATATAAATTTTACTTGAACTTTGTTGTATTCAAACCTGCTTTGCATTTTACATCCTCCCAAGCCACCCAAAACCATTGCCAAGGCGTCCAAGTGTTGTCTGCCGCCTCCCACCCAATTTTCTCTTGTGGCAGCCTACTCCACCAATTTTCATTAGTTTGGAAAACCAAAAATTGCACCAAAAAATTCCAAATTTTGCAGGCTCTCCAATTATGATTCTCCCTATCATAAAATTTGCGGTCTTCACTTTGGCTCCTTGCTTAATTCTACTTTGGACAACTGCTCCTGATCTGTGGTCCCAATTATCTGCTTCTGCCCGCCTTGTGGGAGACAACCCCTATAGTCTCTTGCGCCTCCCGGGTGAGTTTCTTGTTTTGGGCAAGACCATTGTCAAGAGCCTGACTTGTGATGACCTAGAACTCTCTGCTGCAGATTTCACCGTGCCAGCTCCCACATTGGAGGTGACATCAATGCCTACTACTCTTGGCTTAGACAAAGGTCCTCAAGTACCCCTCTTGGCTCCCGTGGAGTTGCCTCATACTCCCACCCGCACACCCTGGTTACTCACTGGGCTGGGGCTGATGGGGTTGAATGCGTACTTCCCTCAGCTATCCCCTGCATCCTCTCTTTGGTCCCCCCTCCAAGAGGCCATACCATTACTCCACTGGGTGGCATCCTTGTGGTTTTTTTCACCAGGATGGGAGCCAAACTTAGTTAGTTTAGCCCCCCCTCTCACATTTTGCCTCATCTCCTGGTGCAATGTGGACTTGTTTGTACCCTATGGTGAGATCAATCTTACTGAAGACCTTCACACTTGTGAGTGTGTCAAACAGGTTACCAGTTAGCGGTAAGGGGTATTTTTTCTAGACTGTCACCTTGTTTAGAGTGTGGTAGTTGGTTACCAATCAAAGGACCCGTCTTTCTTAGCTCAAAGAATACTGCACCCCATATGAAGAGAGGGAGGGGCAAATATAGCCCTTATCAAGTGCGTCTACAAGGTGTTGACAGAGAGTCTCATCTTCCTTGGGTGTCAATCAATAAAGGGGATGTGCCTTGGGAAGTGACCCTTGCAATTGGACATCATGCTGTATTTATCTTGGAGGGAGCAACTGTTCTAACGTTTCACTGAAGAAGTCCTTGTACTCTTCAAGAAGTGCTACAAGTGCTGGTGGAGTTGTGGTGGTCAACAAAGAGGCCGCAGTGGGCTTGGAGCAGATGACTTTGACCAAATACTGATTAAAGTCCAGCTTCCCCCTTGAAATTGTATGTATCAGTCTCTGTGAGTCTGACAAATATGGTGTTATGAAATAGTTTTCTCATATTGACAGGGTTGATCTGGAAGCCCACCCCATTTCTGTTGAGGGTGATTACAGAAGTATATCAGTCAATATAAGGGTGGTTGTGTCAGAGCAAGTTGAGGCCAGCAATAATGTTGTGGCTGAGCCCTGCCATAATTGGTCCAGAGAGCTTAACCCAGATGTTCCCCCATTCTCACAGAGAAGGGTACTGTCTCATGTGTGATTATTACTCTGCGGGATTTGGCTATGTGTACTGCTTTGAATTGGCTAGGTACTTGATCTAGTTGTTAAGAATCTACAAATTCCTGGTTGATTATGGTGTGATCAGTCCCAGTGTCTACCAAAAGCTTGTGGGTGTTCCCACAGAAACAGAAGGGGTAGGTCAAGCAGGTGATTTTATTGGAAGAATGACTGGCTTGGAGGATGGGGTCATCACTGTGGACTTGGAATACGTCTAGGGTCTTGACATTGTGCATATTATAGTCACAGGGGTTTTTGGGGAAGAGAGATTGGGAGTGTGGGTCAAGCAGGATTGCAGAACCTCTTGTGTCTACAACCTCCAGGATTTTCCTGGGTCTTCAATCTGAGCTAGCTGAAGTTCCCCCTTGCAAGGGTGCTTAGCTCCATTCTCCTGCTGATGGGATTGGCAGCAGCCCAACTGTTTGTGGGTGCTGCCAGGTGCTGGACAAGACTGAGAAGGTGCATCATTAGACCTTCAGAACCTCATTGAGGCTTGATTGTTGGCCTCTATAATGGCCTTATAGCAGTTGTCAATAGAGGTGTGATGCCTTACGGAAACCCACTTTCAAATGTGGGGGTTAATCCTGTTGATAATGAGAGTGAGCAACATGGCATTTCTGTTAGTGAAAGCTTCTGGGGCGGTAGCAAGGGCTTGCTTCCAAGCTGCAAGGTACTCAGAGACAAATCCTGTTTGTTTGATAGCCAGGAGGGAAGTTCCCACTATGATAGGTGAAAAGGTTTCACTTTAACAGGATCTGTTGATGTCCCTAAATATTGCCCACGTGACTTTCTGCTCTTGGCTTGCCCAGTTGGAAAACCACACTGCAGCAGGCTTTTTAAGGCGCCCAGATGCAGTGGCAACCCAAATAGGTTCAGGAACTTGTCAGATGCAAAGGCGGGTTTCTGTGGAATGAAGCCAGCTAACAATGTCAGCCCTTTTCACATCACCCGCAAAAGAATTGAGCTGGAGGTTTAGTATGTGATGTGAGAGATCTAATTGAGACAGGGTGACACTTGTGTTGTGAATGTTGCTATTCACAATATTTTGATTTTGCCTTTGGTGGGTTATTTTGAGGACAATTTGCTCTCTTTTTCTTTTGTCCTTCAAAATGAGTCTGTTTCTGAACTAGGAAATTCAATTGTTTAGTTTCCTGATTCTGCGCAACGCACTCACCCCACTCATGCTTGTGGCAAGTGATCCTACCGTCCTGGTACTGTTTTGTGGTATTACCAATCACTATATATTCCATTTAATATTCAACAATAAAAATTAAGTTATATTCACATTTTTGTATTTGTGACTCCAAGCACTTTGGCACCTCTCTCTAGCCACAACTAGTAGAGATTATTCATTCAGGGCCACAAGGTAATCTAATCACCTTCCCTGCAACTAACTGAGACTTAGTAGGAATCCAATCCTAAGGTTAGGATTCCCCACTGTGTATTTGTGCCGCGCCTCAGAACACAACAAAAATGGTGCTCACTACAGGGGCTGTAAGCCCCTTGGGTATCCCTTTTTTCACCATGTTTTCAGGTCCTTTGCCTCCTCCTATACAAGAGCTGTCTTCACCTGAAATCACCTGTCTGCCTATTAAGGAGGACATCTCAGATCTTCCTATTTTACTCATTGTATTGAACCTTGGAAATGGTCCCTGTCTAGTATCATATTCCATAGGAACCCCTGACCTAGAACAAATCATGGCCATTACCCTTGGAATAGCCTGCAATGGGACCATCCCTTGCCTTCAGTTACAGTTCAATCAAGCATAATACTACAAGTTGATTATTTCCCTGCAGTTTCCACAACATTTTCTCACAGCAGCTGGTTTGGTTGAACATCTATTATTATCCTTTGGCAGCCTGCCTTAGCCTATCACCAGATGGTGTTGGGGCTTCACGTCTAAGAGATTTCTTCTATTCAATCCTCTGTCACCCATCACTGGGAGCAGTTTGCTGCTCACCAGCAGTGGATGTACTCCCTGTTTTCCTTGGTATCCAATAATCAACACAACTCTATTATTTTGCAGGCTTGATTGGTTACCTCTATAGAGTAAATGCAATGGTCTATCCCCTAGTATGTCAGGGAACGTCTACATGAGTTTCACCAATTATAATAGCCTTGGAAAACTCAAGTAGACTCCACCCTGAATGCCTACCTCTCTGACTTTAAACAACTTGTGCAACAACTCAATGCATTTAGTGCCTAATCCTTCAACCAATTACAACAAGTAGTGTATCACACCACTAGAGGTCTCTGCAATCTCAATGAGGGGTTTGATCAAGAGAGGACTACCACGGCTACCACCATTGCCAAACTTCAAGCTCAAGTGAATGAGTTGTCTATGCCCAAGCCAGATGTTCCTCCTTCTCCCCCATCTGATGAACTGATGGATATAGAACAAAAACTATGGGATGCTATTCAAGAGCTATGTGCATTTACTTGTAGCCAAGGGCGCCAAGCAGACCTGCCACAGCCAGACCCTCAGGTGCTTGCATTAACTGCTCAAATTGCTGAGCTACAGCAAGAAATTGCCTCTCTGTGTGAGATTGTGGTGACTGCCGCTAGCTCATTTGAGGCTGTCAACAGAGATGGCTGCTGCCCTGGACTACTAGGGAACCCCTGAATCCAATGTGCTAGAAAGTTGATTGCTCTAGCCAATGAAGTGGACTACCTGAAGTGGGACCACTCTAGTCTTGACAGGGATGTTCAAGAAATGAGTGAGTTAATTGATTTGGTAAACAACAGGTTTGCTCCCTGTGTCAGGGATCCAGTCTTGGGCATCCAGCCTGTCGTTTTCCGGGGTAATTTAGGCCAGGTTTTTTGCGGGCAAATCCCACCACAAGAGAGGAGCTAACTTAAAAAGGTAGGAAAAGGACTTACCCACCCAGGACCACAGGCCAGCGGCCAGGATAATGGTGTCAATCACCCCTGTTAGGGTGATGTACACATTCCCAAAGAGCTTGCCAGTGTGGTCAGTTAGGAGGTTGGGTGAGGAGGCGGGCATAAGCTAGGAGGTCACAGGCAGTTTCATGCAGATCTTGTAAGTGGGAAGATAGTTGAACTTTCCTCTAAACAATTTGGGTGTTGAGAATATCCACAGGCCTTGACAGTTGTATCTGACTGCAGATTGTATGCGGGCCAAAGGCTCAAGTTTGGGTATCTTTTCTGGAGTGTAGTCCTTGTATTTGGGTTTCAGAGGGTAGTCAGTAAAATAAATGGGTCCAAAGGGCACACCAGGAGGACAGAAAACGGCAGGTAGTGGGGCAGGAGGGCCAGAGGATCTTGAACTGAATTGGTAGATAGAAAATACAAAATAAGGAAATAGCTGTGTGAGCCAAAATAACTTAACCTTTTTTCAAAAATGGCAATAAGGTTTGAGCGCAGAATCTATAGGCATATATAGCATCCTGCCTCCAAACTTAGTATTTTCCATAAGGGCTTAATCAAAATATTGGGAAAAATGCAGGCGGGTGGCCAGGAGGCTCAGGTGTGGGAGCAGCAAAATGGCACCTTGGCTGGGTGTTCTCTCATTGGTCAGACTGTCCAAATTGGTCACTTCCTTTTCTTGATTTTTGGCTGTGGTCACAGGGTTGGGCCTAAAGCCCGTGATTTCCTTTGTCAGGGGAATTTGATTAATCATCCAAGAGGACTTCAGATTCATGAAGTTCACAGAGGAACCTTTTCTGCCTCCATTAGGCAATTCAAGAAGCTCCTCCTTGAGCACCATCATAATTAAACCTGCACTGGTATTCTGGCTTTGGGACTTAGCAGGGGCTTCAGCTTGCGCAGGCTTGATCTCAGAAAAACGCGGGTGGACAGACTCTTGGTCCATGGGCCCAGCAGCCCGCAGGAATTCAGATTCAGGGTTAGAATCCTGCCCTTGGGCCCAGGTTTCCAGGGGTAATTGATTGTCAATTCTGTCCCCCTGCCTCTCAGTGGGACCTTCACTGACCTCCCAGTTGGCTGAGATTTCTACTGTGGTAACCACACATGGTCAACACTTAGATGTTACCAAACAACAGGCTAACCAGGCCAACAATGTGGGTGCTTACACCTCTGAGGCTTTGACTACGCTTGAAGAGAGTGTTTGCCAGCTGTGGGCACAACAGCCCTCTACAGAATCTGAAGCTGAGTTCTCTTCATGTATAAATGTTATTAATAGCCACAATAGTGGCCCTACGTCTAAAGCACACTTCAAACCTACTTTTAAGCAAGTCTTTGATCCCAAAACATCCACCGTAGCAGCCTAATTGACCATCTACAAAACAGATATACAATGGGCCTCTGATGGGGTTAAGAAAGAGCATATTCACATCTGCTTGCACCCAACCTTCCAGGAGGTGGTGGTGCCAGAGATTCCCACAATTGATACTTGGGAAGAGATGAAAGAGCTTTTGATTGAAAAGTTTTGTGGCAACCTTAGTTTGGAAGTGAAAAAAAGATGCTTTTATGCTATTGTCTTAAAGCCCAAAGAGACACTGACTGAATTTGCAGACAGATTATACATGGAAGGACAGTAGTTGATAACTAGTAGACAGTTGTCAGTGCATAAGGCTTATATAGCTTGCGCTAGAGCTCTCAAAGTTAATCAACTTCTGTATCTCTATTTTAAATCTCACAAGGTCATGCTCTTGTCTATGAAGAGTATAAAGACATTATTACAGGACATGCATCTTACTCTGGATTAGTTATGCAAGAGAATCAAGCTGCCTCTAACTCTGGTTCTTCTTCCCATGGCTCACACATCCTCACTATGAACTCTCAGAACCCTTCTAGACGTCAAGGTTGGCATAACTGCAGCCAGATAGGTCACCACTCTCAAGTCTGTACCGCTCCTTGATTTGAAGGTGCCAAATCCAAGGAGCAGGCGGGAAAAGAACAGTCAACCTAGAGGCAGAGATGCTCCTGGTTGACAATTCTTCAAAGTCTCCTCCAATCCCCCCATCTATAGCAGACTCAGAGCCCTCCAACACTGAAGCACATCACATTCTGCTATTGTTCCACAATATCTCTGATGAATCTGATATGGACAACTCAGATATTGATGATCCTGATGCCTATGGATATTCAGTCCTAGCTGTCCTGAAGCCATTGCAGTCTCTTATAAGCTACACTCTGGGAAAGCTAAAACAACTGTCAAGCCTCTGCCTGAAGCCAAGGAGATTGTCTCTCCCCCTACCTCACACAAGCTAAGAGGTTTCCTGTACTTGTAGAATCCTCTAAAGAAGCAGCAGAAGTAGCTGATGCTGTTTTCAAGAATTTTTCAGTCTTGCTTCCTCTTCAGACTGTCTACAAGGAGTTTCCAGGATTGAGATGCATGGTTGAGAAATGGGACAAAGAGTTAACAGAAGCCCAAGATATTCTGGCTGTTTTCCCTCCCTTTGGGAGTACTATCACTTATTTGGAAATATCCATCCAAAAGGTGAAGATTAAGACTGTCTTAGACACAGGATCTTCTGTTAATTTTGTCTCCTCAAAGCTTGTCAAGAAGCTCAAACTTGCCCTCAACCTTAACTATCACCAGCTTTATGGTATAGCTGGGTGGTCCATGACTTGTGCTATAGGGGCATACTCTGCCCTCCCTATGCAGTTTGGCAAGCTACTCTTAGCTGCGCCTGCTGTGGTCCTGGAGAATTAGAGCTACAATCTTCTAGTCGGTACCCAATTCCTTAGAGAATACAATGGGATCTTCAACTTAAAAGACGGCTTCCTCTAAATATTAGGGTATGAAGTCCCTTTAATCTTTGAGGAGCCTGTCAAAGTTCTTGGAAAGCGCCTCAAGACGTGTGCCTAGAGTATCCCACTGGTGTCTTCACGCTAAAGTACTGTACCCACTTGTCCAACATGAAGTTTTCACCTATAGCTTGCCCTGCGTCTGAAGGGATCCCTCTCCTGGCCACTTCCACTGTAACCATTCCCCCTGGATCTCAAGCTATCCTAGACTCCCAAATATCATACAAGTTGCCTGAACTCACATTCTTTGAGTTGTACTCTCCTCCCTTGCCAGGTTGCAACAAACCCTACCTCTGCCCTGGATCTTATATGTCTCTCACAAAGATCCTGTCCAGTTGTTGGTAGCAAACTTAACCGCTCTCCTCATTAATGTGTCTAGAGGCCAGGTCGTTGGCTATGGCAAATTGTTGTATACCCCTGACATCTTATCACTACATCACTTTGGTACAATCCAGGACTTTAATTTACCTGAGGACAAGCCCTAAGTCCTATCCTTGTTTACTGCACAAGATTTCCTGCAACTATCCCCGGTCCAACAGAAGGAGGTGCTTGATTTGCTAGTTCAGTTTTCATATATCTTTGATAAAGATAGAATTGATTATGGTCTAGCCAAAGGCGTTATTCATCAGATTGATACTGGTGACGCTCTCCCCTTCCAGGCTAAACCTTATTGCCACAGTCAAGTAGAGGACACTCAGGTGTCTAAAGAGCTCAAACAACTGTTAGATGCTGGATTACTTACACCATCTCAAAAAACATGGGACTCACTTTTTCTCATACTGAAGAAGAAAGATGGAGGTCACTGCATTGTGATGGACTATTGATGGTTAAATTCCTTAACCAAGAAGGATTCTTACCCCTTGCTGTGTATTGATGACGCACTCTGTCACCTTGGAGGTTCCAAGTTCTTCTCAGCTATGGATTTGGCCTCTGGTTACTGGCAATTTGACCTCTCTCAAGAAGATAGGCAAAAAGCTGCCCTGATCACCTCTAGTGTCTGTTTGAGCCTACCTGTATTCTGCAAGGACTGTGCAATGCCCCTGCTACCTTCTAACAGGCCATGGACTCCATTCTTTATGATATTGTGCTTTCATGTGTTCTGGTATACTTGGGTGATATAAAGGTCTTCAGTGCAACCTTTATTGATAATCTATCCCACCTCAAGGAAATTTTCCTAAAATTTTGAGAGGCTAACCTCAAACTGAAACCATCAAAGTATGCTTTTCTTTCAGGAACGCATTGAATTCTTGGGCCATGAAGTACCCCAGACTGGTATTTGCCCTATGATCAATAAAGTTTAGGCCATTGGCATAATGCTTCCACCCACCAACCTACAAGAGGTACAAGTATTTCTGGGCATGATGAGTTACTACATACAGTTCATCCCTGACTTTGCCAGCACTAGCAAACCTTTGGTCCAACTGTTATGTTATGTCCCTTTCAAATGGACTGCTAGTCAGCAACAGGCTCTGAGATCCTTAAATAAAAACTCAAAGAGGCTCCCATCTTGGTGTACCCCAGCTATGACAAGGAGTTAATCCTCTATACAGATGCTAGTGACTTAGCTATTGGGGCCATTCTAGCTCAAATAGATGACAAAGAAGTGGATCACCCTGCATTGTATACTTTTTGTGTCCTCAATAAGCATGAGAAGAACTATAGTGTTGCAGAGAAAGAATGCCTTGCTGATATTCATGCGGTCAAAAAAATCTGCCATTGAGTTTATGGCACCCATTTCACTGTGGTCACTGACCATGCCTTGCTCAAGTGGTTGTATCAGCTCAAAGAACCAGAAAGACAGCTAGCTAGATGGGCCCTCTGCTTACAGGGCTATGACTTCACAGTGCTAAACTATCCTGGGATACAATATCAAAACGCTGATGGGTTGTCCAGAATGCCTATCCTTGCCCTACACCCTGCTGAAGCTGATTGGTTATACAAACTAATTGGGTAACCTTCTTCTTGGGAAAACAAGCCTGAAGAGATTGTAACTTCCCTGTCTAAACTATCCAAGAACACCCTCATTTGTGAAAACCAGCTCTTCAAAAAGGTGAATGATCAATACCTGCACTATGTACATTCTAGCCTTTGCCTCTTGTTGTGCTCCAAGCTCATAAAGAAACTGGACATGAAGGCATTTCCAAGACCTATGACTGGCTCCAGAAGAACTACTTCTAGGAGAACCTCCACCTGCTGATCCCAGATGGCATTGCCAGTTGTCATGACTGTCAGCTCCAACAACCTTGAGCTGCCTCTCATAAGTTCAAACTAGTCCCTCTGCAGCATGCCTTCCACAAAGTCAGTATTGATGCTGTAGGACCTCTACCACACTCTTGCTCAGGTTGCCGCTTCATCCTAATTGCGGTTTATCATATCAGAGAATGGGTAGAAGCTTGCCCTACTAAGGATATCACTGCTAAGACAACTGCAGCCTTTCTTCTGCAAGATGTATTCTACTGCCATGGGTGCCCTCAAGTGTTGTTGACTGACAATGGGACTAACTTTAATGCCAAGTTAGTAACCTGTTTTGTCAAGGCCTTGGGATCTCATCAGTCTTTCTCTGTCCCCTATAATCCTTCCACTAACAGGGCTGTTGAGCGTGCTAATTTGACCTTGGTTTCCATCATGAGGAAGCTCATTTATTCCAATGCTGCCAACTGGTATCTATACTTACACGCTGCTCTCCTCACCTATTGCATCAGCAAACACTGTGTCACCAGTTATTTCCCTTTTGCTATGCTTTATGGGCGCAAGGCCACTACCTTGTTGCTCCTAGGGGGCCCCCTACTCTCCTGTGATAAGGCCATGGACCCTTACTCCCACATAAAAGACTTGGTCAACCTCATAATTGACATACATGCCACTGTGTATACTTCTGCATATAAGACCAAGATGCTTGGGCTCTCCCCTGACAATGCTGGGTGTTCTCCCTTGCCTGAGTTCAACATTAGGGATCATATTATCTACTATTTGCATAGAGTAGGAGTATGTGCTCACAAGCTAGATAGTTGTGGGTTGGGCCTTTAGAAGTGACATTCAAACGAGGGTCATAGTACACTGTGAAACTCCTTTCTAGTGGTTTTCTTTTTCCCAAGTGCATGCCAAGTTTCTCTGCAATTACTACCCCCCCAAAGGCCAATCTAGAAGGGGGGCAATGTTGTGAATGCCGCTATTCACAATGTTTTGATTTTGCCCTTGATAGGTTATTTTGAGGACAAATTGCTCTCCTTTTCCTTTGTCCTTCAAAATGAGTCTGTTTCTAAACTTAAAAATTCAACTTTTTGATTCCTTATACTGCACAAATCACTTGCCTCACTCATGCTTATGGCAAGTGATCCTACTGTCCTTGTATTGTTTTTGTGGTAACACCAAATGATATATATTTTATTTCTTTATCACCAATAAAAATTAAGTTCTATTTGCATTTTTGTCTTTGTGTTATCAAGTACTTCAGCGCCTCTCTCTCTAGCCACAACTAGCAGAGATTATTCATTCAGGGCCACAAGGTAATTGCTTCACTTCCCCTACCAACTAACTAGAGGCTTAGTACAAATCCAATCCTAAGGTTAGGATTTCCTGTTGTGTGTCTGTGCCGCACCTCATAACACAACATAAATGATTTCAGATCTAAGTGAACCTTAACTTGGGCAAAATTCAGGAATCAAATAATCTAAGTATTTTTGGTGAACAAGCAAAATGTCAAATAATAAACAAAATATCAATAACACATTATAAAAATTATATCAAACATAAAACAGTGTAGCTCAAACTACAAAAAAAATAACCTGACACAACAAGTGAGATGAATGGATGCTGTTCTGGAATATATTATAATCCTTTCTGGATTCAGACAAGGTACCAACAGACAGACTAAAATGAAACAAAAATAGAGTAACCCAGAAGCAAGATTTCATAAACATAAAACAAAATGAAGTCACACAAGATGTGTAGTATGAGCAGCCTAAAATATTAAAAGATTTTTTTAGGAGCCAATCAAAGTATATTCAATATGAGAACAGAGGCATTTTATTTATTTACATGGCTCTTTATTTGTGTATAATGATTTTGAGAACTTTACAAATATATAATTGTGATAAGAATAAAAATAAAGTCAAAAAATTTTAACTTCTACTTTAAGTGATTTTATCCTAGTTTTTTTACAATGGTTTTTACTAGCAACATTTTTGATGGCACTAGCAAACAAGCCAGCAGTAGCCAATGAAGCCAATGTAGCTTTCTTGAAGGTGAGGCTCAGAACTTAGAGGCACCCATTTACACTCATATATTTAATGCGGGTAACAAGAAAGCTGACCTATACTTGACCCCCAACCCCTATGGATTTGACTTGTTTGAGAGTCACCTAGTGTCCATATCTGCCCCCACCCCTCTTACCCCTGCACAAGCTACCAACTAACAAGCTAATCATAATGGCAACCCTGATTTGGAACAACTTCCTGTCACCAGCCAACCTGCCCCCTCAGCCAATCAGGCTTTAGCTCCTGTGGCCCAGCGCCCCAGGCGCCAAATCATTACTGTTCAAATTCTCCAAGAAATTGTGGCACTCAATCAGTGTGGACTGACCTGGGATCAGATTGCCAACCAATTAAATTTTACCTGGGTCACATCTCATGTGGGAATTCAACAACCTGATGAACAAGGAGAATCTGATTGGAACAGCTAAGAAGGCCCCCAAGTCCCAAATCACCAAGGGCTACCCAATTATGCTTGATCTCTTGCAGCAGGGCCACAAGCTTCCCCTGGCCAAGGTCCAGAAGCAACTAGCACTCCATAGCATTTGGGCTTCTGAGTGCATGGTGCAGCTCTGGATGCACAGGAAAGTGGCTTCAATCAGGGTATTAAACAATTTTGGCGGCAACCAATGGGATGACAGTGAGGATTCCCCATATGATCATGCCATTGAGTCCACCCTGGTCCAATGCCTGACAAGTTTATCAGATGACGTCATATTAATCTTGTACTACAAGATATCAATTGCTTTTGACAATTTTTGGAAAGCAAGGAAAAGCCACCAATAAAAATGGAAGGAAGAAGGACAAGAGAGGGACATTCATTGGAGCAATACTGGCTGTTTTGGCCAAGGGTTTTGTCTATTATTAGACAAACCTGGATTTCACTGATGGCTACAAGTACAGCCACATCTTTGGTAGATTACTTGACTCCTGGGATGGCTCAAATTCCAAGCACTGGGTTTTATTGAGCCACCAGATGGAGGGTAGCTCCACCACCCTTGAGGCCATTCAAGGACGTGAACACCAGGCTTCTATTCACCCAGATGACCATGCAGACATCCATCTGGGGGATGTTGTGTTCTTTAACATTAGAGACACAGTACAGGAGAGCCATCTTCAGGCTTTTAATGATCTTTATCTTGGGGTCCTCGACCACAAGTCTCTCTTTGGTTGCCAGATGGTGGTAGACTTGTTTTCCCAAATTGTCTTCCAGGTGAATATGGGCAACCAATCATGTAAGGATAAGCGCCTTCCACCTCAGGCCACTGCCACTTACCAGCCCATCCAGCCAATGATCAATGAGGAATACAGCAAGTGTTATATGGCAGCCATCACAGTCAATCCTCCTGCCTCCACCCCCGCCACCACTACCCCACACCTTCTAGTCCCACCCACTCAATCCCAGACCTCACAGACCAGCACTGTCTCAACGCCTTCCTTCCCACACTATTCTGCCTACTAGGCATCACTCTTCCCTGCCCCCAATAAACCCCCTGTTTCCAAACATTTTCTATTTATATTATCTTTATTTTGAATTTCAATTTTTCATGTTCTCTTTGTTTATAATTGGTTTTATTCTTTATGTTCAGTTTTTTCTATAAAATCATATATTTACTATGCTGTGTATCTAGATCCATAACACAGTTATTTTTAGTACCCAAACACAGCCCCTTGTGAAAATATTAGCAACAATTTGATGATCAAATAATTTTGAATTAGAAAATCATAGGTTAATTGTATTTAAATAAAGTTGTTACTGATCCAAATTCAAAACCTTAATGATAAACTTTAAGCCAATCAGGAGCTGAGTGATAAAGTGATTGTTATGACATAAAGGGTCATTCAATAATTCTTTGATACATGTGCGCTAATTAATATGATTGACTGGTTGTTTTGCCATTGTGCGCTATTGCCGCTGTGGCAAATTGTTGATAGACTAGTGTTAACCCAGAAGCTGATTGGGCGCTTGTCCATCAGTAACTCACCACAGCAACAATAGCACACAATGGCAAAATAACCTGCCAATTATATTAATTAGCGCACATGCACCAAAGAATTATTGAATGACCCTTTATGTCACAACATTCACTTTATCACTCGGCTCCTGATTGGCTTAAAGTTTATTATTAAGGCTTTGAATTTGGATCAGTAATAACTTTATCTAAACATAATTAACCTATAAATCCTAATTCACATTTTGACAACCACCAAATTTTTGTTAATATTCTCACAAGGGGCTGTGCAAAGTGCCAAAAATAATATGGCAATTAAGGAAACAATGCCAACACAAAGCAAACAACACATATTGAGTTGAGCGTAAAACATATACACAATGGGTAAAAAATGGGATAATGTAGTAAATGGGAAAACAAACAGGACTAAAAAAGAGGCAATAGTATCATAATAACACAGAGTTTATTGGGATGAAAGCTATAAAAATATATGTAAAGGTTAGTAAAAAAATCAATGAGAGAAAATAGGAGAAGTTATTGAAAGATCTGGACCATGCAATTGCAAAAATCAAAGACATTAACCGCAAGGTCAAGGAAAAGTTCAAGGCTGCTGTCCTCACTGGGGACAAAATTGACAAGGTGTCTGACAAGACACTTATGGCTAAGTAGCCAGACACCCATGAAAAAACAATTGAGCGTCTTCTTAACGTTCAAAAAACTGTAGTTGTGGGCCTCCAGTTCAAGTCATTTGCCCTCTCTGCACTGTCTGTCTGGGTTGACAACCCTGAGATGTTTGCACATCTCAATCAAACCAAGCAAGCAAGAACTGAGGATACAGAATTGCCTGTCCAACTGCTTGCACCAAGAATGGCCAAGCTGGCTGAGGCTGCAGGCAAAGAGGAAACACGCAAAGATAACCTAATAATCAAAATTAATAAAATTTTCTAAATACTTACTTTTTTAGAAAACATAGACAGTGAAATCCACCAGGTCCTGGTCCCATTTTTCCCTGCAACATTTTATGCGAACTTTGCCAGCCATGTGGCCAAGAAGCTGTTTCTGTCCCCCCTGTTTTAAGCAAGCTAAGGACCACATTCATGGTACCTTTCCAATGTCCCAGGAGGCATTAGCCAGGCTGATGCATGGCAAGGGGGCATCCGAGCGGGCATTTACTGCCTACAAGAATGCCCAACTGGTCCACCTTGACCCAGTGGTCCTCAGGGGAGTTTACTGTGTAAACTTCATTGAGCTTGTTTGGGATTTCCTGGCAACGCTCACATTCAAGAATATACCAGAGATGGGCCAGGCCCATCCGGCTGCTTGTGTCTGCTACCCCCTGGAGCACACCCTGTCTTACCTGTTGGAGAATTTCAGGCGTGAGGTGTTGAAATTGTCTGTTTTCAGATGCAACAGCAATAAAGAAGACAAAATTCCTCCTTGCCAAATTTGGGTTGGCCTGGAGCGCTAATGAGACAGGGCTTCCTGAGGCCATGGAGCTGACCTTCAGTAAAACCAAACACAAAAAGAAAATAAGTACAGTATACAATAAGCTGTGAAAGTTCACTGAAGCCTTTGCTGAGCAAAGGCTTCACCTTGTGGTTTACCTGGGATATCTTTTCTTCTTTGAGATGGGCGCCAGCGTAGAGGACCTTTACAGGGTCCATCTTGGGATTGAAAAGGCCCAGCTCTCATTGGACAGGAATAAGGTCCCCCCAGGTACAGCTTGATTGACCACATAATCCAAGATGCCCAGGTCCTGGTGAGAATCTATGGGTTTGCAGCCCCACCAGAAAAGCTGCTCCTGCATTCTCAGCTAACAACAATCCCTTTTACTAGCTGCCATGAATATTTTAATCAGGGTGTATTCACTGTCCATGGTGTGGCAGTGGAGGTTGAGCGCCACCTCCATTGCTGGTGGGTACATACCAAGGAACCCATTACTAGTGCTCCTAATATATTCTATATTCCAATAAACTTATTTACACTTTAGATTATTTTTATTTATAATAATTTTTATAATTTTTATTTTAGCAAACAAGTTTTGCAAAATAAATCCCAGAGAAGATCTTAATAAAAGCATAATAATATACATTAATAAAATATAATTCAACTTTGTACCTTATACATTTAACCTTTTTTAATTTGATTTTTATATTTATTTGACAATAGTGATATAAATATATTTGTGTAATACAGTATCAATTGTTGGGATAACCTTAGATGACATAATAATAAAAAAAATTACTTACCTTCATTGATGGTCCTGCTGAACGTGATTGTGGGCTTGAAAGCCTCTAAATATAAAATTATAATTAATAAATCTTAAATAGTAAATTAGATAATATAAAAAAGTTGGACACACTAAGCCTTTAATTGATTGGCTGTTTGACTAGGCACGTGGGGAGGAACAAATCAGTGTGACCATAGAATTTGACCACGGTCTCAGCTGGGAGGGTGTGGATCCTGGCCTGGAGAAAATCAAACAAGTTCTCAGTCCCAGTTGGGGTTCCTTGTTTGACAACTTGCTTAAGCCACCCAAAGACTTCCTCAATGGGATTTAGGAAGAGCAAATAGGCGGGGAGGAAGAGAAGGCACAAACTTGCTGTGGCCATTTGCTGAGGGCTGACTCTGATGCTAGTGTCAATTGATGGAAATTCCTCAAGAATATCTGCCACCTTATGGAGACCAATGTTGTTCAGCACAATTACGTTGGTGAAGCCTGGGCTTGTGCACCTCAGGTGCTGCTGGACCAATTGGAGAAATGATAGGAAGTTCTGGCTATTTTGAGATCCTAATATCATTTGGTACAGCTCAACCCCCTTTGGACCAAGGAGAGCCACCATTGAATAGGCTGTGGTGCAAACAGCAGCACACCGAGCCATCCTGTCATTTGAGCCTTTGGGGACATACCCATATGCATTGTGCATAGACAAGGAAAATGCCAATTCTTCAATATAGTAAAATTTGACTGTCCCCTTGTTTTTGAGAGAAGTGTAGGCCTCAGCGTATTTTTTCCAGGTCTTGACATTGGTTGGGCTGTTTTTATTATAGGGAGATACCCTGAGCTTTTTCCAGGAAAAGTGCATTTCCTTTTCCAGATGATAGTGAAAGGAAATTGAGGCCTGAACCCTAAAAGTAGATTTAGCCATGGCCTGTATATTTTCCAGTTCAATATGGCAATCTTGGGTTATCCACTGGTGGATTTCCCATTTGTGCTCCTTGGTGAGCATGGTGAACATGCACAGGGATTTCTCTGCGGTAAGGACATGACCAGTATTGATGAATTTGTTGAAGGTCTTAGAGGCGCACTTGGGATCTACCCCAACAAGAGCTGTGGCTGCCTTGTAGTCACCAGATTCCTGCATAAGCCTGAGCAGGATGATGTGCTTTATGTCAGGAATGTGCTTCTGAGTGGGCTTTGTGGGTCCAGATAAGCCAGGATCCTGATTTGTGACAGGCTTGCAAGGCATGGGTACCTTGTTATAGAAGACTTCACCCTTTTTTAACACCAGCTGTTCCTCATTGGTTTGGTAGAACTGGGGCTCCTTGTACTCTTCCTGGTTGCCATCACAGACGTAAGGCTTGTAGCTAGTATCAAGCACAGGCTTCACCTTCTCCAGCATGGCTGACGGGATCAAATCTTGCTGGTACACAACATTGAACACATACAAAGTAAGTTCTACCTCCTTGTTTATAACTGTTTTGGTTGTGGTGACCTTGGTGGGCTTCTGGGTCAGCTTTGGGACCAAAGGGTTAATGCTCCGCACCCTAGCAGCTTGTGCTCCTTGAACTGTCTGTGTCAGTGCAGCGTCACTATGGAACTCTAATCTCCCGTCTCCTCCTTGAGTAGGCACTTGGGTTGCACTAACTCTATTCTTTGACCCGCGGGGACGACCGCAACCGCAGCGCACAACGGGTGTATTGGTACTCTGGTGTTGTGTTCCTTACATTTTAAAATTTAATAAAATACTAGATAGATTTCAATTAAGTTACTCCCTAATTTTAATTTTTGCTTTTATCTGAATATGGATATTTAATTAATATTTTTCCCATCCAATATTCCAATTATAGATTTTTTATTTATTAATTAGTTGTTTTTGGTTTTACCACTCCCATTTTAGAATACCCCAAGAAATTTCCACCCATTTCCCCAGATTTTACGCCAAATTAAGCACACAACACAATATTTTTAAAATTTATGTCTCAGATTGTGTGTCTTATTTTAGATACCTTGGTATCATTCATGATTACAATCCATTGCACACAACATTTGAGTGATTTCATTTACATAGTGAGTTGCTATTATGTTTTGGCTCTGGGTTGAGTTTTGACTTGCCACGCTTGGGTGTATTTTGTCACTGGTTCACATGGTAAACATATGTACACCAAAAGTCAACTCACACCATTTTTTTTGTGAATCAATGTATTTTGGATTGTATTTTGAATAGTCTTGCTTTGCGTGTGAGCACTTCTTTGCTGTTTTGACCCATTTTGCCCATTGATACCAAAAATCCCTGTTAACAGAGTGTATATTTTAGCCAGATAGTTGGAATTTTCTTAAATCTGAAATCATTTTGTTTAAATATGAGGTATTTTTAGTTGTTGCCATAGCTTTTAAAAACTACTGTACAAATTCTTATATGTCTATAATACAATCAACTGTCACCTCGTTATATATAAATAATAATTTTTGAGTTCTATAAAAACAAAATAAATAAAAAAACAAATAAATAAAATCCAGAATGCACATTTATCTGATTGGCTCAGAGGCAAGGGCTTTGGGAAAGAAGGATTCCAAGTTCTTTTAAAAAGCCACCACCACATTGGGTGGCTTTGCAAAAGACTGACCTTGAGGATATTGAAGAGATCTTTGGTGTCCTACAAGAGCCCTGCTTTAATCTTATTCTTGATCCACCCAAAGACCTCCTCAACTGGGTTAAGAAATGGAGAATATGGGGGAAGGAAGAGGAGTCTCATTGGGCAGTCAGCCAGGCAGTAGCTGGCCAAATGGCTATTTTATCAATTGGCAGGAACTCTGATACAACCAAATCTACCTTGTGAAGCCCATCATTATCCAACACAACAATGTTAGTTATTCCCCAGTAATTAATCCAAAGGTTCTCCTTGACAGTTTGGAGAAAATCAAGGAACTTCCTGCTGTTAGGGGGTCCCTTGATCATTTGAAATTGATCTGACCTGCGGAAACCAAGAAGTGCAATCATTGAATAGGTCTGGGAACGGACAGCTGCATAATATACTACATCATCCTTGGACCCCTTCTTGATCCACCCATGCCTAGACCTGAATGAGGAGAAAAACACAAATTTGTCAATATAAAAGAACTGGTCATTATTGGTCTTCTTAAGAGCCATATAGATCTTGGCATAAATGTGTTGATCCTCGATAGTCTTCTCATTGTTTCTGTTGTACGGCAAAACTCCCAGTACTTTCCAGGAGAAGCCCAAATCAATCATTGCCTTGTAAAAAAGGGTTTTGGAGACAGAAAGCCTGAGCTCTGTGGTAAGCATTGATTGGACAGCAAGCGTGTCCAGGTGGCAACCCTTGGCTACCCACTGCTTGATTGCCTTGAAATGAATGGGCTAAAGGAGTTTGGGCTGTCTTTTTGCCTTGGTGGATTTGGCAATTTTCCCAGTGTTGCTGTACTTTTTGTTGATATCACCAACATATCTGACTGTGACACCAAATTGGGACTCAATATCCTGAACTGCCATTCCCCCGTTCAAGCAGTTGAGGAGAGCTTTACACTCACTATCTGTCAACCAATGCCAACCCTTGGCAGGTACCGCGGCATCCTGGCTAGCAGGCTTGACACAGGGGATGAGGACCTTTGTGTAGAAGGTGAAATCACGCTTGTTTGCAGTGGCACTGTTAATGGTTGAATAGATTGCAGGTGCAGATGGCTCAACAGTGGTGGCCAACGGCTCATAAGACGTGCCAAAAATGTGGGGGCAGGAAGTGGCAACTCTTGGATCCAGAGTGCAGAGTCGAGTGACAACTGGGTACACAGTGGAGGTGTAAGTAACCTCATTGTTCCCACTAACCATGCTATAGGAGATTTTGGTGGCAGGCCTTAAGAGCAGCTTCTGTCTGGGATTAAGGCTGCTGTTCCTGGCTTGAGATGTGGGAGCTGGTTGACTGGCAGTGACGCCTTAGGAGGCCAGTGTTAGCATTACTCCCCTCAAGTTGTGTTCTGGGTCTGTTCTTAGACCCTCTGTGACGCTCTTATGGACAGGCTGCCCCAAAGGCTGGTGCAGGAGCTGGTTGAAAATGTGATTGTTGGTCCATAAAAATAAAATATATATATATATTGGATTAAATTTGTGTTTTATTTAGGTTTTTGGTTTAGTAGTGAGTAGTTGTTTTCTCTTGATTTTTCCTTGAATAGTAACAGAATTTCTATATGCGTGATTTGAAGTGTATAATGTTATATACTTTACAGGATTGGATAATTTTAAAGTTTAATCACTTTTTATGTTTAAACATGGTTATTGAGATTGAATTTTTAGTTTGATTTTAGTCATGGTGAAGCTTCTTGATTTGGGTTAGTGTTTCCTAGTGTGCTTAATGTACATTAAATTTGGATTTCAGTTCCAGCAATTAATATCTGAGTTTACTAGTGGCATTCAAAAGTGATTTGAAATTTGGTTCATGGATTTGACAATCCTGCAATTTCAAAAAGCATAGTAAACTTAATGAAAATGGTTGATGGATTTGAACACTTCAAATCTGATTCCATTTAATTCATTTTGTCCATTGGAAATATGCAGTTTGACTTGAACTTTGCAAAGTGTCTATGAGTTCCCACATTTTTAAAAATTCAAATAAAAATACAAAAAAATCAATTTAATTAAAAAAAGGCCATCCTGCAAAAGTGATTCAAAATTTGGACCAAGGATTTGACAACCCCGCATTTTTACGTTTGGGTTCTGGATTTACAGTACAGTATCAGTGTGGGTTCTATGGGTCTATATAGCACACTGCTGCCAAACTTTGCATTTTCCATAATTGGTTCATCAACAAGTTGGGGAATCTGGGGTCAGGTGGCCAGGATGCCCAGGTTCTGGAGTGGCAAAAGGGCACCACGGCTGAGGGTTTGCTTACTGGTTGGAAACTCAGGAAAGGTCACTTGATTCTTCTGTTCTTGAGCCTTGGTCATGGGGACAGGCTTTAAGCCCATGTTTTCCTCTGGCAACGGACCTTGATTGGTCAATTGTGTAGACTTCAAGTTCATGAAGTTAACAGAGGGAATTCCTTTACCTTCAATAGGCAGGTTGTCAAGTCTCTCCTTGAGTGCCATTGCTCTCAAGTCTGTGCTGGTGTTCTCATTTTGGGAAATAGACTTGGCCTCTGCTTGAGGGGGCTTAATCCCAAAAAAATGTGAGTGGCTGGCCCCTCAGTCCTCAGGGCAGGCAGCCCGCGGGTGATTAGGGTCAGGGTTCAAATCCTGCTCCTGGGTCTGGGTTTCAAGGGGAAGGAAATTGCCAATCCTGACAACAATTACAACACTGACAAAAATTTTGTACTCTTAAGCATGCTTGAAGAAAGCAACTTTGAAACAGTATAAAAATTAAATCTTTGATTTGAAAATTGTGTATACCAAGGACACAATTAGGGCTGTGGCGGATCTGAAACAGTGGCTGCTTTATAAAAAAGCAACCAACCATTTAAGATCCAGAAACAATTCCAGAAAATTGTCTTGACTACAGTTTTTCTGAAATTGTAGCCATATGTCAGGAAATCCTGATCTATTAGGGTTGACTGATCCATATCCCTATCACTGAAGCTGTGGGTTGACACTGGACAGGACACAGCCAGAGTGACATAGCTATTCCGGAATACGGAGAAACTATAACAAGATTGATATAGTTTTCAGGTCAGAAGACACCTGAGACATTCCGGGTCTCAGGTCACAGGACAATCCAGAAGCTTCTATAATTAGATGCTAGACATTCCGGATTCTGAATTAAGACGCAAACCCAACTCAGAGATTGGAACGGAAAATTACAACATCCTGTTTCACCGAGAAGTGAGACAGAGGACCGCCCATGCAAATTTTGCACATTATACCGAGCACAAGGGAAGGTCAGCCAAAATGGATGTCAACTTAGTTTGCCATAACTAAGTCAAGGTATATCTAGGCTGAAGAGGAGAAATCAGCAGCCTAGAATATTACCTCATCTCAAAACCTTATTCAGGTTTGAGATCCAACTCTAGGGGATGATAGGCTAGCTATTAAGAGTTGTCCGCAGCTAGACACCAGTTTGGCCGCTAGCTGTCAACTATAAAGGGTCCTTCCAAGATCACTTGGAAGGCAGACAATTAATACCCTTCAAAATCACTACTAGTCCAAATAGTAGTGGTGTCAAAGTACAGTAAGAGCAACTTATTGATACTTTCAAATTCCTGCCAAACCATCATTGACAGTGTCGCGTCTCCAAAGGACCACAGGACTTCTCCATCACTCTGATCAAGCAGCAACAGAACACAGCCCACTGCCATCCCCATCCACACCAATAGGAAGCACATCTGTCTTCTTACAGATTCACCTATCCCAACATGCATAATATAAACAATAAAAACTATATCTCTTCTTCCTCAAGAACCAAAAATCTTGACACCATACATATCCACAGGAGGATGTTTTTTTCAGATTTTTTTAAATAAAGAATATATGTATTTTCCAAATTTTAAAACTATAAATTATAAAGGTTCAAATTTGATTATGATTCAAAAATAAACTTTATTAAAATATACATAGCTAATTTGGCTTTTCCGGAAAGAAGAAAGCTGCCTGCAACCATTTTTTTAATTTTGGATTCCCCTGACATGAGGGAATCCAAATATAAAAAAGATGGCTGGGATGTGACGATTACAGCAAATGCTGAAATCATCACTTTTTTTAATCCGTCGCAGCCCTAGACACAATACAACATTGTTGATACGCAATTAATACCAAACAAAGCCAGTTGATGGACATGGAACCTGTCAAGTCTAAAAGCCCCCAAAAACTTAGCCAATCATGACAGAAGTTACAGCTGTAAATTGTATACAAAAGTCTTGTACTTTTCATTCGAGAGTAATAGCATTTAAATTTCGACCTAGCTCATTATACATGATCTCATTATCGGCCAAAATTAACACATTTGCTGCAGTCATAAAAATAAAGACTTTAGTCTTTTGTATCTCAAGTAAAAACATTTGCAAGCTAGAATGTAGATTCAGAAAAAAATTTTAAGTTTTGGGTATGATAGCTTTAAATAGCCAAGCCTAAAAAGCATGCTGGCATAAAACTAAATCCTTTCCTAAACCTTTCTATAGATAAAAGTAAATTAGCATTTATACATGCTAAATCCCAGAAGCTTATCTCAGACTTCGGTGACAAACATATCCTTGAGAATTTCAAACATAGTAAATGTGATGGAAGTAGATGGGACTAGCCAAGCTACTCGGCTTAGAGTACCTCTAAGAAATGGCTTAAATATAGCTCCCTCTTCTCGAATTAAACGACGAACAAGGCTTGACACAGACTTGTCTCGGGAAGAATAATCGGCTGATTGCCAGCGGACTTTGATGACATCCATAGGATTAGAGATAGTTGCAGCGATTGCGACACTGATGGAAGATGCAAGCCAATAACGAAAAGCCATTGAAGCTTCGTCCTTAGGAATTAAGATTGTTTTAAACTTTTCGTAAAAGACAAAATAGGTGATCGAGTAGGGCCCAAATACTGCCAAGCCAAGAGGATATCCTCTAAGCAGTCCTCGAGGGCCCTCAGTTTGGAGAATATTTTTGAGAAGCTGACGACCAGAAGGCTGAGAACCATTAGCGGTGCTGATTTGCATTCTGGTTTTAATCACCTCCATTGGTGTATAGATACAACCAGCAAGCAGCTCAGCACTAATGCCAGATAAGCCATGGTTGAGGGTGTCATTGCTAGAGATCCCGTAGTTTTTCTCGAGAGAGTGCTTGATGATATCATAGCTCCCAAGGTAGAGGGAGGTTGCAGGTGTAGAAAATAGTATTGCAACTCCATACCCACGATACAAGCTTTTAAAAAAAAAGTTGAGGATTTCGAAACAAGCTCTTGATTCCGATGCTTTGACCAACCTGATGCCTAGTTTTAATAGTATCCACTACAATGATAGGCAATTGTTATTTAAGGATAGCTTTATAGTGTTCAAGTAGATGCTTTTAGTTTTCTTTAAAATCCCAAATAAACCACCTTATGAAGGAAAAAATAAGTATTTAAATGAGTAAATAGCTATAAAGAGGATAAAATCAACAATTCTAATATGCAAGATACCTATAGAAGGTGATCCCATTGACTTTACAGAAAATTTAAGACCTTACTTGGATGGGTTAAAGTCCTAGCAACTATTGCAGAGATGCAAGAAACGGTAATAGTTGAATCCATCTAAATTTTTCAGTCATTAGTGTTGTTGAACTTTGTGCTGTTTTAGAGCTAGAAATACTTTAAGTGTACTTTTCACATGAAAAGATGTTTACAGCAAATGTGATATTGCAAGCATTTCTTATTATCTCCATCAAATATGTCTGGGTTTTTTCTCCTGGTCAAAAATCTTAATTCACGTTTTAAAGTAAAGGACAACCTCATTCATTTTCTTTTTTTAGTACACATATCTTTACTTGTAATATTGATTAGAACAGAAGTAGGTTAATGAAGGATTTATAAATATGCTTAAAACCAAGACTTTAAATTATAACAAAGAGCTAGAAAGCAAGACGCCTCAAAATGCAAAGTAAGGCTCATATTTAAAATACAACAGACAGGTTTGGTTCAAGATAGGATTATAAGAAATGTTCAAGGAAATAGGATAGTTAGGGGCACATTAAATTAAATATTTCAGTATAGAGAGAATCAAATAAATAAGTATAAAGTAGAAGTAGTGCACTAAGCTTATTTGCCTTAGAATTAATCGATATGCAATAGTTTCAGGCGATTTTTTGAAATCGACAGGCATTATATTATAGTTATCTCGCGTTGAGTTATCGTCATCACAAATTGATTTTGTTCTAATTGACAACATTTGGCTTTAGTGTATAGTTAATTTAAGGGTTCAATGATTTTAACCACAACCAAATTAATTCTGGATGCTACGTGATTCAAATTCGGATCGCTATCACCGCCAGGTCAAATCTGGTGTGGCATAACCGTTAATTAACTGAATTTCAGTTAATCAAACCCCCTGAAATCCCTGCTTTTCGGTTACGCACCAGCCTCATGGCTAACCCCCCTCAACTACCCCAAACCCCCATATTTTAACTGTTGGTGAATACTATATATTCAGCCAAAATATTCAATATTCAATTACAAGTAAATTCACATATCCCATTTATTGCTTTTCAGTCGCTTTGAGTAAATCGCAACTTTTGCATCAAATTTGCCATCCAGATAATAACAAGCGGAAGAACATTACCTCTGTCTTTTGAACCTACTCAACTTGTAAAAGAACACATTTGCTGTGTAATCTTACACTGGTGATCCTGCCAGGGAAGACTTCAAAACTTCTTCCAAAAATTCACCTAGAGAGGCTGCAAGCTCTCAATTCAATCCCTGGACCTGTTGAAGGCCATCGCCGCTCAGAACATCCCTTTCTTCAATGGAACTGACTTACCCAATTGGCTCAACCACTTTGAACTCTACTGCAAGAAGCATAGAGTTAAGCAAAGTGACCACTTTGAGGAAGTACAATACTTCTTAGAGGGAAGAGCTGCCACTTGACATAGCTCACTGACAGGCAACTATACATGGGCAGACTGGAAATTGGCCGTGTTTGAGCGTTTCAGAGGTGGCATCAAAACAGTTATTGCTAAACTAAAGGAATTAGACCAAACAAACTACAAGACAAAAGATAAGTTTATTAAGGAATTAAACACTCTTCTTAATCAATACCAGGACCTAGTCTATGGTAGCTACAACACAGTAGAAGGAAAGCGCGCCCAGCAGACCTTTTTGGAGAACTAAGGGTTAGACTGGGTCTGTGAAACACTTACCTCAGAATACTACCAGTTCTTTGAATCTCACGCTCCTAGCAACGTAGAGGAAGTATACATTCTAATCTGTCACCTTGGGAAGTTTAAGGCTAGAGGTCAGTTATTGCATCCTCACACTGTCACTAAACCCAAAGAAACTCAAGGCTATCATGCCACCGCCAGATGACCTATCTGAAAACATGAAGAAGTTAGCACAGGGAATGGCCATACTTACCACATATATGACTAGTTGTGGGGTTCCTGTCCACCAGTCCCCAAAGTGTGTCCTGGATTGTAGCCAGGGACCGGCTGGAAGGTGTTGTCATTCTCTAGTAAGGGAAAATGTATCTCATAAATATGTATATGAGTCTTAATGGGATTTTATTCACTCTCAGAAGGAAAATTCCCTTAGAAACCTTCTGGCATTTGGCCTGGGGGGTCAAGGAAATAATATGTATTTGCCAATACTTGGAGTCCTACAACAATATCTTGGACTCCTTGTACTTGGTCTTGGACTCCTTGTACTCTTTGGACTCCTGCACCTTAGTCTTGGACTTCTGCTCCTTAGACTTGGGCTCCTACTCCTTAAACTTGGACTCCAGCGGCACACTTAGGATCTAGCTTCTTATTCTTGGGCTCCTGCTCCGTTATTTTGGGCTTCAGCTCTCTTTATAGCTCCAGTGGTCTTTTTATTCCACTTGTATAAGTACAACTGAGATCCTGCTGGTGATCAAAAGGCTTCCAAAAACCTCTTGGCAGAAACTCAAAAGGCCTCAGAAAGACCTTGTCAAAGACCTGGAAAAGACCTGGAAAGACCCTGTAACTTTCCAGCCAGCCACCTTTTTTATAGTGTCCTTTTCCCTAAGGTTCCGCCTTCAAATGGCTTTTTTCAGAAGCTTAAACCATTGCCACTCACTTTTTCCTATAATAACTTAAGCTTACATACTTACTTTCTCAAAAGCTTAAAATATTAATTCACTATTTCCTTGCTTATACTTTAAGCTTTTGGCTTCCAACCAATGATTTTCATCAGGAAACCTGCCAGAACTCAACCAATGAATGTAGAGCGCAGAAATGGACCATTTCTGAAGTTTCATCGGGATCCAACTAGAAAAATAATTTACACAGCTCAAACCGCTCAAAGCAGCAACTCTTTGTGCACCAAAGCGTTAACTGGTCTATTATTCTGGCATCAGTCTTCCCTGCATTCAACCTAAACCCATTTAAATAGTATAATACTATTTAAACTGTTCTTTTTGGACCTCTTCAACGTTTTCCTCATATATTTCCAAATCTTGCAAAATCTAAGAAAAACATCCCACCAAAACAACTTTGTATCCAGCTCTCATAGCAACATACCTTCATCTATCCTAGGAACTTGAAAAAATATCTTATCCACACTTCTATCCACATTCCTTCTTGATTTTACTACTAAACAAAGGCAAAACATTCCACATTTTACCATCTTGGCAAATTGATTTGGCAAAATCTTGGCTCATTTCTCCAGACCACCCGTTCTTCATCATCTTATGATCTTTCAGCAAGCTCATTTCAGTCTCCAACAGCTTGGACCAGTCCTATAGCTACTTCTTCAACAGAAGTCACTAAACTTTCACTTGGCCAACATAAGCCCCGCCTGCAAACTACCAAACATGTGGACTATCACACTAGTGGTGAGCAGGCAAAGTCAAACCTCTACTGCCACAACTGCAAGAAACAAGGCCATCTAACAGGCACCTGTAATGGGCCCTGCAATAGATGTGGAGCCAAAAGACACACTTATGTGCATTGTCCCACCAGTTTCCAGAACAAGCATAAGACACCAGCAGCTGAACCCAAGGAGAACCGGAAGCAGGCCCCCAAACCCAAGAAGATGACAGAGCCTAGCGCAGCCAAGGATGAGGCAACCTGGTGGAGAGTATGGCAACAGTAAGAACAAATGTGGCCCAGAAGCACAGGATCAGCCACATTGTTCACCCTTATAATACACCTGAGAAGCAAAAAGGGGCTGAGGCAGCCAAGGCTCAACAGCCTACCCCTGATGCTCACTTACCCAATCAGGCACCCCCTGTAGCCCCTGAGACAGAACAGGCTAATAACACTCAGTCAGCCCAACAGACTGACCATGAGGTTCAACAGTCAGAACCTTTTGGGATTCCAATGGATGAGGAAGATGGCACTTACCCTGTTGAACCCACTATTGAGGTTACAAAGGAGACCTCCTCCAAAACTACCCCAAAGAAATCAAAGGTTAAATTTCCCGTATTACCTCAAGTAAAGCCTCCTAAGCTGAATGTGCTGAAGATCCTTGCAGACACCCAGGTTCCAATATCCCTATATAATTTGGCAGAAATAGCGCCCAGCTTTAGAGCTCAGATGGTACATTACTTTGGGGCCACCAGAGTCAGAGATCCAGAGGAGCAGTTTGCGGTCATGAAAGAGAAGCTGCAAGAGGCCCAGGAAGTGGTTGACATCATCAAGGGGAAGCACCACACATCAATGAGGAGGTAGAAGGCCAGGCAACAGCACCCATGTCAACACTTTGTCAACATGGCCACTGTCAACTTGAAACTCTAAATCTCCTATGTTTTTTGCTAGTTGCGTTAGCTTAATTATTTTTTTAAAGCGTTCAGGGGTGCAAACCCAGAAAATACAATGAAATTGTGGCCATCTCAACACAATACTATTAAGCTTAATAAAAAGCTTGATTTAATCAGATTTTCCCTTTACTTTTACTAATAAAAATTAGTTTATTTTTCTATTTGTTTTCACGACGTAAAAGTGTCAATGTCAACACTTTTTAAGCTGAACTTATTTTTAATAGCAAAACTGAAACATTTACAGTAAAAAAAATAAGTGTGCATTTAAAAATATTTTTTATTGAATTATTATATTAAAAAAGACAGTGCACATACATTTGATTGTTGAAATGTTCATGTTATAAATATATATGTGGCACTTATTACGGCGTTAATATATTAAGTGGATTGGTGGCTAACAGTGATCCAATAATTTAAGTGTGAGTTACTATGTAAGTTACTATAGAATTTATTATTAAAAATAATGTCAACACTTGTAAATGTTGTTTATTTGCTCATGATCATATCCCAGGGTGGAGTTAAGCAAATTAGAGTGGCGCAATTAAGCCTAGATTAATGTCACCTCATATAAAGAATGTCGTAAGTGACATTGTCGACACTTTACCCTTTTCAATACTTGAATACAACTTCTTAACAACTTCATATAAGTGCAATGGTAAAATATCATATTCCCACCCCCAAAATATAATTTTTAATAAAGAAATAAAGAACTTTAATACTTTTTTACTTATTTTCATATGTTTTTTTAATTTTACTATGTGAACAAAAACACACAGAAAACAGTTAATTTTGCTAGCCTGCGTAAATTTAATTAAGCGTACTATGAAAAAACAGTACATTTTCAAAAAAATGTCAACAGTGACAATGTCTTCAATAAAAATGTCTACAATTTTTGTAATTAACAGTGAGAATTCAGCTTTTTTTACTAATTGTCACTCATAATGTCAACGCTTTTCAGTTCTCACATATAAAACTTTATGTTTTACATAATAAAAACTTCTCATTTTTTGATATGTTGTATTTTCAACTTTTCTCTTTCATATTTTCTAATTTTTAAAATAAAATTTGTATCTAAATATAATACTTTCACATAAATCTCTTAACTTTTAACTTGTTATTTATAACTTTAATAAAATAAAAACTATACAAGTATTTTTTAACTTTTAAATGCCAAGAAAAGCCATCTAAGATTTACTTTTTATATAGTATGCTTTTTAAGTTATTTTGTTTGTTTTTTACATGCATTGCTTTATTTTAAACCATTTTACTTATTATTTTAGGACAAGAACCTTTCCAAACAGCCCAAAGGAACCAAGTGTCCCTCTAAGCCAACCAAATCTACCAAGAAGAAGCCTGTCTCATCAAAGAAAGCCACCCCCAAATCATCCCCAAAGCCCTCACCAAAGCCCTCCCCTGAGTCCTCTCCTGAGAAGAGCTCTGCTCACTCCACTGGAGGAGAGGAAACTGATGGCTCTCTTACAGAGCACATTTTTTACAACTTGGCTTCTGACAAGGAGCCAACCAAGAAGAAGCGACAAGGCAAAAAGACCCCACCCAAAGATAAGTCTCCTGCACATGAGGAGCACCACAATAAGCCCTCTTCTGCTTCCCCACCCCCACCAAACTCCCCCCTTCAAGCTTATCTGGGGATGATTCAAAGCCCTGCCCCAATTACTTCCCTGGCTTCCGCCATGCTTCTGCTGCCCCCTGGGACCCTCTGTTGGACCACAACATCTGCAATGTTGACAGTAAATTCAAGGTTCCCTCTTCCTTGCCCAAACAGTTCCCAATCATGAGCATAAAGGGTGGGCCGGCCATGGTGGCCAATGGGTATATATTCAGCTGCAACAATGCCAACCAGGGCTTCAAGAGCCGCCATTACACCTGTGAGGACCGCTCCTGCCCAGTGCGGCTCAACACTGAGCACTGGGACCTGGTCCAAACCATCAAGGGCAAGCATACCTGCATCATGCCCAACACCACCATAGCCTGCCTTCTCAAGTGGTATCTGGTGCAGGTGATGCCCACCTCCAAAGATCTTTCTGCCACCCAGCTGGCCGTGCTTGCTTGCAATACCTCTCCCCAATCAACTTGAAGAGGGTTCTAACTCACAATCAGTTGGTCAGGTTTGTAAGTGATAGGCGTCAAGCCTCCAATCCCCTGGCCAAGAGTGCCACCAGCATCAAGGACCTTATCCTCACAGATGCCCTCAAGAAGTGGGAGGATGGTGAGATGTTCCTGCTCCATGACAATGGGCAGGAAGTGGAGGATAGGATTTTAGCCTACACCACAACCCAAAACCTAGAGCAGCTGAACACTGCTACCACCTGGCTGTGAGATGGTACATTTGCTACTTGCCCCTCCCTATTCAAGCAGTTTTAGATCCTGCATGGGAAGTTTAATGGCCAGGTCATCCCCCTTGTGTTCTTTCTCATTCCTGGTGCCAAGACTGAAGTCTACACCAGAGCCTTCAAGATTGTCCAGGATGCTAAGAGCTCCCTTCCTGCCAACCAACTCCCCCCTCCCACCCACGCCACAAGGGCAAATCCCTCCTCCGCTGAGAAGGATGAGTCTACCATAGCTGCTGAGCAGCTAGCTCATGCGTGCTTACTTGGGCCAAAGGTTATCATAATGGACTTCAAGCAGGCTCAGTTCAGAGCCTTTGAGGCCACCTTCAACAGAGAAGTCCAGGGCTGCTTCTTCCATTTTAGGCAGGCCCTTATCAAGAATCTCAAGAGTGAGAAGGACCTTTTTGATAAGTATCTCAATGATGGTAAGGGGAAGTACTGCTTTGCCTTGACTCAGTTTGCTGCCTTGGCTTTTTTGCGCCCAGAGCATACTGAGCTTAGCTTTGAGGCTCTCCTGGAGGATGCTTACATCAAGAAGCACTCCACCATCTTCAAAGGTTACTTGGATTACTTCAAGTGCCAATGAGTGGGCAAGAAGGTGACTGCCCGGAGAGGTAAGAGCGGGGCCACTTCCCCTTGGAGCTGTCAAGGCGCCTGCCTCAAGGGGGAGATGAAGACCACATCTAGCCTTTAGGTTTGGCATAAGCACCTGAAGGTGAAGTTTGGTATCAACCCCAAGTACAACAAATTCTTCTCTAAGCTACAGGAGGAGCAGGCCTGGACTGTCTCCAAGTTCTGCAACCTGGCCAACTGGGTGGCCCCCAAGAAGCAAAAGTCCAGGGACCAGGACTACCATGAGGACGTGCATAGGGTAGTCAAGAAAAAGTATAAGGTGGCAGAGATTAAGAAGTACCTTGAAGATGTCGCCACTGCTCTTGCTGGTGGCTTTAATTAGCCAAATAAACTTTGATTTGCTTTGCCTATATATTTTTTACTTTTAAACTTTTAATTTTTTAATTTATTTATATGGTACTAATCTTTTTAGGTATAAATGGTAAGTTTCAGATACAGTTTCAATGTGGTTTAGTAAGAAATATATTATATTTTGTTAATTTATCTTTAAGCTATGAGATATTTTCAGTTATGCTTATATAAACTATAATAAATTAATATTGGAATTTTCTTATATTTTGTAGTTATTATGATATATTAAATATCTTTATTTTTGGTTCATTGGAATTTTAATTTTTATGGGAATAAAAAATAATTTTATAATAAAGAGTGTAATTTACATAGTAAACTGAAAAATACTTGCTTATATCTCCTTATTCTTATTACTTACAATAATTTTTTATTGCAGTTTTGAACTTTCTGGGGTCATTTTAGTATAATAATTTATTTTAAAATAAATTTTTTATATTGGAAATGTTCAGGGTAAAGTGTTTTGTTAATTAAAAAAGTGTCAACATCCAGGAAACAACATTTAGTAAAACCAGGTTGTCACTTTACTATAGTGTTGACATTAAAAGTGTCAACATGGGTGCTGTTGCTAAAGGCCACCCCACATCAATAATACTGGACGGAGGATCTACATCCAACATCATATCTGAGTCCTTCCTAAGAACATTACAAGTTCAGGAATATAGTAGAGTTAAAGAAAATTTTACCTTTGCAAATAGCAAGACCAAAAAGTGCTTAGGAGTTGTGCATGATCTTGCCATTGAGATTTGTGGTGTCTATGTGTTAATTTCTGTGACCGTCTTTACACTTACCAGATATAACATTCTACTTGGGTGTCATACTCTAAGTGACTTTGGAGTCACTATATCTTTCCGTTGCCACAATTGGTTTATTGAGCGCGACAACAAGCTTGTTCCTATAGATGTCAGCTACTCTAAGTTGTAAGAAGATGGAGGGGAGTCTTTCCTTACTGTTGCAGAAGCCGTGAAACAGAACAAAGGACTGTCTGTCAGTCAGAAGGGAAAACTTTCCACCTTCATGAGCAAGTTCAAGGACCTCTTTTGCGACAAGGATGATCCTCTACCACCTTCAAACCTAGAGAAGCATGTTATAGACACAGGAACAGCTAAACCTATCTGTAAGGCACCTTACCTTCTGGCCAAGAAGTATGAGAACTACGTTGAGCAGGAGATTGACTGCCTGTTGTCCAAGGGCATCATTGAGCCGTCCACATCACCCTGGTCTTTGTTGGTAGCCATTGTGCCTAAAAAGAACGGAAATTTATGTATGTGTGTTAATTACATACCTTTGAACTATGTCACCAAGGCTGATAACTATCCCCTGCCTCTTATCAGTGAGATCTTGGCATTGTACTCCAGCTGCAAGTACTTCACCAACATAGACTTTTTCTCAGGGTATCACCAGTTGGAAATGGAGCCTGCAAGTATCAGCAAGACAGTCTTTGTAACTAAACAAGGTCAATATTAGTACAAGTACATGCCTTTTGGACTCTGTGGAGCCCCATGTACCTTCCAGTGTGCCATGAACTCCATCTTTGCTGATCTCCTCTACAAGAAGGCAACATTCTACCTAGATGACATAACAGTGTTTAGTGCTACTTTTGAAGAGCATCTGAAAACACTTACCAAAGTCTTTGGTTGCATCCAGAAAACCCAACTATCAGTCAAAAAATCCAAGCTGTTGCTTTGCCAGACCAAACTTCACGTACTAGGACATGTAGTGGACAAAGAGGGGGTACACCCTGATGCTGAAAAGATGTTAGCAATCTCACAGTGGCCGGTACCTACCAACATTGTCCGCCTACAGTTCTTCCTTGGTACCGTTGGGTACTATTCCTGCTTTATACAGAACTATAGAAATATTGCTAGACCTCTGTTTAAGTTAATCCATAAGGGGACAGAGTTTACCTGGACCCCTGAACAGGAGGTTGCTTTTCAGACATTGAAAGAGTGCCTCATGAAGGAGCCTGTCCTGATTCACCTGAACTTCCAGGAGAAGTTCTCAATCTTTACTGATGCCTCGGAAGAAGTAACAGGGGGAGTCCTTGCACAAGAACGCAATGGTCTGTTCAAAACCATCAAGTACACCAGCAAATTGTTCAGTGGCCCAGAGCTACATTACAGCATCTATGATAAAGAGGTGTTAGCAAAAATTAGAGTGTTGCGCAAGTTTAAATACTACATACTAGGAAACTGTATTACCTTGTATACTGACAACATGGTGTTGTCCTTCATCCTGAGCAAGCAACAAGAGAACGGTAGACATGTGTGCTGAGTTATGGAGATGCCTGAGTATCTTATGGGTATAAAACACATACCTGGTAAGAAGAACATTGTTGCCAATAGCCTCTCAAGGCAAGGAGTCCACAAGTCATACCTGATGGAAACGTTAGCAGAAAGTTACAAACCAAAGTTATATGCAGTATACCAAATGCTTACCACAGGAGAGATGAACGCAAAATTACCTGTGCTCAAGGAGAGCCAATACTAAGTGATTCTAGGTGAATCCCTTTACAGAAGTATGTGTGGTTGCATTGTGAAGGTCCCCAAGAAAGAAGAACGCCAGCTGATACTTTGCAAAGTCCACAAAGGAACAGGACACTACGGAATCCTTACCACAGTAGACAATTTGTGCAAAAAGTATTGGTGGTCAAATTAATTTGAAGATGTCAGAACATACATCAATAGCTTTCACCTGTTCCAGATCTTTGAAAAGAAGCACCCAGTATCAAAGCCTATCAACCCAATCACCATGAGCAGATTATTTGAAATGTGGGGCATTGACTACATTGGACTTATAACAGAAAGTGTTAGCAAAAATAAATACATTATTGTTGCAATAGAATACTTTACCAAGTGGCTGGTAGCCAGAGCAACCAAGGAGCACAACGCAGACACCACAGCCAAGTTCCTGTATGAAGATATATTCACCGTATATGGACCTCCTACAGTTCTGTTGAGCAATCAAGGGAATCATTTCTGTAACAAGTTAGTAGATAAATTCTGCAAAATGGTTAGTACTAAGCATAGACTTACCACCGCGTACAACCTGCAATGCAACAGATTGACAGAAAGCTTCAATCAAACCCTGATTCAGAGCTTGGAGAAGATTACAACAGAAGATGCAATACACTGGGACGTCCACTTACCCGTGGCTTTGTGGAACTACCGCTCTCAAGTTCAAGCAAAAACAAAGTTTAAACCGTACAAACTGCTTTATGGTATTCCTATCAAAAGCTTAGACATTAATAATATAAGCTCAAACAAACTTACCATGTCAGAAGCCTGTGATTGAGCAAAGTTTCAAGTCTTAGAGGCAGCTGAAAAGCTGAGAGCAAAAGCGCGTGCGGCGCCAACAATTGACCAAATACCTATCAGCACTGAAGTTCTAGTCTTTAAGAATTCAGTTTCACAATCTCTTAGTAAGAAATTCCTTCCAAAATAGTCTGGTCCCTATAAGGTGATTTGCCACACTATGTCCAACAATTATCACTTAGTATATCAGGAAGGTCAGCCACTCAATTTTGTCATTAATGGCAATTGGATGAAGGTATTTCACTGAGCCAATGAATGAAGGGGGAAATGTGGCATAACCGTTAATTAACTGGAAATCAGTTAATCAAACCCCCCAAATCCCCACTTTTTAGTTAAGCACCAGCCTCATGGCTAACCCCCTCAACTATCCCAAACCCTCATATTTTAACTGTTGGCAAATACTATATATTCAGCCAAAATATTCAATATTCAATTACAAGTAAACTCACATATCCCATTTATTGTTTTTCAGTCTCTTTGAGTAAATTGCAACTTTTGTATTGAATTTGCTATCCAGACAATAACAAGCAGAAGAACATTACCTCTGTCTTTTGAACCTACTTGACTTGTAAAAGAACACATTTGCTGTGTAATCTTACACTGGCCTAGGTATATAATCCCTATAGTATCCCAACTTAATTGCCATCTTTTTAGTGGGCAACCTCTAGAATTAACTCATACAGAATAGAACATCCTCCATGTCAACAATTCTCAAAAATATTTTTCTTATTTTCAATATTAAAGATTATTTTTTTCTTGATTAAATAATTGACACTGATGATAGAAGCAATGTTTAATTTTTATTTTGAGCTTTTAATTGAAATTATAAGAGATAAAGCAAAAACAGTTTTTGAAATTGTTAACATGGAGGATTTCCATTCTGTATGAGTTAATTCTGGAGGTTGCCTTTTTAGTTCAATTAAGGACTATATGACAATAGGTTTCAAAGCCAATTTCAAAATTCACAATAGGGAAATTCAATATTAACCTTTTGAGATATTCAAAAATAAAGTTACAAGGAAGTCAAATGTTAATAAATTTTTCTAAATGCACAATGAAAATAATAAAAATAAATTATAAATAATGAATTTTTATAATGTACTGTCCACAGCTGCTGTGATAGACAAATCAAAGTCAGACAAGAGCAAATTCAAGTCCTATACTAAACAAACATAAACATCAAGAATATGTTTCAGCATGCATAATAGCAATATGTGCATTGATGGGAAAGTCAAATAAAACATACAACATGTATATCAACTTGGCCCCAGGGGCCTCAGGTTCAAATCCTGGGGTTTTTGCCTTAAGCCCAGCCTCTGAAAAAATGATCAAGATGTATTAGGTCCTTAATTTGAGGATGAAATGGCGCAGGAAACTTCAATTTCAGGTACCCATGAAACAATTGATGTTTACATTAGGACCTTAATTTAAGGATGAAATTTTGTAGGGGGAGTTTTCTGGAGGCACCTGTGGGATACTTATATATTAATGACCAATTTTTCTTATTTCCTATCCCAAATTTTCTAAGGCTGTGGTCCTTTATATCACCTCTCTTAAGAGCTTCAATAAAGTTATATTTTTAAAAAAATATAACTTTTATATCAAACATACAATGTACAAAAGTTCATAGTGTAATACAGTAGTTTTCAAACCTGTTGAGATAAACAAAAATCTCAGTCTAAAAACAAAATTGAAAATCAAGGAATTTATATTAAATTACAATAAATTTGGATCCACTTTGATTTTGTTTTTAGACTGAGTATTTTTTATTTTTAGACTGAGATTTTTTGTTTATCTCAACAGATTTGAAAACTACTGTACTTGACAGTAGTAGCACAGGTAGGTTATACAAACCTAACAAACTTGAAGTAAAAATTCCTCTAAAGAAAATAACCCAGCAGATGGCACTCCCCACTGGCTAGAGACAATACAAAGAAGGACAGGACGTCCCAGCAGGGTTTGTTGTCTTCAACAATGTCCTTGTACTAACCAAACAGTACAACTTCCTCAGTATGCACAGGATCCTGAACCCACCTCTAATTCCTGAAGCAACCAAAATACCCAACATTGTGTTTCAACGCCTGCTTTCAGGATTGACAATTCTTCCTCTCTGGAAACTCAGGCCCAGGAGCAGGAATCAAAACCTGACCCTAGATCCCCTCAGGCCGCCGGGCCTGTGGGCTGAAGGACCACCTGCCCGCATTTTTCTGGGATCAAGCCCCTGCAAGCTGAGGCCAAGAATGTTGGCCCATGCAGTGAAACAGGCCAAAACAAGGAAATTATTGCACCAAATGGAAGACCAATCACAGCGCCTAATAGAGGTACTGAAGTGGCAACTATTAGCTTCATGAATTTGAAGTCTACACCAGTGGCCAATCAAGAGCTGTCCCCAGGAAGAGTCACAGGCCTGCGGTCCACCCCCATGACCACAACTCTAAAGCAAGTTAATCAGGTAGCCAATTTGATATTCTTGACCAATGAAAGAACTCCTGGGCTGAGTGCCATTTTGCTGCCTTTGGACCCAAGCACCCAGTCCCCCCGGGCCTGCCTTTTCCAACGTCCTAATGAACCCCCCATGGAAAATATTAAGTTTAGAGGTGGGGTGCTATATAGACCAAAGGACCCTGTGCTCCAAACTTATTGCCATTTTTGAATAAAGGTTATGTTATTTTGGCTTATACAGCTACTACCCCATTTTGTATTTGCCTTCTACTAAATCAGTACAAGATCTCACGGCCCTCATGCCCCACTGCCTGCAGTTTTCTGTCCACCAGGTGTACCCTTTGGGCCTGTTCACTTCACTGAATACCCCTTGAAGCCTGAATATAAGGACTATACCCCAGAAAAGATACTTAAACTTGATCCTTTGGCCTGCATACAATCTGCTGTTAGATACAATTGTCAATGCCTGTGGATATTCTCAACACCAAAATTGTTTAGAGAAAAATTCAACTATCTTCCTGCTTACAACATCCATATGGAACCACCCGTGACACCCAAACCTATACCTGCTTTCTTGCCTGACCTCCCAACTGACTATACTGAGAAGCTCTTTGGAATTGTGTACATCACCCTCACAGGGGTGATTGACACTATCATACTGGCTGCCAGCCTGTGGTCTTGGGTGGGGAAGTATGTTTCCTACCTTTTTAAGTTAGCTCCTCTATTGTGGTGGGCCCTGCCCGCTAAAACACCGGCCCAAGTTACCCCTGAAACAACGGGCTGGCTGCCCAAGACTGGATCCCTGACACCTGTGTTCAGCAGAAATTGGGACCTTCTTAGGACTACACCGTGAAAATGCCAAACTCTGGATGCAAAGCACACAAAATAAGTTTAAACAAGTGGGCTACTCCTGTAAACTCTGGGCTAGTGAAATTTCCCTACATGTTACCAGGGTTGCATCACATTTTTTAAGCAAGTGGTTCAACCAACACCCTGATCACAACAAAAACTGGGACATGTTCAAAGCCGCCTTCCTAGATAAATTTGCCATAAAAGACTCCAGTGTGGTTATCATGAAAGGAACTATTGAGGAGTACATTGCAGCCTATGAAGACATACAGGATCAAGCTCCTGACACCAACTTCAATGAAGCTGGACCTCTACAATGGACTCCTCACACGCATTAGACGTCAATTTGACATGAGCCGCTGCAAGAATCTCCAAGACATATTCTTGAAAGGAAAGCAAGCTGTACAAAAATCTGACAGCATACACATAAAAAACAAGCAAAAAGAAAGTCCCATAGCAAAGAAGAACCCTCAACCTAACAAGCAGAACAACTTAGTCAACAACCCCTGTTGCAGATTGAATGGATTAGACATTAAGTCGTCCATCTAGGAATCAAGTGACAGAACAGTTGCGCAATCACTTTATTGCATCCTGATTTTACTAAGGATAAAGACGTTTTAAAAGCCTCTAAAACGGGTGTTCAAAGCGCTTTATGAATGTGCATAAGGCACAGGCTTTACATCTGAGGTTAATAATAGAACAGCAAAGTTATTTATATCTGCCTCCTTAAGGAAAGCCGCATGAAACCGGTTGTCCTCTTGCATGGGACTTTCTGCTGTGCCAATCCACTCTCCTCCATTAGGGAAGTCCTTCTGTCTGTGCCTCCCTTCCCCTGGTGGCTATTCCCCTGCCTCACACTATATAAGTGCAATACTATAATAAAAAACACCAGTTTTGTCTATACACCTTATTATTCTTCTGTCCTTTCACAGGCTGCCACTATACCATCAACAGGTATAGTAATAAGAATTAGGTCCCTGACTAACTTTAGAAACTAGCAATCCTTTGCTGCAACTTTTATGACAACCCCCATCCTTGAAGTAGAAATTGCACTACTCAAGTCAATTGAATGAGCACTGAAAACACCACTGAGGAGGGAAAAGCTCAGGGGAGTGCTTAGGAAAGCTGCCCTCTCCCACTTTGCAAGACTTTTACAGGGACCAAAAAGTGGACTCAATCACCATGATCCAAGTACCCTCTAGCAATCCTCTGCTGTTTACTGCCCAAACTGGAAATAAACTACTCACTTATCATTTCTGCTTTTGCAGATATCAGGGCACAGCACTATTCAACACTGGAGCAGATCAATTCTTTGTTGACAAGAAATTTGCCAGCCTCATGAAACTACCCACAGTCCAAAGCAATATCAATAGAATTATCATGGCAGATAATAGAAGGACACTAGTCACCAAGGAAAAGAGCCTTTTTGTGCCCAAATAGGAGACATAAAAAATAAACTTAGTGGCCCAATCATGCCTATCCCCAATTATGATCTTATACTTGGTCTGGACTGGATGAGAAAGATCAAACCTCATATCAACTGGGATAGTGCTACCCTTGCCATACAACAAGGCAAGGTGCACCACCATGTATACTCAACTCATCTTGATACACTTATGAGAGATCATGTGTTTGTGAAAATTATGGAAACAGAAGAGAAAAAAGACCCTAGCAAAATTGATTATAACACCTGCAAATATGAGACTATCCACTTTAAAAATGCAGAGACCACACATGAACGTGACCCAATTCAACAACAGCTAGTTATAGAGTTCCCTTCAGTTTTTCAAGAAATGTTACTAGGACTACCGCCCAATTGGGGCATCCAACATGAAATTGACCTCAAAGGGAGTATGCCAAAAGCATGCTGTATCTACTTCCTAACGCTACAAGAGGAAAAAACACTAAATGCCTATCTAGATGAACCCCTTGAAAAGGGACTCATACAACCTTATAAATCTCCTTTTGGTGTGGCTGTCTTTTCTGTAGCAAAGAAAGATGAAAGACTCTGCCTGGTCACAGACTGCAGTGCACTCAACAAGGTTGCAATTAAGAACAGGTATCCCCTGCCCCTGATCAATGACCTTTTTGACTCCCTGGAGGGTCCCAAGTCTTCACAAAAATTGACTTGACAGCAGGTTATCACCAAATTTGCATAAAGCCTGAGGACATTCCAAAGACCACATTTAGTACTAAATACAGATTCTTTGAATGTTTTGTTCTCAATTTTGGCATGACAAACACCCTAAGCACCTTTGTAACCTTTATGAATGAAGTCTTCAAGGAACACATTGAGAAAAGGGCTATCATCTACCTTGGCATTATAATCATATACAGCCTGATTGTAGAGCAACACTAAAAAGACGTCTGTCTGGTCCTCTGCACCCTCAAAGATAACCAACTTATAGCCAAATCCTCAAAATTTGACTTCTTCTCATCAGAACTCCCATTTTTAGAACACATTATTTGCAAGGACATAGTTAAACCAGACCCTGAAAAGATTCAAGCCATAACCAATATGCCAGCGCCACAAAATAAGAGTGAGCTTTGTACATTCCTAGGCATGATAGCCTATGTCAGAAGATTTATCCCTGGCTGGGGTGCCTTGACTGCTCTTTTATCTGCAATCACAGACAATACAACCAAATTTTTATGGAAACTGTTAAAAAATTAACATTTCCAACAATTAAAAGAGCACATGATCACTGCCCCTATCTTACAGTACCCAAGCCGTGAAGGAGTATACAAACTAGAAACTGATGCCTCTGATTATGCAATAGGAGGAGTACTCTAAATTTAAACTGCAGAAAAGGACCTCCTCCCTGTAGCATATGAATCAAGAAAGCTGTCTGATGGTGAGAAAAGATATCTGATACATGACAAAGAACTGGTAACTATTGTCCACTGTCTAATGAAGTGGAGATGCTACCTGGAAGGTGCACAGATATTCAAAGTGCTAACCAACCACAAGTCATTGGTGTTCTTTAAGACTTAACAACATCTATTTAGACAACAAGCTGGATTTATAAGCCTTATATAAAGATACACCATGATAATCAAATATAAACCAGGTAAAGAAATGTTTACTGCAGACACCCTATCAAGGCTATACTGTAAACATCTCCTATGAACTGGTGGAGACCCCAATTGGCCCATGTTAATAATGGGGAATCTCCAAGAGGGGTTACCACCTGGTAAATCAATAGACATCCAAGAGAAATCCCTCAAGAACAAACACCTGCTCAAAACCGTTTATGGTACTATACACTGCATATTATCAAATGATAAGACTGTACCCTAAGTCCCGTCAATACAAAAGATTGACACAATCCTATGGTATCACATAGACCTGGGACACACCTGTAGCAGGAACTTGCATAAATATCTCAAAATACACTACTGGTGGCCCAACATTCTAGATGATATCAAAGAGGTACTAGATTGATGCAAAGTCTGTGAAAATTACGCTGGCTTCAAGGCCCCTAAGTCAGTAATACCAGTGTCAATTATCCAACCTTTCAAAGTGTGGTTGCTGGATATTGTGAGACTAATGCCTGGCAACAACAAAGTAAAAAGTAATCATCACAGCAATTGGCTATGCAACTAGGTGGCCTGTAGCAAAGCTACAAAAGAACATAAAGGAAACAATGTAAGACAATTTATTGGCAAGGAAATCATAGATAAGTCTGAGAAACCTGAACTTCTAATCACAGACAGAGGAACCAAACTTAAAGTTATTGACACCAACATATACCTTGCCAAAAACAAAATAAAACACACCATATCCAGCCTCTATCACTCAAAAGTAAATGGAAGAGTTAAAAGACTGAATGACTCCCTTGTAGAGGCCCTCAGAAATTTATCTTCCAAAAATCCAAAAGACTGGGTTGACATGCTGCCAACAGCACTTATGGTGTGCAGAACACAAGTTAACTGCAACACGGGAAAAAGCTTGTATGGATTTGTCTATGGGCATAAGCCTGCTATTGTTTGCACTACCTCAGGACTACATTCACCTCTACCTAAGAAGGTACCAGACGGTATTAACCCTGATGTACAGTGTCCAGGAAGGACTAAGAGGACAAGGAAAAAGAAAGAAAATAGTTGAAAGAGAAGTGATCTCACTATAACAAAAACACTTTCAAGTCAGGGACAAGATCTGGGTTGTTAACCAAAACATGCACAAGTTGAAACCAGGATTATGAGGACCAGGCATCTTCATGAAAGTCAATCCCAACAGTACCTACCTCATCAAATGTATTGGCGCTTAAACAGACCTCAAATGTATGTACCATGACTGCCTCTACCTATGTAAGGCAATAACAGCACAACATAATTCCCAACTTCCTGTACCCAACGCAAAACTGGATCAATACCAAGCCCAAATCCCTGACACTCTCAAGAAAATTCCTAAGGTTCCACCTTCTAATACCCCAGGGGAAAACATCACAATATTTACAATTACTCCCTCTTGGGAAACTAATTCCCTGAGTGACTTGCCAAATGATTCCCTGACTAATCATTAAGTTGGTGGAACTGTTATCATTTGGCCATCTATTTGGGGATCAAACATTTTAGTCCTAAGCAGAACACAGCTTAGACAAGCCTTGTAACTTAAGAGAAACAATTACTTGGATAAGCCCCATGACTACCATGACATACATAGACAATATGTGGCTTTCCATGTTACTATATAATACTCTATATTCATATCAAATAAAGTATCATTCTCTTCTTAATTTTCCCCTTTATCTTGTTTATTATACTTCCCAGAAGTATATACTTGATACTGTCCAAAATTAAAATGATAGGGGATAAAATTCTATATTTGCATATCATTAAATATAAGCCAAATACAGGGACAAAAATACCTATTGCTGAAATTTTCAAAGAAAACTTATGATTGAGCAGAGTAACCAATAAAATCTATAACACAGTTAGGTGAATTTCTGGGAGAAGAAGAAATAATCCTCTGATTAGAATTCATGACATTGAGAGACTAGAGTGTCTTCTAGTTTCATTTCCTCTTGGGGACACTCAATATTGGCAGAGTTCAAGGACAAAGTTTGTGGGATATTTTCACAGTGGCTGGTAGCAGAATAGTTAAAAACAAAGTTAACAGGAAGATGGAGTAAAGGCCCCAGTAGGTGATGCATTATTGAGCTTTGAATAAATATAAATATAGGATTTTATTTCAGAAAGTTTTTTAGAACTTGTAGGGAGGATTCAACTTTTTTAATTATATTAAGATCAAAACCTGCATACTTATTAAAATTCACTAAGCCTTTTATTTTCATGATCATTACCTGGATCCATAGACAACTTGATAATCAGTCATTTCCAGCTATACTGTATCCAGCTAGAAAAACCTTGGTACTCAACTTCTGGACTTCTTTTTTATAACAATGGTGTAAATTTGACTTGAAAATTATTTTGACTTATCTCAACTAGTTTCAACTTAACAGAAAGATCTTTAACTGGTACTAAAGTAGTAATCACACCATTTCTATTAGCAGGTTTGTTTAGATCATTCAACTTTATTAACTTTTGGACCATTTTGCCTTTGCCTTTGGATTTTCAATTGGTACAGACAATGCCTGACATTATGGAAACTACTGTGACAATCTCAATCTCAAATATCTATATATTATGTGAAATATTTTGCCATGTTTTCTCTCATTTTCAGTGCTCTTAGTTCTTGCATTATCACAAAATCCATGTCTTTAAGAGAAAATTTCTGAAGGAAGGCTGTCTTTGATACTTCTCTATTTTTCTCTGGGTGATGTTGTTTTCAAACTACTTGCTCATGAATTGTAAAGATATTCCTGTAACTCAAAGGGAAGTTTTACTTGACCATATTTTCTGAGTGTAGTAAAGTTGTATACATATTTTCTGAGTGCTTTGAATCCAGGGGGTGGTGTTTTCTTATCAATGTCCTGCAAATATTTCAATTTTAGCCCAGTGAAGGTGCTGAAACACAATATTTGATACCTCAGGAACAGCTGGTGTTGTAGGTAGGCTCAGAACTCTGTGGGTGCCAAGGAATTTGAATTATTCACTAGGTACAAGGAATTTGTTGAAGATGGTGCATCTTATGAGGGCATATTGTCCCTTTTTGTGTCTTCTACAGCTGGTAGGGAGTTCCATTTTATGGGTTCTTTAATATGAGAAAAATTTTGTTATGGTGTTTAGGTATGGATACCCTACTTCTGTTACCACTGTTGATTATATACTTCCTGGAAGTTCTAGAACAAAATAAAGGGTAAATTAAGAAAAAAGCAATGCTTTACCTAATATAAAGTTAGAATATTATATAGTATTAAGGGGAGCCACAGTTGTGATGAAAATTACAGGATAATAAGAAGCTGTCTCCATGTGGTGGGGATCACCCACCAAATCCACATAGAGTTAATGATTAACCACCAACACAGCTTTAAATACCGTTTTGTGAAATTTCCAAATGAGATACTAGGGTTAAGTAAAATAATTAACCCTAACCAAAGGAGCCTGAGATAAATAACCTGAGAGAGAATTGATGAGTCTTCAGCGTAGAATTCAGGACATTGAGATGTTACAAATGTCTCAGCTTTGATGGGAGTGGGAACAGCTCTTATATTGACAGGCATTGAATTAATGTTTGGCGGCAAAAACAACAAAGTACCAACAGCAGGCCCCCATCTTCCAGTAATAATCCAACTAAGAATTAAATTGTAGGGGATGTAGCGTAACAATCCAACTACAGGATGCATTTTCAAAATTAAAGTTATACCAGGGAAATGTGATTTTTATTGAGTAAATTTTGGGAAGACTCAACTCTTAAGAGTTGAAACAGTGAAAATTATTCAATATATATCAAAACTTGACTAAGCAATACCGCCTGAATCCTGGGCTCCTATCCCTTCCACATTGTCAAGTTAGTATCTAGTCCAAGTTGCAAAGAACCCTTGAGTGACCAATTTCTGATGACCATGCTGATTAACAAGTTCATATCTGGTGACCCTTAAATTATGTTGATTTATAAACGTCAACTTACGGGGGGAATCAGATTCAACTGGCAAACTGGAGCAGCTGTAACCCATTTCTGATCAACTGTTTGATTCAAATCTTTTAAATCAGTCAGTTTTGTTAAAGGTTTTTGGGCTTTCTGTGCTTTCCTACTCGGCCAAATAATTCCCGGTATTATGGAACTTACTGTGACAACAGTTGTCCATGTACAACATGAGAGGATTTGGTACAAATTTCACTGAGTATTTGGTAGTTGGGCTATTTCTTGGTAAAACAATTTTCTGAGAGGGAGTAATTAAAGATGTTATGACAATCTAAATAAGAAAATATGCAAAAAAATATCAATATCACAATTCTTTTATAACCCTCAATTTAATTTCAACCTCTTTTTCATTAGCTAATCTGGATCATAGTGGTAGCCCTGCACCCAATTGGATAATAAATGATCACTTATACTACATAAATTACTTGGTTATGAATAATAAAAGCAGCTTTGCATATATTTATATTTTATTCTGATTTCTTTATATTTATAATATAAAATTTATATATGTGACTTAAATCAAGATAAGAGACTAAACCTTATTTGGGGTTATAATATACTCATAGTAATTTATAACACCTGGTTTTGACTGAACTTTATAGTAGCTGAACTATTTTATATTCTAAAAAGATCTCACTTTATTTAATTTAGTAAATAGAGTTGATTCATTTGGTTCTTAGTTTTAATAATTTTTATTTTACTTTATTCTTGTTTATATTATTTTCAGTGTTTTGGCATTGTCCTTCAACATATTCCAGCCCTGTAATTCACAAACTACCCACCAACCCATGTCTATTGTCAAAACTGCAGGCTCAACCTGCCAGCAAGGTTCTAACCAAGCAGGTTTGTGACCCGCAATCTGATTATCCGGTCACTTGAATCCAGACTAGGAAATCAACTCAAATTACCAAATCCAACAACATGAACAGATGACAATCCTCTATGGTGGATACCTTGTTTTGGCGCTTGACTCATTATCAGGATCAAGCCACCCCCTTCTTCCATCCAACCGTGTGATCACCAATCATGTTCCTGTTATCCATTGATTCACATGAACTATATAATCACTATCTCCCAATAAAGATTATTATCTAGCTTCTAAATATTTTTCCCCTTGTAACTCTGCTAAAACATCACAGTTACAACATTGGAGCACAGATAGGCTCTCCATCCTACCTTATCTTGAAAAATTCCGCCTGTTGCCCGCACACGCTGCGGCCAACAAATCCTCAACAGAATTATGTCTGGCCTCCCGCCCAACTGGACTCTGTACACTCCTGGTACCGTGATACCCGATAGTTTTGTCCTATACCAAAACACGGTGATCCTGCTACCTGCCTTCAACGCCATGTCTGCACAAGGTTTTTTCCAAGCTCTGCCAGCAATGCTGCAACCAGCTGACAAAACCACCATGCCTGCCTATGTAGCCCAAAGACTGCAAAGCGCCGCCTTGGAACCTTTTGCCAGGGCCAACAACAACAACGCCGCCACATGGATCCAGTCCTCCCAGAGCAAGCTAGCTCAGATGGAATGCCCACAGCAATTTTGGATTGCAGAGATTTCCATTTGCCTGACCCATGATGCTGGCACCTGGTGCAACAAGTGGCATGAAGAGCACATGGACAAGAACTGGGATACCTTTAAGCAAGACTTCCTGGCAAGATTTATGCTAAAGGACACAGCGCTCATGATCATTTGCCAAGTAAAGAACCTGACCCAGACAGGCACTGTAAAAGAACTCACCTGCGCCTACAAGGAACTCTGCCTTTGCACCATCCAATATGGCCTTTGACACCCCAGACACACACCTCATGTACTACAACGCCCTCAAGTTGCACGTGATGAGACATGTGAACCTGGACCAGGTGACCAACCTGCAAAGCCTATACCGTGAAGCAGAAAAAGAAGAACAGACATCCAACACTCTGCATAAGGCACAGACTGGGAAACAAGAAAGACCCAAGGATTCTCATCCAGGCAGGCGCTCCTCTTGACCACCTCCTGGAGGCAACGGGAACAATGCCAACCACAAGCCCACAGGTTCCAATGGACATGGAAATGGAAACAATAGCCAGTCAAACTGTACCCATTTCCGTGTCACCGCCACGCAAGGCAACCCAGATGAGGGAAAAGCCCAGAGAGAGCACTAAGCAAGCCAAGCTCTCCCCACGTAACTCCTGACTTCCCCAACAATGAATACCAACCCGAGGACGTGGACCAATGCCCAATGATCCAGGTGCCCTTGAAAGACCCAGTATTGTACACCATTGCCAGATATTCCAATAAATTGATGTCCTATCCTTTCTGCTTTTGCAGTTACACAGGCTCAGCACTCTTGGACTCAGACACAGACCAAACCCTAGTCAGCAGTAGCTTTATGGATAAGTTCAAGCTGGCCACTAATCCTTTGCAGATTAAAAATGTGGTCCTGGATGATGAACACCACATTGCCGTGACAAGGGAAACCGCCCCCTTCTCTGTCATGCTCAAGAACCTTCACTCCACCATCCAAGGTCCCGTCATTGACTTTCCTAAGTTTGACATTGTACTGGGACTAGACTGGTTACAAAAGAAAAATCCTCACATAGACTGGGCAACCTCAGTGTTGACCATCAAACGTGAAGGTGTCAACCACCAAATCTACCCTGACTCCGTGGACCAACTGCTCCGCAACCACGTCTTTGTGTGCATCACAGAGACCCAGGACAAGAAGAAAGATTTAAAGTCAATTGACTGGAACTCCTGCCAGTACAAGATCATACACTTCAAAGACCACCAGGATACCTCCATGCCTCAGGATTGCAACATTGTGGCCCGCCACCCAGAAATCTTTAAGGAAGTGTTACCTGGGCTGTCCCCTGAGAAGCATATTCAGCACTCTATCCAACTCAAGGTGTCTGTACCCAAGGCGCGCCCTATCTACAGGCTGACCCCAAATGAAGACAACGCCTTATGTGCCTACCTCAAGGAGGCATTGGAAAAAGGACTTATCCGCCCCTCACAATCTCCCTTTGGGGCCGCCGTATTCTTTGTGGCTAAGAAAGACGGTACCTTACGCCTGGTCACAGACTACTGCGCCCTAAACAAAGTTACCATTAAGAATCATTACCCTCTACCACTGATTGACAACCTCTTCAATGCCTTAGGAGGAGCCACTGTCTTCTCCAAGATTGATCTAACTGCAGGCTACAATCAGATTTGTATCAAGGAGGAACACATTCCCAAAACGGCCTTCTGCACTAAATACGGCTTCTACAAATGTGTGGTGCTCAACTTTGGCATGACCAATGCCCCGTCCACCTTTGTAACCTTCATGAACAAAGTGTTTGCACCCCACATAGACAAACACGCCCTAGTATACCTAGACAACATTTTCATCTAAAGCCCCTTGGTTGAACAGCACCACAAAGATATGGAAGCAGTCTTTGCGACCTTGGCACAACACAAACTGTTGGCCAAGCCCTCCAAGTACCAGTTCTTCCGTGAGCAACTACCCCTCCTGGGCATATAGTCTCAAAGGACGGCATCAAACCCAACAGTCAAAAGATACAAGCCATCTGCAAGATACCACCACCCAAGGATAAGTCGGAACTCTGCACCTTCTTGGGAATGGTGGCCTATGTACGCTGGTTCATACCTAACTGTGGCATTTTGACTACCCCCTTATCTGCCATAACAGGCGCCAAGTCCAAGTCCGTGTGGACCCCCCAACGTGACCTCTGTTTTAGACGCCTCAAAGAGAAGCTCACAACAGCTCCCATCCTGCAATACCCCAAACGTGACGGTGAATACCAGATGGAAACCAACGCCTCAAATGCATCCATTGGGGGAGTACTACAAATCAAAAATAGTGACAGCAACTTCCTGCCTGTAGCCTACAAATTGCAAAAATTGACAGATGGTGAGTGTCAATACCCTATCCATGACAAGGAACTGCTGGCTATTGTGCACTGCCTAGTCAAATGGCGTTGCTACCTAGAACACCAGGAAGAGTTCACAACATTAACTGATCACAAGTCACTCATCTATTTCAAGACTCAAGCAAATCTGTCACACCGCCAAGCGCGGTGGGTGGAACTATTGGAGAGATTTAATATGCTCATCCAGTACAAGCCTGGGGCCGAGCTTGCCATGGCAGACGCCCTGTCCTGTCTGTATGTCTGTGCTTCAAGAGGAGAGAATGGGCTCAACCCAGACTGGCCTCTCCTGGTGTTACAAACAAAAGACAAAGGGTTTCCCCCTGGCACCACTGACATAACCAAAGAAACAGTCATCAAGAATGAGCATCTCTTTGCTGACATATATGGGACTCTTCACAGAAAAATGACTGATGGCAAGACCATTCCCTACATCCCCACACATCATCAAGTCAACACTATCCTTTGCTATCACAGAGACCTTGGACATGCTAAGAGCAGAAACCTATATGAGTTCCTAAAACATAAAGCCTGGTGGCCAACCTTATACCGTGATGTCCAGGAAGTCCTAGACCAATGTGAGGCGTGCAAAAAGTTTACCAAAAGCAAAACCCTGCCAAAGTTAGTACTTCCCATCCGCACACAACTACCTTTCAAAGTATGGGCTCTTGACATTGTTGGCCCCATGCCAGGGAAACACAATGACAAGAAATAAATCATCACCGCCATTGACTTTGCAACAAGATTGCCAGTAGCCCAAGAAGTAAAGGCACACACTGACAATGACGTTCAACTATTTATTGGCAAAGAAATAATCAACAAGTTTGGAAAGCCAGAACTCCTGATAACCAATGGAGGCAAAGAGTTAACCTCCAAAAACACCAATGTATACCTCACCAAGAATGGGGTCAAACACACCGTAACAACACCATACCACCCACAGGCCAATGGACGAGTAGAGCGGCTTAATGGTAGCCTCGTGCAAGCCTTAGCCAAACTCACCGCCAGGAGACCTGAAGACTGGTATAAGCAGCTACAGACTGCATTACTTGTGTGTTGAACCCAAGTGAACAGATCCACCGGAAAAGGCCTGTTTGAACTGGTATACGGCACACAGCCAAATATCATTCAAGCGTTGACAGGACCCAAAATGGAAATTCCAAGTGAAGTCCCCCCTTGCTTAGACCCTCAAGTAATGGAGGCTAATTGTGGGCAAACAGCCAAAGAGAATGAACATCTGCAAAAGACATTTGTCCCCATCCACAATAGATATGAAGTTGGGGACAAAGTATGGGTCATAAATGTTGACAAGAGCAAGTTACAACCTGAAAAAGTGGGGCCAGCAATCATTCTAAAGGTAAATGACAATAACACTTACCTTGTGCAAGGGCTTGGGAAGCGTAAACAAGACAAGACCCTACACCATGATTGCCTACGACCCTGCAAAGCAAGACAGAAACAACGAGAGACCTCCCTACCAGCTACAGAACAACAACTAGTTCAATACGGCGCTTGGGCTCCTGACAACCTCCCTGACAACCTGCCCCCAGAGGAGGCCAACCTTCAGTTGGGGGGTGTCAAAACTGCAGGCTCAACCCACCAGCAAGATTCCAACCAAGCGGGTTCGTGACCCGCAATCTGATTATCTGGTCACTCGAAGCCAGACTAGGAAGTCAACTCAAATTACCAAATCCAACAACATGAACAGATGACAATCCTCTACGGTGGATACCTCGTTTTGGCGCTTGACTCATTATCAGGATCAAGCCACCCCCTTCTTCCATCCAACCGTATGATCACCAATCATGTTCCTGTTATCCATTGATTCACATGAACTATATAATCACTATCTCCCAATAAAGATTATTATCTAGCTTCTAAATATTTTCCCCTTGTAACTCTGCTAAAACAGCACAATAACAACACTATCTTATCCAAGGCTGGTTAAGTTTGTCCATCTCAACAGGACTGAAAACTACAAGCTTCTTTATTCAAACTTTAAAAACTGCCCCAATTAAATCCGAGCCACAATGCTGGCATGGGATATGATTTCCCCACATAATGCTTCTGAAAATCCGGCCAACCCTCGAAATTAAATTACCGTTTGCCTAAAATAGAGCCCATAAACTATGACAAGATTTGGGTTTGGCTGGAATTGAAATATATTTTATTGTACAGAGCAAAGGGTCGTAATCTGGATGGGCGATAAGCAAGGGAAGTAAATGATCTAATGCTTATCTGGCGGTTTCTAAATTGAATTAAGGTCATCAGATCACTTAGCTGGATTTGGTGTATGGACTCAGCAACCCTACAAAGAGCTCTTTATATGGGACACGCAAGCATGTGAGTAGAATTTTTCTTGACAACTGTGACCATTAATATCTCGTTTGAGTAAAGCTGTCAACCAATCAATTCATATTTATAAATAGGTATGGAGGTTGATAACGGATCGGGTTTTTGATTTGGTACGGGATATTTGATTTAATATTTGTGTTGACCTTCTCTTTATAAAGCGTGAATGGGATGGAGTTAATATACTATCCGAACAGATCACTTGACTTTCCTGTGCCAAATTGAGATGGAGGGTTTTGAGGGGCCAATCATAGCTCAGCAAGTATCTACTTTTGTAAGGCTGTGATTTGGTCCAAGCTTGTGTACAGTAGGGCTCCATATTTTTAATCGGATCGATTCAAGAGGTTTAGATTAGCGTTTATATTTGATCCGAAATGGCAGCCTTAATAGTTACAGGGAGTTACCAGTTTGTAATTTAGTAGGATCAACACAAATCGGAGAACGTAGAGTCAAACTTTTAATAAATTTTAAAGTTGCTGTTTACGAATCATGGTTAGGTTGAGCCTAATGGCCATCCAAGGTGGTTTGGCTATATTGGACTAGGTGGATGGCCCGGCCAAGGACAGGTATAAAATCAAATCAGATATATCAAATCAATATATTTATTGTACTGTTAGGTTGGGATTATTTAATACTAATTTGATTTTTTTAAAATCCTAATTAATTTTTTTCTACAAATTCAATTCAACTTTTATTACTTAAATAAAATTGCATGTTCCAAGTATAAATATAAAATAGAAATCTAAATAAGTGGAGTATTACTTAAGCTTAGAAGAGCTAAATAATAAATTAAAAATTATAATATCCGATTCTCTAATTTTATCAAAATTTAAAACTGATTTGTATCTTTAAAATAAGCTTTTGAGCATTAAGATCGGCTTAGTATTCACAGAGATATGCTATTTTCAGTTTTTTTATGTGTTCTTAGAGTGAATTTAATGTATCGGATTAAACCCAAGCCTTTGATTATTAAGCAAATCCTGGTTTTGGTATTTCATTCTGTATCTTAGCATCTAGAAATATCATATTTGGTATCGTTTTGATTGAAATTATCTGAATCATTTATATAGGTACTTTAAATTTATGAAAATCATTTTAATGAGTCTTAATATTATCATTGCCAGTTTAATCCACTAACACCATTATTAGGATAAAGCTGTAACAAGCAAGGTTAACTCTGAAACAATCTGCAGCCACTTGGATCTGCTGATGCATCCAAGTGGTACATTCTATTATTTCACTTGAAAATAAATAACTCTAAAATGTGAAAGCTGACCATTTTTACTTAAAATAACTTTTAATATACAGTATTTTTCAAACCTGTTGAGATAAACAAAAAATCTCTGCCTAAAAACAAATACAACTCAGTCTAAAAGCAAAATCAATATATATCCAAATCTATTGTAATTTAATATAAAATCATTTTTTTTTTAGACTGAGTTGTATTTGTTTCTAGACTGAGATTTTTTGTTTATCTCAACAGGTTTGAAAAATACTGTAATTAATTCAAATTTTGATCTCTTAAAATTAATTGAACTCTATTTTCCCAAGCGGCAATCCTCAACATTAAGGGTGAACACCCAAACATATAAAAGCATAGTAAATTAATCCAAAATTCAATCTTATCATTAAAAAGTATGCTTTTCTACTTTCAATTTTAATCCACACATTTAGGGGTTGGAGAATCTATACAGATAAGCCTCTTTGCCACGGTTGCAACAGCTGAACCACTGATTTAATACCCAGGCAGTCAAATGTTAATATATTAAAGTCTAGATGACCTATGTTCTTTTTTTACATAATTTAGGCCACACTCTACTGAATTTGACATACATACCTTCAAAGACTCTATAAGAGATTACATGTAAGGATGAGCCAAATTAAGCTTTTGTCTTGATTATCATATTTAAACTTAAAAAATATGAAGAAATAAAATTGATTGCTTATGGCTTGAAGGCACTCAAGCTAACATTACAGACAGATAAATAGATAGATAGACAGAAAAGCTTGCTTTTATACACATTATTAATAACTGAGCATGATAAAACAAATATATGGCTCCATTGAATATCTTGGTTAATGTAATACCCAAGTATTGAGGGTAAAACTTTAGTAACATAAGATGGCAAGTTAGGTGGCTGAAAGCCGTTCAAGGCATAGACAATTGGATAGAGGTTTATTGCCTGAAAGAAGGCTTTGGCAAGGATGTTGCATTGTCTAAGGCTACTGACAAGGTAAAGTAGCATAACTGAGTGTGATGAAAATTATCAGATAGTAAGAAGCAGTCTCCAGGTGGTGAGGAATCACCACCCAAATCCACATAGAGTTGATGATTAACCACCAACAAAGCTTCAGATACTGTTTTGTGAAATTTCCAAAAGATACACTAGGGTTAAGCAAAATGATTAACCCTAACCAAAGGAGCCTGAGATAAATAACCTGAGAGAGAATCAATGAGTCTTCAGTGTAGAATTCAGGACATTGAGATGTTACAAATGTCTCAGCTTTGGATATGGTGGGGAAAACTCCTAGATTTGTGGGCATTGGATTGACATTGGGTGAAGGCAACAACAAAGTGCCAACAGGGGGGCATCTTCCTGTAATGATTTGACTAAGACTTAAATTGTAGGGAATGTAGTGCAGCAGGCCAACTACAGGATGCATTTCAAAATAAAGTTAGATTAGAGGATATTTGATTTTTATTGAGTAAAACTTTGGGAGGACTCAACTCTTAAGAGTTGAAATAGTGAAAATTATTCAATATATATCAAAAATTGACTAAGCAATACCACCTGGATCCTTGGCTTTTATCACTTCTGCATTGTCAAGTGAATACTTAGTCCAGTTTGCAAAGAACCCTTGTGTGACCAACTTCTGATGACTGTGCTGATAAATAAGATCATATCTTGTGACTCTCATATTACATCAATTTATCAACATCAGCTTGCAAGGGGGAATCAAATACAACTGGCTGACCGGAGCGGCTGTGACCTATTTTCAATCAACTGTTTGATTTAGATCCATCAAATCAGTTAATTTTTTAATGGTTTTCCAGCTTTTTGAGCTTTCTTACTTGGACAGATAATTCCTGGCATTATGGAATCTGCTGTGACACTGAGGGGATCACATAATTGGCCAAGTTGGGATTTGGGCAAGATGACACCAGAGGTGTGCACAGGTTCAAATACATTGAGTTGAGTTGTGTTGGATCATGGTATGATATCCCTTTGGGACCCTGTGGTTCAGGTCCAAACTGAGCATAGGCTGGCTGGTTGCCCCCTATCCCAAGGTAAGCTGTCAAGACAGCTGTGAAGATGATATAATTCATTGTAAGGTCTGAAGGCTTGGGGTAAATTATTGTAGACTAAAGCCTTTAACCCAAGAATATTAATTTTTGTTAAGTATAAAAAGGTAGGTAAGGTTTGCAACAATAACTGCACTAAAGCTCCTAAAAGTTTAAAGGAAGTGAAGTAAGGACTAAGACAATTGATTAAACCTAAGGAAATGAAATAGAGACCATTCTTAATGACTGAAGATGGGGTCAAGAAGTCAATTTCTAAGTTAGGATAATGGTCAGCGCTAGCTGGTGGATTAAAGCTATAAACAATTAAAGTGTGTGTTCCACTATAAAAATTTCCTAACTTACGAGAAATGTAATCAAATGAAATCATAAAACTAGAGCTGGAAAAGAAGGTAAAATATGTCAGGTATCCAGCCTGTGGGGGGTTCTTGGGAACTTGCGGGCAGATGGCCCAGCAGGAAGAGCCCACCACAAGATTGGTGCTAAATTTACAATATAAGATAACAATTTGCCCAGGAGGGCCCAAGGTCCGCTTGCAGGTACTATTGAATCAATCAAGCCGGTAAGAGTGATATACATCACTCCAAATATCTGAGTGGAAGTGAATTCATTGGTTGCAATGGATTCTTGCAAGCAATTGGGCCACAGGGTGAGAGGTGGTGCCATTGGAACCAAATATGTGGGCAGGTAGTTGTACTTGTCGTGGAATAGCAGAGGAGGTATGGTGATTTTGATGCCCTCTCTGTAAACGGTCTCCGTTTCTCTAGTTCTAGCCTAAGGGTCGTAGATTAAGATTTCCTCTAGGGTGAACTCTGAATACGCAGGGTTGGGTGGATATTCTGTAAAGTTACACCTCCCCCTTAGGCCTCCACTTCAACTCCTGCCAAATTCTTGGGAATTTCTACCCAAATTATGTTTGAATATTTTATCTAAAAGGCTGCTAAAAAAGCCCAAGAAAGGCCATAATTTAATATTCTGGAATTATTCTGAAGATTCTCCCACCTAATCCACCCAAGAGACACCTCTGGTTAAATACCATGTGCAAGAGCAGTCAGGAGCAGTGGTAATTGCATCCAAAGCATATTTCTGATGTTAGTTGGTTCAGTTTTCTTTTTGACTATGTCCATTCAAAATTTGTCAAGATCTTCCTGCCTCAATAAATGCATTTTTATCCGCCCATATCATTGGTCAATTGGTTTGTGACATTCAATCAACCACCCCAATTCTATCACATCCCTTAAATGAATGCAAGAGTTGTAAAAGACCTTGCTTCATCATTCTCTAATCTAATAAAGTTCAAAATTTGTTAGTAATTTTGGTCATTTGGTTTTACCTGTTGCTTTGCAGTGTTCAGTTGACTCCTTCCCCCCTTTGATCTACCCAGGAATTGTTGGCAACAACCTTTTGACTGTTGCTGAAACCGCAATTTTTATTGTGGTTGAGAGCTTGATTTTATTTCCTCTTAACTTGCTCCCCAATTCTCACATATTCAATGAAATGTACTGGGCCAAAGGGAGCTCTTGGTGGATGATAGAAGTCAGATGGCTGGTCTGCAGTTTCTTGGAGTTGGTGGGTGTGAGGTACAGAACCGCAGAAGGTAGACTACAAATGAAATAGAACTAAAATCAAATATGAAATAACCTGGTTGAACCAAAGGTTCACATCACTTTATTGCAAGAATGGTGATGGGCAACTTCCTGGCGGTCCAGGGTATATGCCCATTTGCCATGGGTAAACTTTTACAAATTTCTTTGGCCCAGGTGCTACTGTCTACCAGGTTTTTCCAGTCCTCAGTGGTATTCTTGCGGGATTTAAATCATTGGCTTGTTTGAACTGAGAATACTTGAATTCCCTTGTCAGGTTGTGGGGTTGTTCATCTCTGGGCGGCCTGTGTTCTATTTGAAGTTTCTTTGTTTCTCTTCCATGGTGGCCCAAGTTATTGCAAGATCTTTGGCTTGACCTTCCCTCTGATTAGTTGGGTTAACAGGAACCTTTACCATGGGGGGTGTCAATGTAGGTGATTTTGGTTCATCAAGCTTTAGGGGATTCCCCAAAGTTGAATCCTGTTCTGGTTTGAGTCTGAAAATCTGTGGGTAGCCGGTCTTACAGGCTGGCGGCCCACAGGGTATCAGGGTTTGAACCCCGTAGTTGAGGTTTTCCTATGAGCATGGTCAACAGGAATTTGTCACTTGTGACAAAATATAAGAAAATAAATAAGATCACTAAGAAAACACAAGCCACAAAATCTAACAAGTACCTGTTGGGGTGGAAGTCAAACAATCTCAACTTATTGTTAAGATTGGAAAACCAAGCCTTTTTATTGTACTTGATGTGTGAGGTGCAAGAATTGAGATGGAAAGTCTAACCAAAGTTGGTTAGGAAACATAGTGGAAAGACAGAGCTTAAAAAATAAGTTATGGTGCAGTTTAACTTAGGAAAGTTAACTGTTTTTAAAAGAAAACTGGGAGGAGTAGAAGGACAGTTGTGGTGTTGCTTGGTTGTTGTTGTAGAGCAAAAAGGCAGAAAAAACTAGGTCTGAGGCTTGAAATGTGTAATCAAGCGTAAAGCAAAAGGTACAGTAGTTTTAAAAGCTATGGCAACAAGCAAAAATACTTCAGATTTAAACAAACTGATTTCAGATTTAAATGAAATTCAAGTTGCGCAAGATTCAGGATTCAATTAATTTAAATATTTTTGGCTAATAAATGAACTGTCAAACAAAAAACAAAATTTCACTAGCCCATTATACAAAATTATATCAAACATCAAGCGGTGTAGTTCAAACCACAAACAAAATGAACTGATGCAACAAGTGAAATGGATGGATGATGTTCCAGATTATATTATAATCCAATCAGGATTCATATGAGGCACCAACAGAAGAACTAAAACAAAACAAACTTGAGCAATCTAGAAGCAAGATTACACAAGCACAAAACAAAATAAACTCACACAAAATGTGTAGTATGAGCAGCCTAAAATAGAAAAGTAACAGTTTTACAGCCAATCAACAGCTATCCAATTTAGGAACAGAGGCATTTTATACATTTTCATGGCTATAGATTTGTATGAAAAGGTTTTGAGAACCTTCCAAATATGGACTTGAGATTACAATAAAAATAAATCATTAAATTTTAAAATTTCTACTTTTAGTGATTTTATCCTAGGTTTTTTACAATGGTTTTTACAAGCAATATATTTGACAGTGCCAGCAGCCAAGCCAGCTTCAATGGAGGCAAGGCTCAGAACGTGAAGGCACCTGTTTATACCCAAGCCTTTGAGGCGGGTAACAAGGAAGCTGATCTGTTACTGATCACCAACCCCTATGGCTTTGACTTGTTTGAGAGTCACTTAGTGTCTAGCTCTGCCCCTACTCCCGTACCCACCCCTGCACAGCCTGCCCACCAACCAACCAATCAGGATGGCAACCTTGATTTGGAACAACTTCCTGCCACCAGCCAACCTGCCCCCTATAGCCAATCAGGCTTCAGCTCCCCTGGCCCAGCGCCTCAAGTGACAAATCATCACTGCCCAAATTCTTCAGGAAATTGTGGCACTGAATCTACAGGGTCTGTCCTGGGAACAGATTGTTGCCCAGTTGCAATTTACCCAAGCTACTGTCATGCGGGAATTCAACAACCTGATGAACAGGGGGAATCTGATCAGGACAGCCAAGAAGCCCAAGAAGGCTCCCAAGTCACAAATATCTGAGGCATACCCAATCATGCTTGACCTCCTCCAGCGGGATCCCAAGCTTCCCTTGACCCAGGTCCAGAAGCAGCTTACGCACCATAACATATGGGTCTCTGAGCGCATGGTGCAGCTCTGGATGCATGGGAAGGTGGCTTCCATACGGGTTCTTACCAATTTTCCAGCAACCAATGGGATGGCGCTGAGGATTCCCCATATGACACTGCCATTGAATCAACCCTGGTCCAATGCCTGACTAGTCTAACTGATGATGTCATGTTCATCTCCTATTACAAGCTATCAATAGCTTTTGATGATTTTGGCAAGCAAGGAAAAGCCGCCGCCAAGAATAGAAGGAAGAAGGTCAAGAAGGGGACGTTCATTGGTGCATTTCTGGCTATTTTGGCCAAGGGTTTTGTCTACTATTGGACAAACCCAGATTTCATCAATGGCTACTCATACTGTCAGGCACCCACCTGCTAGGGAGTAGACTCCCTGGGTGGTGAATGATTGCAGAGGGATTCAATCCTGTCACCAGGAATCCCACAGGTGAGGAGACCATTCCCAGATGAAATAACTCTCCAAGGAGCTGGTACCTGCCTAGCAGGGGATTAAAACTCCCCAAGAAGAAGTACACGCCAAGATAACTCAATAAAAAGGCCAAGGCCAATGGACAGAACACTTGAGGCTTGTTCACCTGGGTGGAGGAACCATAAACCTTGGTCTCTTCCCAGACAGGTGGATTGTTGGAGAGAGGAGTTGCTGTGTACCAGACTCCCAGGATCACATGGCGCCAGGAGCTGTCAAGAAACTGAGACTCGGAAGTTGTACCCAAATCAGTATATGAACCTATAGAAACACTGGCAAACACCGTCATAGTCAGGAATATCCAGAGTAACCATTTATACCCAAGCCACTCCCTAAGAGGAGTCTTGGGTAATTTCATGGTTTTGGAAATTCAGAGGTTTTTAAAAAATAAAAGATTAACAAAACAATCACTTGGGTGAATGTAGACTTTATTGATTGAAAAATTAATAGATCATAGCTTACCAGCCTTATATAGCATGGTAGCAAAATGAAATACTGGAGGAAACATAAAGGAGATCAAACTCATGGAGAAGAAGTTGGAGATATTTGGGGAATTTGGAGATCCTGGGGAGTTTGGTATTAAAACTAGGATTATTTGTCTTATTGGAGCCATTATACTGACCTCAAGGTGGTTTAAAACAATATTTGGTTTAAATTAACAAACCACAGAAACAGGCAGAAGCAGGAGATGAGCAGCTATTCCCCAGTCAAAACTTGGGAAGGAGAGCAGGGAATGACACCAGAAACAGCGGGCAACGGGCAAGTTTTGACCAATTCAAAGTTGAAACCGTTGTAAACGTCATTGGAATGCTTAAGAGCATCTTTCAAAATGATTGCCACAACATCTGATTGGCTGAATTTGTTAATTGAAGGTAACAATTTGTTCTTAAATAAACTAACATTTTCATCATTTTGAAAGTCAACACGGACAGAGGAGGACCCAGGTTTAAAACCCATTGTTGGATTCCCTTTGTTCCAATCTGTATTGAAGCCATCAATTTCAGGTAAAATAGAACAGTAGCTACTAACTAACCCAACAATTTTAGGAGTCCCAATTAACCCCAAAGAAGGGGGTATTTCTGCTAATGTACCAAGAGGTAAATTGTTGTCAGTAGGGTCTGAAAGAGCATTCCTGACACATACAGCCACATCCTTGGTGGATTACTCAACTCCTGGGATGGCTCAAATTCCAAGTACCAGGTTTTCTTGAGCCACCAGATGGAGGGTAGCTCCACTGCCCTTGAGGCCATCCAGGGACGTGGGCACCAGGCCTCAGTCTACCCTGCCAGCCATGCAGACATCCATCTGGCTGATGTTGTCTTCTTCAACATTGGAGATACACTACAGGAGCGCTGCCCTCAGGCTTTCAACGACCTCTATCTTGGGGTCCTTGACCACAATTTTCTCTTTGGCCGCCAGATGGTGGCTGACTTGTTTGCGCAAATGGTTTTCCATGTGAACATGGGCAACCAATCATGTAAGGATAAGCGCCTTCCACCTTGGGCCACTGCCACTTACCAGCCCATCCAGCCAATGATCAATGAAGAATACAACAAGCATTATATGGCAGCCATCACACAAAATCCTCCTGCCTCCACCCCTGCCACAAACACCCCTAACCCGCAAGCCCAACCCACCCAATCCCAGATCCTCCAGGCCAGCACCGCCTCTACGTCTTCCTTCCTGTGTTATTCTGCCTTCTAGGCATCACTCTCCCCCGCCCCAATAAACCTCCTGTTGCCAAACATTTTCTATTTATATTATCTTTATTTTGAATTTCAATTGTTCATGTTCTCTTTGTTTATAGTTGGTTTTATTATTTATGTTAAGCTTATTTCTATCAAATCATATATTTACTATGCCATGTATCTAGATCCAGAACATGTTTATTTTTAGCACTTAAACATAGCCCCCTGTGAAAATATTAACAACAATTTGGTGATCAGCTAAATTTGAATTAGAAAATTATAGTGTTAACTGTTTTTAGATAAAGTTATTACTGATCCAAATTCAAAACCTTAATGATAAACTTTAAGCCAATCAGGAGCCAAGTGATAAAGTGATTGTTGTGACATAAAGGGACATTCAATAATTCTTTGATGCGTGTGCACTAATTAATATGATTGGCTGGATGTTTTGCCATTGTACGCCATTGCCGCTGTGGCAAGTTGTTGATGGACTAGTGCCCAATCAGCTGCTGGGTTAGCACTAGTCCATCAATAACTTGCCACAGCAGCAAAGGCCTACAATGACAAAACATCCAGCCAATCATATTAATTAGCGCCCATGCATCAAAGAATTATTGAATGACCCTTTATGTCACAACAATCACTTTATCACTTGGCTCCTGATTGGCTTAAAGTTTATCATTAAGGTTTTGAATTTGGATCAGTAATAACTTTATCTAAAAACAGTTAACACTATAATTTTCTAATTCAAATTCAGCTGATCACCAAATTGTTGTTAATATTTTCACAAGGGGCAATGTCAAGCGCCAAAAATAATATGGTAATCAAAGAAAAAATGCCAACACAAAGCAAACAACACATATTGAGATGAGTGTAAAACATATACAAAATGGGTAAAAAAGATGGGATAATGTAGTAGATGGGAAAACAAAAAGGAATAAACAAAGAGGCAACAGTATCAAAATAATACAGAATTTATTGGAGCAAAAGCTATAAAAACATATGGAAAGATTAGTAAAAAAATCAAATGAGAGAACTCAAAAAACTACTCAAAGACCTCAACTTGGTGATTGCCAAAATAAAGGACATTGACTGCAAGGTCAAAGCTAAAGTGAAGTCCATTGTCCTCACTGGGGACAAAATTGACAAGGTGTCCACAAAGGCACTAATGTCAAAGATGCCAGACACCCCAGAGAAGACAATTGAGCGCTTACTAAATATTCAAAAAAATGTGGTTGAGGGCCTCCAGTTCAAGGCATACAATCTTTCTGCGCCGGCCATCTGGGTTGATGACCCGGAGATGTATGCCCACCTAAAACCTGCCAAGCGTGCCAGGGCAGAGGATACTGAATTGCCTGCACAATTGACTGCACCAAGAATGGCCAAGCCGGCGGAGGCTGTGAGCAAGGAAGAAATACAAGATAGCCTAAAAAACAAAATTAATAAAAATATATAGATACTTACCTATTTTCTTAGAAAATGTAGACGGCAAACTCTGGCAAGTCCTGGTCCCCTTTGTCCCAGCCACCTTTTATGCAAATTAAGCCACTCATGTGACAAAGCAATTGTATCTGTACCCCCCTGCTGTGCGGGAGCTGGAGGACTGTATCCACAGGTCCTTTCCAATGTTGCAGGAGGCGTTGGCAGAACTTACGCATGCTGAGGAGGCATCTGAGTGGGCAGTTACTACCTACAAGGATGCCCAACTGGTCTGCCTGGACCCGGTATCCCACAGTGGAGTTTACTGTGTAAACTCCATTGAGCTTGTTTGGGACGTCCTAGCAACGCTCCCATTCAAGAATGTACCAAAGATGGGCCAGACTCATGCGGCTGCTTGCTTCTGCTTCCCGGTGGAGCACACCACATCTTACCTGTTGGAGAACTTTGGGCGTGCAGTGGGCAAATTGGCTGTTGCAGACGCAACAGCCCTAAAGAAGACCAAGATCCACCTTACAGACTTTGGGTTGGCCTGGAGTGCTGACAAGACAGGGCTCCCTGCAGCTATGTAGCTGACCTTTGCAAAGACCAGGCACAACAAGAAGATAAGAGTGGTCTATAATAAACTGTGTGAGTTCACAGAAGCCTTTGCAGGGCAAAGGCTTCATCTGGTTGTTTACCTGGGGTTCCTATTCTACTTTGGGATGGGCGCGTCTGTAGAGGACCTGGACGGGGTCCTTCTGGGAATTGATGAGGCCCGGCTTGCACTCAATGAGAAGAAGGTCCCCCTAGATACAACTTGGTTGATCATGCAATCCAGGATGCCATGGTCCTGGCTGGCATCTTCAGGTTTGCAGCCCCGCCAGAAAAGCTGCTCCTCCATTCCCATCTCACCAGCCTCCCTTTTACCAGCAGGAGGGATTATTTCAATAAGGGTGTATCCACCGTTCACAGTGTGGCAGTGGAGGTTGTGTGCCACCTTCATTGCGGGATGGGTACATACCAAAGAACCCACTACAGGCGCACATAATAAAAATATGATTCCAATAACTTTTATTACAATTTATAGTATTCTAATTACAATAAATTCTTATAATTTTTATTTCAGCAAACTAGTTTTGCAAAATATATTGCAGAAAAAGTTTTCATAAAAGCATAAAATTATACGTTAATAAAATAAATTCTAACTTGTACATTTTACGTTTAATTTTTTTAAAACTATTTTTATATTTATTTGACCAAAGTGATTTAAATCTATTTGCGTAATCCAGTATCAAGTAATTGGGATTACCTCAGATGGCATAATAAAATAATATATAATGAAATAAATAAATTACTTACATCTATTGATGGATCTTCTGAATGTGATTGCAGGCTTGGAAACATCTCAATATAAAATAAGAATTAATAAATCTTGAATAGTAAATAAGAGAATATAAAAAAATGGACACACTAAGCCTTTAATTGATAGGCTGTTTGGCTAGGCACGTGGGGATGAACAAATCAGCATGGCCATAGAATTTGGCCACGGTCTCAGCTGGGAGGGTGTGGATCCCGGCCTGTAGCAAATTAAAGGGTCCTTGATCCCAGTTGGAGTTCCTTGCTTGACAACTCGCTTGAGCCACCCAAAGACTTCCTCAATGGGATTTAGGACTGGCAAATAAGCTGAGAGGAAGAGAAGGCGTAAATTTGCCGTGGCCAATTGCTGGAGGCCCACTGCAATGCTTGTGTCAATCATTGGAAATTCTTCAAGAATATCAGCCACCTTGTGGAGACTAATGTTGTCCAACACAATCACATTGGTGAAGCCTGGGCTTGTGCGCCTCAAGTGCTCCTGGACCAGTCAGAGGAATGACAAGAAGGTACGGCTGTTATGACAACCCAATATCATTTGATAAAGCTCAAACCCCTTTGGACAGAGGAGAGCCACCATTGAGTAGGCTGTGGCGCGGACTGCAGCACACTGAGCCATCCCGTCATTGGAGCCTTTGGGGACATAGCCATACTCATTGTGTATTGATGAGGCAAATGCCAATTTGTCAATATAATAAAATTTGACTGTCCCCTTGGCTTTGAGGGCAGTGTATGCCTCTGCGTAGTTTTTCCGGACGTCAATATTGGCTGGGCTGTTTCTGTTGTAGGGGGATACCCCAAACTTTTTCCAGGAAAAGCGCATTCCCTTGACCAAATGATAATAGAAGGAAATTGAGGCCTCAATCCCAAAAGTAGATTTGATCATGGCCTGTATATTTGCCAGTTCAAGATGGCAATCCTGGGTTATCCACTGGTGGATTGCCCATTTGTGCTCCTTGGTGAGCATGGTTGACACGCGTAAGGATTTCTCGCGGCAAGGACACAACTGGTATTGATGAATTTTTGGAAGGTCTTGCTGGCGTATTTGGGATCCACTCCAACAATGGCTGCAGCCGCCTTGTAATCACCTGATTCCTGCATTAGCTTAAGAAGGATGATGCGTTTGATGTCAGGGATGCGCTTCTGGGCGGGCTTTTTAGCGGTGGGGATTGACTTGTTGGCATTGGGCACAACACAGGGCATAGGCACCTTGGTATAGAAGGCTATAACCTTTTTTAACACCAGCTGTCCCTCATCGGTTTGATAGAACTGGGGCTCCTTGTCATCCTCCTGATTGCCATCACTGACGTAGGGCTTGTAGCTAGTATCAAGTACAGGCTTCACCTTCTCCAGAATGACTGACAGAACTGACTCTTGCTGGTACACAACGTCAAACACATACAAAGTAAGTTCTACCTCCTTGTTTCTAACTTTCTTTATAGTGGTGACCTTGGTTGGCTTCCGGGTCAGCTTTGGGACCCAAGGGTTTATGCTCTGCACCCTAGCAGCTTGTGCTCCTTGAACCAACTGTGTCAGTGCAGCGTCACTATGGAACTCTCCTCTCTCGTCTCCTTGAGTAGGCACTTGGGTTGCACTAACTCTATTCTTTGACCCGCGGGGGCAACTGCAACCACAGCCCACAAGTGGTGTATTGGTACTCTGGTATTGTGTTCCTTCCATTTTAAAATTTAATAAAATATTAAATAAATTTCAATTAAGTTACTCCCTAATTTTAATTTTTGCTTTTATCTGAATATGGATATTTAATTAAAGTTTTTCCCACCCAATATCCCAATTATAGATTATTTATTTCTTAGTTGTTTTTGATTTTACACTGCCTATTTTAGAATACTCAAAAAAAATCCACCCACTTTCCTAGATTTTACTGCCAAATTCAAACACCCAACACAATATTTTTAAAATTTATGTTTCAGATCTTATGTCTTATTTTAGATACCTTGGTATCATTCATGATTACAATCCATTGCACACATTGTGTGAGTGATTTTATTTACGCAGTGAGTTGCTATTGTGTTTTGTTTTTGGTTTGTGTTTTAATATACCTTGCTTGGGTATATTTTGTAACCAATTCACATAGTAAACACATGGGTCATTATTTTAGGGATTAGGCCATTTTCTAATACACATGCTGCCCAAGTTGCAGCATAACAGTTTGATTTTGAAAAAATCAAATTACAAATGTTTATATTTAAAACAGTAATAACTCAACAAAAAGTTAAGATTCTTAGCTTCATTTTGATAGCTTACAGTGTGAAAAAATATTATCTTTCCATTGATGTTAAAATATTAATATATATAATATTGAATATTAAAGTGAAAGCAATTTAAAAGAGCATATGTCAGATTTTATTATATTATTTTGATAATGAAATAAAATATATTGCTTAAAGCTAAAAAAGTTAATTTTTTAATAATTAATATATGCCTTTTATTTAACAAAATTAAAGATAAGATCAAGAGCATTATTTACGCATTTTATTTTATTTAAAAAGCTTAATTATTTAGGATTTTATGGTAGTTTGAAGTTAGAATGTTAATTTATTTGCTGTTTAGAAGAATTTTGAGGTTCAAGTGAATTGTGAACCTTAAATTAAGCATTTTTTAAATAAAATTCTTTAATATTTTATCATTTTAAAAATATGTGGAACAGTTATAATTAAGTTAATACACCATTTTAATTGATTTGCATAGATTACAAAGAGGATATGATGTAATTTGATGCTTAGCTGATACATATATATCACTTATGCACGGAAACTGGGGATTTCATTTATTCTAGAAATATAAATTCAAGTTGAAATTTTAAATAAAGCTGTCACATTATTTCTTTCAGAATGGTGTCATAAGGCTTGGTATATAAGAGCTAAAGCACTACCTAAGGTTTACTTCAAACCATCTTCACAAAAAGATATAATTCCTGAAACCAGCACTCTTTTGCAAGGCATCTCTACAAAGCATCTCTTTATCAGCAATCACAAATCCAATATTATGAAATCTGTTAACTTAACTTCTGCCATGAAGCCATTTTCCTCACTGGGAGCATCAACAAAAAGAGAAAGAATTGCTATGCTAAAGAAAGTATTCCTCTTTGTTTCTGGAGGCAATCTTAATTCCTTCATCAATCACTTCCTCACTGTAACTGACTTTGGAAAAACAGAGTTCATTCCTTTGATTCAAATCAGAAACTAAATGGGATAATTGATGGCTTAAAGGATCTTCTGAAATCTGCACCCCAAAAGCATCTCCCAGCCTTGAGATCTCTGGTTACTTCCAGTTACTCTTTAAAAGAGCTTACTGATATGGGATTTAATATAACCAAAAGTGAGTTTGAATACTCAAGAAAAATAAATAAAAATAAAAATGTAAGCTTAAATAAAAAAAGCCAAAAAATAATAACTATTCAGTAAAAAAAGAAACAATCAAAAAAATAATGAAACCCCTACTGGAAAATTCTTTTGAAACAAGCCAGTTTACAAAAAAAGCACCAGAAAAATTTTATAAAGACATTGAAAAAGAAATTAATGAATATTCAACTGAAATAAAATGTTCTCTATTAAAAACAAAAAAAGAAGTATATAAAAATATGAAAATAAAAAATGAAATTTCAATATCACTTTCAACTTATTATAAATTAATGCCAAAAAATATAATCAAGAGTAAAAAACAAACTGACATGTGTAATATTTGTAACTTAAAATCATCCTTAGAAAAAAGAAAAGAATGTGAAAGTAAAAACTTATTATTGCCAGAATCTATAAACAGTGACTTAAAAGCTATTAATCAGCACCAAGACTTCTATGCTTATCAAAATAGGGAATATAAGAAAGATATCAATGAATTAGATCATGAATCATGTATTATAGTTATAGATTTTAAGGAGAATTTAAAAGTTGGTGGTGATCCAGTTGAAACCAATAACTGTTTTTATTCCAAAAGACCTATTTCTTTATTGGGGTTTGCATTGGTATTTAAAGAAAACAATAAAGTTAAATATGAATACCATGATTTTTTATCTCAAATATTGTCTCACAATTCTTTGTTTTCAGGTGAATATCTAATAAGTCTTCTTAAATCAGATAAGTTTAAAAAATAAAGAATATCAAAGTATGGACTGATAATGCAAACCATTTTAGATCCTATGAATTCTTATATTATCTATTTAAAGAGTCACCACAATACATTAAAGGGTCTATTAAATACAATAAATTTGTAGAATGTCATGGGAAAAGCATTGTTGATGGTCACTTTGGTGTAATATCAAAAACATTAAAAGAGAAAGAAAATCAGCTTTATATTAAGAATATAAATTATATTGAAAATATTTTTGAGCAAGAAGAAAAAAGAAAAGAATTATATAAATCAGCACTATCAGGCTCAAATATTTCTCAAAAGTCATTCTTTTATATTTATGAGAGAAAAGTTAGGCCTATAAGGAAAGAGCTCAAAGTTAGAAATCTGCACATTAATATTTCATATTTGATGAAAGATGGGAAGTTGTATACTTCACCTTTAACACTTGAAAGTTTCTCAGAATATTCTGAGATAACTTATCATTTGAAATCATGTGATGATACCAGAGAAACAAAAATATCAGAAGATGCTAGTGGTGCATTAGGGCAATTTCATGAAGTAGGGCAGCTTACTAGAGGGTGTATTTTAAATAGAGTTATCAGTCTTTCAAAAACAACAACCTTTTTTTCTGAAACAAACTAAGAATATTTATGATGAGCCAAAGATAGGGTAATAGCATTTATAGCTTTGGGGCTGCTATTACTCTCCCATGCAACTCATCATAAATATTTTTAGCTTGTAGTATGTAGTAGCACTTAAGATATTTCCAGCAATGTTATAAGGTGCAATTTTCAATTCTAAAATTGATAAATTATTTTTTTTAAAAAATATCTAAGCCCAAGATCAATTAAAGATTTGACACTGATTGTATTTTAATCTTTCTGAATAATTTGAATATGAATAATATAATTAAGTTATAAAATAATCAGTCCAGCGCTTAGGCATATCAAGAAAAATAATGACCCACATGTACACCAAAAGTCAACTCACACCATTTTGTATGTGAATCAATGTATTCCAGATTGTATTTTGAATGGGTTTGCTTTGTGTGTGAGCCTTTTGTTGCTGTGTTGACTCATTTTGCCCATTAACACCAATAAACCCTGTTAACAGAGTGTATATTTTAACCTGAGAGATACATTTTGTTTAAATCTGAAATCATTTTGTTTGAATCTGAGGTATTTTTGGTTGTTGTCATAGCTTTTAAAACTACTGTATACTTACTGCACAAAATGAGATTTTATTTTAAACTAGGTGATTTGGATTACATTTTCTGGAGAGAAGCCTTAAAATTAATATGGATTCATATTCAACTCTTACAGTGATAAGGCTAAGCTAGTGGCTGTCATGTCTCATAAAGTACACTCTGGTTTTTTCACTGTAAAAGCTCAGTACCACTCCTTGGAAAAAGATAAATAAATCAATTTATTGATATGTTTGATTAATTTGAGAAAAAAGTCCAATCTTTTCTTGGCTCTTAAGCTGTTGCTTGAACAAACATGGCTTAAGATTATGGATAAGAACCAATTGCCTGAGGATTATTGTGAGTAAAAAATACTGACTACCAATATTTTTATTTGATTTTTTCCAAACAACTATTTCTTTTTGGTTTAAGAAATTTGATATCATATTATTGTTCTGATTTCAGTTGTCGTCTTTGGTCTCTTAAGATGTCTAACCTGGATAGCTTAGCTGCCTGGGATATTCTTAGTAAAAAATACAGGTTTAAACAAATCTTGTAAAGCCTTTTGAAGTTGTGGTTTTTATTTTTCATTACATTCAATTAAAAAGGTATTTATAATAGTATTTATATGGATATGATTGATTAGTAGGAGCTCTCATAAAAATTAGACATTATGTCAACTAAGCTTTTGCAGAGATAAAGTGATTTCATAAATGAGTAATTGAATTGCAATTAATGATGAAAACTTTCATTGTTGGTACAACATGAATCAAGCTTATTATGGGGCTAGATTCTACAGTAACCTCCTTGAATAATGAGACAACAGCATTATTTAAGATAACACAAGATCTTAAAAATCAAAAATAAATAAAGTTAGTATGAAAAGATGCACCACAAAATTTTACATAAGGCTTCAAAAAAATATGCAAAAATATATAAAAGTAAAAAATAAAGCAAAATCAAAAATATACTTATTTATTAACATATTTAGATACCTTGCAAGATTAAATATTTTAAGTACTTAGTACTTTGTTAGCACTCTTTTGACTTTGATAACTGCAGCAATCCTCTGGGAACTGAGTAAACAAGATTCTTAAGAGTTTCCATAGAAATTACCTCTCATGCTTTTGCCACTCCAAATTTTAGATCCACTATGGATTGTTTGAAGGCTTCTGGAAAATTAGATATGATAAAATCCCAAAGATTTTTTATGAGATTCATATTTGAGCTTTGGACAGGTCAATTCAAACAAACAATCTGTTTATAATTCAAATATTTTATAATTTCATTAGCTTTGTAGGCAGGAGTGTTATCTTGCATAAAGATAAAATTGGCTGAATCTTGCATATCTCTCATAAAATGGCAGAGATTTCAATCAAAGACCCTTTTGTAGACAACCATATCCATCTTTTCAGTGAGTGGCTGGATCTTTATTTTTTATTGGCTGTAAAACAGCCACAAAACATGACACTCACACGCTTATTTTTAATTTACCTATTAAGCAGCAAAGCTTGAGAGATTTTCCTGATTTGCAATGGCAAGTTTTGAGTTCCTGAGATTCACTGAGAAGCACTTTGGTCTCATCAGATCAAATAAAATTTTCTCAGAAAGATATAGGATGATTAATATATTGAAAAGCAAAGGCCAATCTTTTTACTATATTTTCTAGAGTAAAAATGAGGTTTCTTCTTGCAAAATGCCCATATAACCCTTGATAATATAGTCTTCTAAGTAAATCAGTCTAATAAATTTCAACTTATAAGAAGTTTTTTGTACATCTCTTTAGTTTTTTTTGGCTGATAAAAGCAATTTTGTAAACCCTTTCTAATTATCAGTCAATCATTTCTCTCACTAGTTTTTAGAGTGCCCTGATATTGGACAATTCTTCACTGAGTTAGTTTTTTGGTATCATAGGTAAATTTCTTGGATAGTTTCAGTCTAATATTAAGTTTATTGCTTATTTTTATAAGATAACCCAATATCTTTTGCTAGGATAATTTGCCCATGAATATATTCAGGCATTTCTCTTGGTTAGCCATATTTTCTGTTCAAAAGATTCTCTAGCCTCAATACTGTTGTCTAGGTAAGTTTTCAAAATATGCTCTGTTTTGTAAGCATTTTATAGGCATAACTCTTATATAGATTAAAAAGTTATAATGGTGTTTATTTTTGATTTTATCTTATATTTGTTTCACTTTTGTTTATTTTCACATTTTTTTTAAAACCTTGTGTAAAATTTCATAGCACATCCTTTCATACTAATTTTACCATTTTTGATGTGTAAAATCCTGCATTATCTTAAATAATGCTGTTGATCCATTACTTAAGGAGGTTACTGTATTTTGAAGCCTGAGCATGCATAGATCTACTCGATGGGTTGCAGCATTTGCATTGCTATGGCGATCCTTAGAATTGGATAAAGATTTAAATAGAACTTTCAGTTCGGGGATCAGCCTTCAAGTGCTTACCTGATCCGAATCCGATGGGTTTACATTTTATTAAGCTCTGATTCACTTCCGCTTATGGCTTGGCAGTTTCATTCAATTCTCACTGCAGCGACAGGTGATTGAGGTTTCATATGCCTATTAGTAGCTAGGCTGGTTTCGAGAGGACAAATAGAGCGCCAGCCAGGTGCGAGACATTTTGGTTTAGAATTTATAATGCTCTATAGGCTTTATGAGGCTTGTTTATCTAATCTAGAGATTAGGTGGTACTTGTCCACCCTCCTGTCTTCCATGCTTCAGTAGCATTGTGAGTTTAGATTAGGAATTTATATCGTGTCCTGTATAAACTAGCTCCACTCAGATCGGAAAGGGCACTTAAGAGACTTGGGAGCGGGTGTAAACTAATAATAAATAGGCAGTGTAATTTTTAAATCGAATAGGTTTGGCTTTATTAGAAACCTGTACTTGTGTGATTCAATCTTAAGCATATGGGTTTTAGTTGAAAATTTAAGGGAACTTTAGTCCGATCCGATAGTTTCGCTCGGTAAGGAGATTGACAATCCGTAGCAAACTATTCGCAATAGTTGGATGTAATACGCTAAGCAGCAACGTAGAAAGGATCTGAAGCACGCTGGCTAGAAAATTGGATTACATCGACAATCAACCAAGTTTACCTAATTCTGTCCTGGTGAGTGCCATCTTCAGCTATTCGCTTGAAATTTAAAGAGAGGTTATATTCTCCAAAGAGGCTCACACTTTCTAAGCGACTCTAGTCTTTTCTTCATCCATTCTAGTAGCTACTCATAATTAGATTTCTGTTTTGAGTGATTATTACAGGGCCGTGCTAGAAGTCCAATGTCTAATCATTACAACCACCGCTCAGTGGTGTCAACTGGTGTTCCCAGTCGTGCTGTCGAATTGTTGAGATGCACTAAAGAATGAATTGGAAACCATGACCCAAGATTCTAGCGTGTACAAGATGCAGCGCGAGGAATTCGAACATAAAAGTAAGCCTTGCTTAATAAATCCATTTCCTTGCGTTTTTCTCATCAAATCGTTCTCTCAGTTACGGCTCAAATGAATGAAATGTCTGCTTTCCAGCAAAATCTCTATGAGCTTGATAGAAACCATCAAAAAATCAAGCAGCAGTAAAATTTTTCTCGTAGGTTGTTTTCTTATTACATTTTTATAGATACGAAGAAGAGATTATGAGGCTCCGACGTGAAATTGAACAGCGTGGTGGGCACCCTCCAGGAGGCCCAGGTACGGGTCATCCGCAACACCCACCTCCCAATATTGGACATGGACCTTCAAGCCTTTTTGGGAGCATAGTTGGTGCACCACCTCAGCTTATAGATCCTTCTCAAACCCAGCAGCCACAGCAGCATCCTTCTTTCCCACCTCCTTCCTCAAGCAATCCAACTGGCTCTCACTATCTTAATGGAGGTCCTCCGGGAAGCCAACCTCCTCCCCTCAGCCATCCATCTCAAATCCCTCCTGGTGGTCCTGGGTTACACCTAAGTAAGCGAGTTCGTTCTGATTCTGATGCTGGAGCACTGCCTATGATGCAACCTGGAGGACCAGGCTCATCAATGCCTCCTGGGTTTTCCAACAATCCAAACCAGCCACCAGGTTCACACCACATGCCACCCGGGATGCATCCTCATCAGCCAAACAACCTTCAAGGTAGGCATTTTCTCACCCCTCAACAAAAGTAGTTTTAGGAAGTTTATAGCCATGCATAATACTGTAGGGTACAATAAAACCCCGCATCCAACCGACCCCAATAGTCTGCACTTTACTCAACCTTTAATTCTATATAGGCAAGATGACCCCCAATCAAAACCAGCCCCCGCCTGGAGCTCCAGCTCTAAATCCTTCAGAGTCAGGACATCCTTCACATCACCCTGGAGGCCCTCACCTCTCTTCCATACCGCCTGGCGTATCCCAGTCCTCCATGACCAAGAGAAAGAACGGTGGTACCCCGGGATCTGTTCCTAGCATCAATGCGTCAAGGCCTTCAATAAAACAGTCTCCCGCTCCTGGGTCAGCAATGGGGTCCGCACCTCCTGTCGTTACTGGATTGTCTGACCTGGACCCCGAGAGCGTTCCTGCCCAGCACAAGCGAGAGGGCGGCGACTGGTTTGCAATGTAAGTATTTCGTGAGTTTAGCCAATAACTCTTCAAGCTTCAATCCAAAGATCCCCCGGGCGCTCAACGTCGATTTGGTCAGCACACTAGATCATAACAGGTATTACTTGGCCTTTCTTGCACTGACATTGCCAGCGTAGTTTGCTGTGTTCGCTTTAGCAGCGACGGGAAATACCTTGCTACAGGCTGCAATCGTACTGCACAGATCTACGATGCTGCCACTTCCCAAAAGATTTGGTAGGCCTTATTACTATTTACTCTACTAACAGGTAGCGTGCTCGTTGATGACTCTGTCAACAAGAATGACGATCTGTACATAAGATCCGTATGCTTCAGCCCCGATGGCAAGTACCTCGCAACCGGTGCTGAGGACAAGTTGATTCGCGTAAGTATCTTTAAGCAATGTCCCTAACTCTGGTGCCTTTAGATATGGGATATCAAGAAAAAGTTTATTGTCCATCTATTCCAAGGCCACGAGCAGGATATCTATTCCCTTGACTTCTCTCGGAATGGACGGTTCATTGTCTCGGGATCAGGTGATCGTACAGCTCGTCTATGGGACATGGAAACCCGCAAGTGCCTATTTACACTTGCCATTGATGATATGAGTGCCAAGGATGCGGGAGTTACCTCAGTGGCATTAAGCCCAGAAGGTCGCTATGTTGCTGCTGGCTCCTTAGACAAGCTTGTACGTGTTTGGGATACCCATACTGGCCAACTGTTGGACAAGCTGGAGGGCCATAAAGATAGTGTTTATTCAGTCGCTTTTTCAGCAGATGGTAATTTAAATAAGAAACCATTTCTTACGTTTAGGGAAAACCTTGTGCTCTGGATCCTTGGACAAAACCCTCAAGCTCTGGGAGCTTAGCTCTCTTAACAGAGGTGCTACTCCTGGCCAGAAGGGTGGATCCACATGTCGCAACACCTTTGTTGGCCATAAGGTATCCAATATGAAGATGTATCTAATTCTTGTAGGACTTTGTTCTTTCTGTTGCTTGCTCACCATGTGGCAACTGGGTGGTTTCTGGCTCCAAGGACAGGGGTGTTCAGTTCTGGGACCCTCGCACTGCTCAGACCCAATTCATGCTCCAGGGACACAAAAACTCTGGTATGACATCTGCTTATCTTGTGTACTAACTCAATGTAGTCATTTCTGTAGCACTAAGCCCCGCAGGAAGGCTGTTTGCCACTGGCTCTGGTGACTGTCGCGCTCGCCTTTGGAGTTATGAAAACATTACCCCTCTTAACAAATAGAAATCTGCCCTGAAAAGTTTTCTTTTTGCCATTTAACCGTTTTATCAGCAAGAAGGTGGCACCCAGTGCAACATAAAGCTGGTTTCTTGACTGACCACCTCGGCACTGTTAATTTCCCCTCCCTGATAAGTTCAAAAACCCTATCATTAACCTCTTAACAGTGTGCCTCTTTGATCTAGTTACAATGGCATGTTGCTCCTTCCTGCCTTAAAATAAAATCATGTGGGGTATCTTATATCTCTACAATGGCATATATCATCTAGTTATGTTATCTCTTCAATACTGTCATCTATATTTCTGTAAAGTTGTACATTAAGTTAAAGGCAATGCATCTAGTTCAAACACTTGTGCAAACTCCAGCTGAGCAGCACACTGTCGAGTTCAACCAACAGCACTTCCGTGCAAGCCAAGCCAGAGGCCAATATTTGTGCAAAAGGGTGGGATACAGCACATAGTTTAACCTTACAAAGCAGTCAGTACTTTCCAGCCCGAGCACACCAACTTAGAACCAGTAACCCTAAACATACTGTAGATCTAGAACCTGTTGCAAAAAATTCAGGATTGTCGAATCCATTAGCATGATTTGCAATTCAAAATTTGATTTGACTTTTTCTTAATTAAATTGTTCTATTTCTTTTTATTTTAAAAAACAAAATGTGGGAACTCATAGACACTTTGCAAATTTCAAGTGCACAAAATGAATCAACTGGAATCAGATTTGAATTTTCAAATCCACCAACTGTTTCCATCAAGTTTGCTATGTTTTTTGAGATTACAGGGTTGTCAAATCCATGAACCAAATTTCAAATTACTTTTGAATGTCACTAGTAAACTCAAATAATAAGTGTGGGAACTGGAATACAAATTTAATGTACAGTAAGCACACTAGGAAACACCAACCCAAATCAAGAAGCTCCACCATGACTAAAATCAAATAAAAAATTCAATCTCAATAACCATGTTTAGACATGAAATTAAGTGAAATGTAAAATTGGCTAAACTGGAAATAATGTAATATTCTGCACTCTAAATCAGAGATATAGAAACTCTGTTACCATTCAAGGCTAAATCAAGAGAAAATAACTACTCACAACTAAGCTAAAAATCTAAATAAAACACAAATTTAATCTAAAACATACTTTTTATTTTATTTGTATAGACAGACTATCCTATTCCCAACCAGCTCCTGCAACAGGCTGCGGGGCAGCCCATCCAAGAGGATGCCCCAGAAGGGTCAGAAATAAAACCAAAGTAACAAACAGCAGCATCAAGCTCAAGAAACATGCCTCTCATGATGTTACTGAATTTAACTGTCTTTAATGAATCAAGTCATATATAAAAGTTTGAATTCACACTAGAAGCCACTCTCACAGCCTCTCATCAAAGTTACCTGCTCCAAAAACATTGAAAGCAATGAGGTTTCATACATCTCCACTAATTACCCAGGTGTCACATGACCTTGTAAACTGGACCTCAGAGTTGCCAGTGTATGTCCTCAGTTATTTGATACTTCTTATGAGCTCTTTATCACAACTGAAGAGCCAGCCATGCCTGTTGTGTATTTCACAATTAATGATGATAATGCATGTAAGAATTGTGCTTTGTTTTACATCAAAATCCCCATCCTGTGTGTTAAACATGATAGTGTAAATGATGTGGTACCCATCAAGGGTAGGCTCCAGTTGTCAGGTATTGAGTGCAAAACAGCCATCAAGTGCATCTCCAGTGAAATTTCTCTCAAGGATAATGTATTCTAATTTAGCACCACAGCAAAATATGTTGCTTGGCTTAATACAGTAGTTTTAAAAGCCATGGAAACAACCAAAAATACTTCATATTTAAACAAAATGATTTAAGATTTAAGAAAATTCTAACTATCAGGTTGAAATATACACTCTGTTAACAGGGATTTTTGATGTTAATGGGCAAAATGGGTCAACACAGCAAAGAAGTGCTCACATGCAAAGCAAAACTATTCAAAATACTATCCAAAATACATTAATTCACAAAAAAATGGTGTGTTTGACTTTTGGTGTACATATGGGTCATTATTTTAGGGATTAGACCGTTTTCTAATACACATGCTGCCCAAGTTGCAGCATAACACAGTTCAATTTTGAAAAAATCAAATTTATAATGTTTATATTTAAAACAGTAATAACTCAACAAAAATTTAATATTTTTCCACACTGTAAACTTTCAAAATGAAGATAAGAATTTTATCTTTCTATTGGTGTTAAAATAATAATATGTATGCTATATTGAATATTGAAGTGAAAGCAATTTAAAAGAGCATATGCCATATTTTATTATAATATTTTGATAATGAAATAAAATAGATTGCTTTAAGAGAAAAAATTTAATTTTTTCATTAATTAATATATACTTTTTTATTTAAAGTAATTGAAGATAAGATAAAGAGCATTATTTTTGCATTTTATTTTATTTAAAAGCTCAATTATTTAGGATTTTATGGTAGTTTGAAGTTAGGATGTTAATTTATTTGCTGTTTAGATGAATTTTGAGGTTCAAGTGAGCTGCAAACCTCAAATTAAGCATCTTTTAAATATAATTCTTTAATATTTTATCATTTTAAAAGTATGTGGAAGAGTTGTAATTAAGTTAATACATCCTTTTAATTAGTTCACAGTGATTACAAAGAGGATATGATGTAACAATGATGCTTAACTGCTCCACATATATCACTTGTGGATGAAAACAGGGTATTTTATTTATTTTAGGAATATAAATTTAAGTTGGAATTTTAATAAAAGCTATCACATCATTTCTTTCAGAATGGTATCATAAGGCTTGGTATATAAGAGATAAAGCACCACCTAAGGTTTAATTCAAACTATCTTTACAAAAAGATATCATCCCTTCAACCAGTACTCTGTTGCAAGGCATCTCTAAAAAGCATCTCTTTATCATCAATCATAAATCCAATATTATGGAATCTGTTAATTTCACCTCTGCCATGCAGCCATTTTCCTCACTGGGAGCATCAACAAAAAGAGAAAGAATTGCTATGCTAAAGAAAGTATTCCTCTTTGTTTCTGGAGGCAATCTTAATTCCTTCATCAATCACTTCCTCACTGTAACTGACTTTGGAAAAACAGAGTTCATTCCTTTGATTCAAATCAGAAACTAAATGGGATAATTGATGGCTTAAAGGATCTTCTGAAATCTGCTCCCCAAAAGCATCTCCCAGCCTTGAGATCTCTGGTTACTTCCAGTTACTCTTTAAAAGAGCTTACTGATATGGGGTTTAATATAACCAAAAGTGAGTTTGAATACTCAAGAAAAATAAATAAAAATAAAAACTTAAGCTTAAATAAAAAAGCCAAAAAATAATAACTATTCAGTAAAAAAAGAAACAATCAAAAAAATAATGAAACCCCTACTGGAAAATTCTTTTGAAACAAGCCAGTTTACAAAAAAAGCACCAGAAAAAATTTATAAAGACATTGAAAAAGAAATTAATGAATATTCAACTGAAATAAAATATTCTCTATTAAAAACAAAAAAAGAAGTATATAAAAATATGAAAATAAAAAATGAAATTTCAATATCACTTTCAATTTATTATAAATTAATGCCAAAAAATATAATCAAGAGTAAAAAACAAACTGACATGTGTAATATTTGTAACTTAAAATCATCCTTAGAAAAAAGAAAAGAATGTGAAAGTAAAAACTTATTATTGCCAGAATCTATAAACAGTGACTTAAAAGCTATTAAGCAGCACCAAGACTTCTATGCTTATCAAAATAGGGAATATAAGAAAGGTATCAATGAATTAGATCATGAATCATGTATTATAGTTATAGATTTTAAGGAGAATTTAAAAGTTGGTGGTGATCCAGTTGAAACCAATAACTGTTTTTATTCCAAAAGACCTATTTCTTTATTGGGGTTTGCATTGGTATTTAAAGAAAACAATAAAGTTAAATATGAATACCATGATTTTTTATCTCAAATATTGTCTCACAATTCTTTGTTTTCAGGTGAATATCTAATAAGTCTTCTTAAATCAGATAAGTTTAAAAAATAAAGAATATCAAAGTATGGACTGATAATGCAAACCATTTTAGATCCTATGAATTCTTATATTATCTATTTAAAGAGTCACCACAATACATTAAAGGGTCTATTAAATACAATAAATTTGTAGAATGTCATGGGAAAAGCATTGTTGATGGTCACTTTGGTGTAATATCAAAAACATTAAAAGAGAAAGAAAATCAGCTTTATATTAAGAATATAAATTATATTGAAAATATTTTTGAGCAAGAAGAAAAAAGAAAAGAATTATATAAATCAGCGCTATCAGGCTCAAATATTTCTCAAAAGTCATTCTTTTATATTTATGAGAGAAAAGTTAGGCCTATAAGGAAAGAGCTCAAAGTTAGAAATCTGCACATTAATATTTCATATTTGATGAAAGATGGGAAGTTGTATACTTCACTTTTAACACTTGAAAGTTTCTCAGAATATTCTGAGATAACATATCATTTGAAATCATGTGATGATACCAGAGAAACAAAAATATCAGAAGATTCTAGTGGTGCATTAGGGCAAGTTCATGAAGTAGGGCAGCTTACTAGAGGGTGTATTTTAAATAGAGTTATCAGTCTTTCAAAAACAACAACCTTTTTTTCTGAAACAAACTAAGAATATTTATGATGAGCCAAAGATAGGGTAATAGCATTTATAGCTTTGGGGCTGCTATTACTCTCTCATGCAACTCATCATAAATATTTTTAGCTTGTTGTATGTAGTAGCACTTAAGATATTTCCAGCAATATTATAAGGTGCAATTTTCAATTCTAAAATTGATAAATTATTTTTTTTAAAAATCTAAGCCCAAGATTAATTAAAGATTTGACATTGATTGTATTTTAATCTTTCTGAATATTCTGAATATGAATAAGGTAATTAAGTTATAAAATAATCAGTCCAGCACTTAGGCATATCAAGAAAAATAATGACCCATATGTTTACTATGTGAGTTGGTGACAAAATACACCCAAGTGTTGCAACTGAACCAATGAGGATTCAGTATTTGGAATTGGGGAAGACAACAGTCCAATAGAAAGGACAGAATAATAAGAACAAGGTATCATTTATTGTAGAATATAGTGGTTAATATGCTATATGGGGAAAGCCACAAGGCCACAAGGGGGTGGCACGGTGGGGAGTTCCATGTAAGGTTTGGAGCCAAGGAATAATTTGTGCAGGGATCAGCAAGTTGAATCGGTAGCACTCCTAATTAGGATGAAGTACCTGCCATTTGGTTTTGCCATCAGATTAATCCATAATGTTAGACACGTCAAGGGGCAACTTGTTAAGCGCCCCCTGTGTATTGTGAGATATATTAGCAGGCAAGGCTGGAGACTTGGTCGCAACGCCCCCCTTGCCCCCTGCTTGTTGTCAGACACCAAGACCGGAGTCGGCGGAAGGTCTGGGAAGGTCTGCACAAATAACTTTTTATGGGGATGGCGCAGTAGGGGCGCAAGCAATCATGGTGAAGCTTCTTGGTGTTTCCTTGGGCATCTTCAAGTTGATAAGTGTGATTGTAATAGACTGCAGCTATCTTGAAGGGCCCTAGGTGGTTGGGTTCCAACTTGGCAGAATTGGGATTGAGGGTGTAGATGGGGTCACCTACGATGTATCTAGCTTTGAGGTGCTTTGTCCCTCCTGCAACCCGCTTGTGTTCAATTTCCTGGGCTTTGGCACGCCATTGGTCTAGGGATGGAGTTGTTACTAGGGGAGGCTTGTTGAGAACCTTGGACCATAGTTTTCCCTGTTCAACCCCTGTCAGACTGTTGGGTATTCCAAAGGCCAGGGTGCTAGGGCTGAACCCAGTGCCCCTGTTGACTCTTGCTTGCAGGATAAGTAGAGCAGTGGGCAGGTGTTCAGTCCATGTGGTGTTAGGGTGTTCTTGTGAGAGCTTGGCAATCAATTGAACCAGTGAGCCATTTAACTGTTCCATGCGTCCATTGGCTTGAGGATGATAGGGGGTTGTAACTATACGTTGGAGTGCGTTCTTGGCACAGTATGCCTTCATGACATGCCCAACAAGTTTGGGGCTGCCATCTGTGATGAGACGTTTGGGTTGCCCAAAGCGAGCCACAATTTCCTTGCCAATAAAGTGGGTGATAGTGGTAGCAGTGTGGTTGGTTGTGCCCAAGCCACTGGCCAGCAAGTGAAGTAGTCAATGGCAGTCATAATGTACTTCTTTCCCAGTCTGTCCTTGGGGAGTGGTCCCACAATGTCAAGGGCCCACTGCTCAAAGGGTTCCATGGCCTGGATGGGCAGGACAGACTTGGGGGTGGTGGTGGTGGTGCAGGTTTGGACATGTTCTTTTTGCACAACACGCACATTTTGAGGAGGTCCAAGATGTCTTAAAGCATGTGCAGCCACCAAACCTTCCTTTTCATAATCTCAAAGAGGTTACACCCTCTGATGTGACCCAGGGTTTGGTGGTAGTGCAATATTGTGTCCCCTTGTTGCGTGGTGGGAATGTAAGGCGTCTTCTCACCTGTCTCTGCCCAGCAGCAGACGTTGCCAGCATTGATAGTGAACTGAATTTTGTTGTCCTTTAATTTGGAGATGGTGACCAAGTTAAGGGCCTTGTAGCAAGTTGCCTCAGGGCAGAGGTAGAGCATGGGCTAATCTGGGTCCAAGCCATTGTCCCCAGTGATGGACACTACATAGAGTTCAAAAGGGCATCAGCCGTGACAAGTTCCTTTCCAGGCTTGTACTCAATGCACAACTGGTAAGGGGATAGACGCTCAACCCATCCTACTTGGCGGCGTGTCAAGTGAGACTGCATGTTGAAGTACTGAAGTGACTTGTGGTCCATTAGAACGCAGGGTGGGAAGGTAGCTCCTTCCAGGTAGCAGCGCCACTTCTCAAAACAGTGTACAATTGCTGCCAATTCTTTATTATGTATAGGGTGACTTTTTTCCTAGTCTTTAAGCTTCCTGGACTTGTATGTCACAGGGAGGAAGACACCATTGTCAGTTTCTCCCCTTAGCACACCCCCTATGGCCCTTTCAGAGGCATTGGTCTCAAGTTTGTACTGTCGGTTTTGATTGGGGAACTGCAGTACTGGTGCTGTTGTGAGCCTTTGCTTCAACGTCTCAAAGGTTTGATCTCTGGTGGGGGTCCAATGGAAGCGCTGTTTGGTATTGAGGAGCTCAGTGAGAGGTGCTCTTAGTTCCCCACAATTGGGAATGAACTTGTGTACGTAGGCAACCATGCCTAGGAATGTCCGCACCTGGCCCACATCAGTGGGGGGCAGCATGCTGGTGATTGCCTTGATTTTGGCAGGGTTGGGCTTTATCCCTTGGGCAGAGATGGTGTGCCTAAGGAATAGAAGCTCCAACTTGAGAAACTTGCATTTGGAGGGTTTAGCTTTTAGCTGGTTTTTCCAAAGGGTGTTGAGGACAGCACAGAGGTGTTGGAGGTGTGTGATTTGATCTTGACTGAAGACAATAATGTTGTTAAGGTACACAACCACACACTTTCCAATCAGTTCCTCAAAGGCTTTGTTCATCAACATGGCAAAGGTGGAGGGAGCATAGGTCATTCCAAAGTTCATGACACAACACTCAAACAACCCATAGCGCGTGCAGAAGGCAGTTTTTGCCTTGTCCCCTGGTGCAATGCGGACCTGGTTGTACCCCACAGTGAGATCAATCTTGCTAAAGACCTTTGCACCTGCAAGTGTATCAAACAGGTTGTCAATCAGCGGCAGGGGGTACTTTTTCTTAACCGTCACTTCATTTAGGGCACGGTAGTCTGTGATCAGGCAAAGGGACCTGTCCTTCTTAGCTACAAAGAAGACCGCCACCCCATATGGAGAGAGCGAGGGGAAAATGAAGCCCTTATTGAGCGCGTCCACAAGGTGTTGACAGAGGGTCTCATCTTCCTTTGGTGTAAGACAGTATAATGGTCGTGCTTTAGGTAACAATCCTTTAAGTTATACAGCGTGCTGGATCTCCTGGGGAGGAGGTAGTTGTTCAAGTGTCTCACTGAATACATTCTTGTACTCCTCAAGGAGTGCAGCGAGCGCTGGTGGGGGTGAGGAGGTCAAGGGAGGGACCACAGATGGTTCAGCACAGATAGCTTTGACTGAGCATTGGTTAAAGTCTAGTTCCCCCCTTGAAATTATACAAGCCTGTCTCTGTTATTCTGACAAACACAGTATCATGGAGTAACTTGCTCATTTCTACAGGGTAGATCCGGAATCCCACCCCATTTCTATTGAGGGTGATGACAGAAGTATCCCATTTAATGTAGGGACAGTTGTGCCAAAGCCAGTCAAGTCCAGCAATTACGTTGTGGCTGAGCCCTGTCATAATGGGCCCAGAGAGCTTAACCTGGACGTTCCCCATTCTCACAGAGAAGGGTACCGTCTCGTGGGTGATTGCAACTCTGTGGGAGTCAGCTACTTGTACTGCTTTGAGCCTGCTGGGCACTTGGTCTAATTGCTGAGAGTTGGCAAACGCCTGGTCCATCATAGTGTGGTTGGCCCCAGTATCCACCAGTAATTTGTGGGTGTTCCCACGGAAACAGAAGGGATAGGACAAGCATGTTACTTTATTTGAGGAGTGGCTTGCTTGCAATACGGGGTTGTCATTGTGGACCTGAAAGACGTCCAGGGTTTCAACTTTGTGGATGTTGTAGTCACAGGGATTTTTTGCAAGCAGGGATGGAGAGGATGGGTCAGGTGGGGTTGTAAGGCCTCTTGTTGCTACAACCCCCAGGCTTTTCCCTGATCCTCAATCTGCACTAGCTGAAGCTCCCCCTTGTGGGGGTGTTTAGTCCTATTATCCTGTTGAAAGGGCTGGCGGCGGCCTACTTGATTGTGGCCACTGCCAGGTGAGGTACATGGTTGAGATGGAGCGTCACTGATACAGCGGAAGCCCATTGAGGCCTGGTTGTTAGCCTCCACAATGGCCTTATAGCAGTTGTCAATGGAGGTGCAGCAACCTACGGGGACCCACTTACATATATGGAGTTTTAACCCATTGATGATGAGAGTGAGTAGCATTGCATTTCTGTTGGTCACAGCTTTGGGGGCAGTAGCAAGAGCTTGTTGCCAGGCGGCAAGGTACTCAGGAACAGAACCAGTTTGTTTGATTGCTAGAAGAGGAGTTCCCACAACAATGGGGGAGAAGGTTTTGCTATAGCGGGACTTGGCAGCATCCTGTAATACCGCCCATGTAACATCAAGTTCCTGGCTGGCCCAGTTGGTGAACCACACAGCGGCAGGCCCCGTGAGGCAGCCAGACACAGTGGCAACCCACATGGGCTCAGGAACCTGACAGATGTGAAGGCGGGTTTCAGTAGATTGGAGCCAACTGACAATGTCGGCCCCCTCTATGCCACCAGCAAAGGATTCCAGCTGAAGGTTGAGCATGCACTGGGACAGATTTGACTGGGGCAGGGTGACGCTGGCGTCACACTGCCCAAGGCAGAGCCAGTTGTACACACTGGTGAGAACTAGCTGGTCTTGATAGATGACGTACCTGTCAGGGATGTCCCCCTTGGGGATTGGCAGGAAGGTCTCTGGTTGGGGAGTAGCCATACAACCCGTACTCTGTCCTTTCTTGGGGGGAATTTTGTTTTAGGTAGGTTGTAAACCTACCACTGCTATCACTGTTGCAACTGAACCAATTAGGATTCAGTATTTGGAATTAGGGAAGACAACAGTCCAATAGAAAGGACAGAATAATAAGAACAAGGTATCATTTATTGTAGAATATAGTGGTTAATATACTATATGGGGAAAGCCACAAGGCCACAAGGGGGTGGTACAGTGGAGATTTCCATGTAAGGTTTGGAGCCAAGGAATAATTTGTGCGGGGATCAGCAAGTCAAATTGGTAACACTCTTAATTAGGATGAAGTATCTGCCATTTGATATTGCTATCAGATTAATCCATAACGTTAAACACGTCAAGGGGCAACTTGTTGAGCGCCCCCTGTGTATTGTGAGATACGTTAGCAGGCAAGGCTGGAGACTTGGTTGCAACACAAGCGTGGTGAGTCAAAACTCAACCCAAAACCAAAACACAATAGCAAATCACTATGTAAACAAAATCAATCAAATGTTGTGTGCAATGGATTGTAATCAAGAATGATACCAAGGTATCTAAAATAAGACACACAATCCAAGATATAAATTTTAAAAATATTGTTTTGGGTGCTTAATTTGGCGTAAAATCTAGGAAAACAAAAGAAATTATGTTGGGTATTCTAAATGGGTGTTATAAAACCAAAAACAACTAATTGAGAAATAAAAAATCTATAATTGGGATATGGGAGGAATATTAATCAAATATCCATATTCAGATAAAAACAAAAATTAAAAGTAAGGAGTGACTTAATTGAAATTTATTTTATTGAATTCTCAAAATGGAAGGAACACAACAACAGAGTGATAATGCACCCGTTGTGCACCACAGTTGTGGTTGCCCCTGCGGGTCAAAGAACAGAGTTAGTGCAACCCAAGTGCCTACTCAGGAAGGATATGAGAGAGCAAAGTTCAATAGTGACGCTGCACTGACACAGCTGGTTCAAGAAGAACACACTGCTAGGGTGCAGAGCATTGACCCTCAGGTCCCCAAGCTGACCCAAAAGCCCACTAAGGCTACCACAACAAAAACAGTTAGAAAAAATGAGTTAGAGCTTACTTTGTGTGTGTTTGACGCTGTGTACTGCCAAGAGTTGGTCCTGTCAGCCATGCTGGAGAAGCTTAAGCCTGTGCTTGACACTAGCTACAAGCCTTACATCAGTGATGGCAAACAAGAAGAGGACAAGGAGCATGAGTTTTACAGAACTGAGGAGGGACAGCTGGTGTTAAAAAGGTTGCAGCTTTCTACAACAAGGTACCCATGCCTTGAAAGCCTGTCACCAATCAGGATCCTGGCTCATCTGAACCCACAAAGCCCGCTTGGAAGCGCATTCCTGATATAAAGCACACCATTCTTCTACAGCTCATGCGGGAATCTGGTGACTACAAGGCGGCTGCAGCCCTTGTTGGAGTGGACCCCAAGTACGCCAGCAAGGCATTCAAAAAATCATCAATACTGGCCAAGTCCTTGCCATGGAGAAATACTTCGTGTTTCTACCATGCTCACCAAGGAGCACAAATGGGAAATCCACCAGTGGATAACCCGGGACTGTCATCTTGAACTGGCAAATATACAGGCCATGGTCAAATCTACTTTTGGGGTTGAGACCTCAATTTGCTTTTACTACCATCTGGTGAAGGGAATGCGCTTTTCCTGGAAAAAGCTCAGGGTATCTCCCTATAATAGAAACAGCCCAACCAATGTTGAGACCCAGAAAAAATACGCTAAGGCCTACACTGCCCTCAAAAACTAGGGGATAGTCAAATTTTACTATATTGATAAATATACATTTGCCTCGTCTATGCACAATGCATATGAGTATGTACCAAAAGGCTCCAATGACGGGGTAGCTTGGCTTGCTGCAGTCTGTGCCACAGCCTATTCAATGGTGGCTCTCCTTGGTCCAAAGGGGATTGAGATGTATCAAATGATATTGGGTTCTCACAATAGCCGTATCTTCTTGTCATTCCTCCAATTGGTCCAGAAGCACCTGAGGCGCACAAGCCCAGGCTTCACCAATGTAATAGTACTGGACAATGTTGGTCTCTACAAGGTGGTAGATATTCTTGCTGAATTTTCATCAATTGACACCAGCATTGCAGTGGGCCCCCAGCAATTGGCCACGGCAAATTTGCGCCTTCTTTTCCTCCCTGCCTATTTGCCCTTCCTAAATCCCATTGAGGAAGTTTTTGGGTGGCTCAAGCAAGTTGTCAAGTGAGGGACCCCAACTGGGACTGAGGACCTTTTTGATTTGCTGCAGGCTGGGATCCACACCCTCCCAGATGAGACTGTGGCCAAATTCTATGGCCACACTGATTCTTTCATCCCCGCATGCCTTGCCAAACAGCCAATCAATTAAAGGCTTAGTGTGTCCAACTTTTTTATATTATCTAATTTACTATTTAGGATTTATTAATTATTATTATATATTTAGAGGCTTCCAAGCCCACAATCACGTTCAGCAGGACCATCAATAAAGTTCAAAATTATTTATTTTATATTATTTTTTTAGAATGGTATCTGAGGCTATCCCAAACACTTGATACTGGATTATTCAAATATATTTATATCACTCTTATCAAATAAATATAAAAATGGATGTCAAAACTGCAGGCTCAACCAGCCAGCAATGTTCCAACCAAGCAGGTTTGTGACCTGCAATCCAATTATCCGGTCACCTAAAGCCAGACTAGGAAGTCAACTCAAATTACCAAATCCAACAACATGAACAGATGATGATCCTCTACGGTGGATACCTTGTTTTGGCGCTTGACTCATTATCAGGATCAAGCCACCCCCTTCTTCCATCCAACCATGTGATCACCAATCATGTTCCTGTTATCCATTGATTCACATGAACTATATAAGCACTATCTCCCAATAAAGATTATTATCTAGCTTCTAAATATTTTTCCCCGTGTAACTGCTAAAACAGCACAGTTACAACATGCAGTTAAAAAATTAAATTATAATGTACAAATTAGAAGTATATTTTATTAACATATACTATTATGCTTTTATGAAAACCTTCTCTGGGACTTATTTTGAAAAACTTGTTTGCTAAAATAAGAATTATAAAAATTATTTGTAATAAAAATAATCTAAAATGTAAATATATTTATCAGAAAGAGAGTTTTAAGGGCGCCTGTAATGGGTTCTTTGGTATGTACCCACCCAGCAATGAATGTGGCGCATAAACTCTACTGCCACACTGTAGACAGTGGATACACCCTGATTGAAATACTCCTGCCTGCTGGTGAAAGGCAGTAGGGTCAGGTGGGAGTGAAGCAGCAGCTTCTCTGGCAGGGCTGTAGAACCATAAATTCCAGCCAGGACCAGGGCGTCCTGAATTACATGATCAACCAAGTTGTATCCAGGGGACCTTCTTCCCATCTAGGGAGAGCCTGGCCTTGTCAATCCCAAGAAGGACCCCGTCCAGGTCCTCAATGTTTGCACCCATTCCAAAGTAGAAGAGATACCCAAGATAAACAGCAAGATGAAGCCTTTGTCCAGCAAAGGCTTCTGTAAACTCACAGAGTTTATTATACACAGTACTAATCTTCTTCTAGTGCTTGGTCTTGGCAAATATGAGCTCCGTTGCCAGAGGGACCCCTGTCTTATTAGCGCTCCAGGTCAGCCCAAAGTTGGTAAAGAGGATCTTGGTTTTCTTGATGGCTGTTGCGTATGCAACAGCCAATTTTCCCACCACGTGCCCAAAGTTCTCCAGCAGGTAAGAGAGTGTGTGCTCTACTGGGAAGCAGAAGCAAGCAGAAGCAAGCAGCCTAATGGGCCCAGTCTATCTCTGATATGTTCTTGAATGAGAGCGTTGCCAGGGCGTCCCAAACAAGCTCAATGGAGTTTACACAGTAAACTCCACTGAGGGATACCGGGTCCAGGAGGACCAGTTGGGCATCCTTGTAGGCAGTAACTGCCCACTCAGATGCCCCTTGCCATGTGTCAGCCTGGCTAACAACTCCCAGGAAATTGGGAAGGTACTGTGAATCCTATCCTCTAGCTCCTGAAAGACAGGGAGGGACAGAAACAGCTGCCTTGCCACATGATTGGTGTAGTTTGAGTAGAATATGGCAAGGACAAAAGGGACCAGGACCCGGCAGATTTTGCCATCTATGTTTTGTAAAAAAACAGGTAAGAATTTTGAATTTTTATTAATTTTGTTTTTTAGGTTATCTTCTTTTGTTTCCTCCTTGCCAGCGGCTTCATCAGGCTTAGCCATTCTTGGAGCAAGCAATTGCGCTGGCAATTCAGTGTCCTCTTTCCTGGCGCGCTTTGCTGGCTTGAGATGTGCATATATCTCAGGGTTATAAACCCAGACAGATGGCGCTGAGAGGGAAAAGAACTTAACCTGGAGGCCCTCAATCACTGTCTTCTGAATGTTGAGTAGGCGCTCAATTGTCTTAGGGGTGTCCAGTATAATGATCATTAGGGCCTTTGTTGACACCTTGTCTATTTTCCCCCTTCAAGGACGGCAGACTTCACTCTGTCTTTGACCTTGCGGTTGATTTCTTTGATCTCTGCAATTGCAGAGTCAAGGTCTTTAAGCAGCTTCTCCAATTCTCTCATTGATTTTTTACTAACCTTTCCATATGTTTTTATAGCTTTCACCCCAATAAAATCTGTATTATCCTGATACTATTGCCTCTTTGTTTATTCCTGTTTGTTTTCCCAATTACTACACTATCCCATCTTTTTATCTATTGTGTATATGTTTTATGCTTATCTCAATATGTGTTGTTTGCTTTGTGTTGACATTGTTTCCTTAATTGCCATATTATTTTGACACCCAAACACAGCCTCTTGTGAAAATATTAACAACAATTTGGTGATCAGCTAAATTTAAATTAGAGAATTATAAGTTTATTGTATTTAGATAAAGTTGTTGCTGATCTGAATTCAAAACCATAATGATAAACTTTAAGCCAATCAGGATCCAAGTGAGAAAGTGATTGTTATGACATAAAGGGTCATTCAATAATTCTTCAATGCATGTGCGCTATTTAATCTGATTAGCTGGGTGTTTTGCCATTGAGCGCCATTGTTGCTGTGGCAAGTTGATGGTGGACTAGTGCCTAATCAGCTGCTGGGTTAGCACTAGTCCATCAACAACTTGCCACAGCGGCAATGGCGCATAATGGCAAAACAACCAGCCAATCAGATTAATTAGTGCATATGCATTAAAGAATTATTGGATGTCCCTTTATGTCACAACAATCACTTTCTCACTTGGCTCCTGATTGGCTTAAAGTTTATCATTAAGGTTTTGAATTCAGATCAGCAACAACTTTATCTAAACACAATTAACCTATAATTTTACAATTCAAATTTGATGATCACCAAATTGTTGTTAATATTTTCACAAGGGGCTATGTTTGGGTACTAAAAATAACTGTGTTCTGGATCTAGATACACAGTATAGTAAATATATGATTTTATAGAAATAAACTGAACATAAAGAATAAAACTAACTATAAACAAAGAGAACACAAACAATCAAAATTAAAAATAAAGATAATATAAATAGAAAATGTTTGGCAACAGGAGTTTATTGGAGGAGGGAAGAGAAATTCCTAGTAGGTGGAATAGTATGGGAATAAAGGCGTTGAGACAGTGCTGGCCTGTGAGGTCTGGGATTGGGTGGGTGGGGCTGGAAGGTGGGGGGTAGTGGTGGTGGGGGTAGGAGTAAGAGGATTGCAAGTGATGGCTGCCATATAACGCTCATTATATTCCTTGTTTGTCATTGGCTTGATTGGCTGGTAGGTGGCTGTGGCACAGGGTGGGAGGCGCTTGCCTTTCTGTTATTGGTTGCCCATATTCACATGGAGAACCATCTGCGCAAACAAGTCAGCCATCATTTGGCAACCAAAGAGAGAATTGTGGTCAAGGACCCCAAGATAGAGGTTGTCAAAAGCCTCAGGGTGGCGCTCCTGGAGTGTATCTAATGTTAAAGAACACAACATCACCCAGATGGATGTCTGCATGGCTGACTGGGTACACAGAGGCCTGGTGCCCGCATCGCTGGATGGCCTTGAGGGTGGTGGAGCTACCCTCCATCTGGTGGCTCAAGAAAACACTGTGCTTGGAATTTGAGCCATCCCAGGAGTCAGTAATCCACCAAGGATGTGGCTGTACTTGTAGCCATCAGTGAAATCTTGGTTTGTCTGATAGTAGACAAAACCCTTGGCTGAAACAGCCAGAAACAGCCAGAAACACATCAATAAACATCCCCTTCTTGACCTTCTTCCTTCCTTTTTGTGTGGCGGCTCTTCCTTGGGCGCCAAAATTGTCAAAAGTTATTGATAGCTTATAGTATGAGACAAACATGACATCATCAGACAAACTTGTCAGGCATTTGAATAGGGTGGATTAAATGGCAGGATCATATGGGGAATCCTCACTGCCATCCCATTAGTTGCCAGCAACATTGGTCAACACACGGACTGACACCACTTTGCCATACATCCAGAGCCGCACCATGCGCTCAGATACCCAAATGCCATGGTGTGCAAGTTGCTTCCAGACCTGGGTCAGGGGAAGCTTGGGGTCCTGCTGCAGGAGGTCAAGAATTTTTTGGGTACATCTCAGTGATTTGGGACTTGGGGGCCTTCTTTGGCTTCTTGGCCATCCTGATCAGATTCCCCTTATTCATTAAGTTATTAAATTCCTGCATTATTGTGGCTTGGGTAAATTGCAATTGGGTTGCAATCTGATCCCAGGAAAGAACCTGCAGGTTCAAGCCACAATTTCCTGAAGAATTTGGGCGGTGATGATTCTTTGCTTGGGGCGCTGGGCCACAGGATCTGAAGCCTGATTGGCTGATGGGAGGCAGGTTGGCTGATGGCGGGAAGTTGTTCCAAATCAAGGTTGTCATCCTGATTGGTTAGTTGATGGACAGCTTGTGTGGGGGTGGGTGCAGGAGTGGGAGCAGAGCTAGACACTAAGTGACTATCAAACAAGTCAAAGCCATAGGGGTTGGTGGTTAGATACAGGTCAGCTTCCTTGTAACCTGCATCAAAGGCTTGGGTGTAAACGGGTGCTTCCACAATCCAAGCCTCACCTCCATTGAAGCTGGCTTGGCTGCTGCTGGCTTGGTTGCTGCCGCTGTCAGGATTTCTGGATATTGAATAATTAACAGATTCAACAAAATAACGTGGGCCAGCAGTTAATCACTCTTAGGAATGGTTTCAACAAATTAATGCGGGCCACAGGTTTTTGGAATCAATGGATTCAAATGATCAAATCATATCCTAGCAATTGAAAAAAATCCCTATTCTTAATTAATGAGCAAAACATACAGATATTGCACAATTAATTAGTACACCTCAACAACCACCTCAAACCTGCTTCTCATAATAATTACTATTCTAAACCTTAATTGAATCCTAGAACAAGAGGGCCATCATAAGAACAGTCATCTGCATTACATTTAGAAGAGTCCATCATGGAATGGGATGTCAGGAAAAACACTCTAAGATAAAAGGCTTTGGGACTATTGTATTGGAGTAGCTCTGATTAAGTGAAACAATCATCTCTGTGAACTAGTAGCCAACCACTGGCTAGCTAGCCCAGAAGTGGCCCAGGTAGACAGAAAGGATACCAATCTGTGAAAGATGTCAAGAAAGCCTTCCATTAAAACCACCCCAAAAAGGCAGGGCCTCCTGCTATGTTGTCCTAATGCTACTTCAGTCTATTCTAGCTTTGTGAGCTAACTTGGATAAAACATGGGCAGGTGGGCCGCCTTAGTGCCAGTCCATTAGAATAAAAGACTGATGATTCCTTATTGACTTGATGATTGATCCAAGTCTTATTTTCTTAACGTGATCCTCTCTTAAGTTTTATTAGTGGAGAGCAAAAGATGATACTGTTGTCATACAGTATAATTATCTATAGTAAAATATAGAGACAACAACTATGAACCTATATCCAGAAGTAGGAAGAACTGTCCCAAATCCTTCAGGCCTTGGGCCCTGTCAGACTTGCTACTTCTGATGACAAAAAATATTCCAGGCCAAAGGTTACACCAAAGTCACAGGTTCTCTGTACTTTCCTAATGTTAGAAGACTTAGGATATCAGCTGACAGATGATAAAATACCATGGTCCGCAATTTTCTGACAATATTCTTTAAATTAAAAACCAACTTATAGAACTAAGACTAAAAAGTACCAAGCTGTTTAGAAAAAAATATGTTTTTTAATATAGATGAAAATCAGTGTAAAATGTGAAATTGAAAACAGCCAATTCAGTAGATGGGCAAAATCACCTCATGCAGCAATTTAGTGTGTCAAGGTGCAAGTCCTTGGGTCTCATCCTGTTGAGTGGAGCACACTTAATTACTCCCTTTAGTGGGGGGTAAAACAAAAACTCAAAAACAGCCAATTCAAGATGTGGTGTTCTAGATGGTGTACTATCACATCATATGTAGAAACCAGCTATTACTCAGTGCCAAATTAATAGATGCTACTTTTATTGGATACTTAGAAGCCTAGCAGATTTTGAGATATTATTTTTTGCTATGGCGTAAAGACCCTTTTTAGTATATAAAATCATCAATGAATCATCTTAGTGATCAAAGCCATCTTTTAAAGATCTATCTAAAATAAAAAACTACCAAATTTTTTTGTTTTGTTTTATTTATATATAAAATATTGGCTCTTAAAGAATCTATATGAGAAATTTCAAAAGTTTTTATCAGTTATTTAAAATTTTATGAGCTTATAAAAAATGTGACTAAATTTAAAAAATCAATTTTGATTTTCTCACTTTTAATTTGAGGAACTTAATAAAACATAATAAAAAATATTAATTTTTAGCAAAAATTTAATATTTAGTAGACCTAGCTTTTTGGGTACCCTTTTGGATTTTGATTTGACTACTTTTTGATTTATGCACCCATTAAGAAACTATATGTAAATTTTTAAATACATTTACATAGTGTCAAAAATACAGGATTGACCCCAGCAAGGTTCCGCACAAGAGGATCTGTGACCCTCAAATCAACTTCCTCATGACTTGTAGCCAAATGCAGAAGTCAACTCAAATGACTAAATCAAGCAACAAGAACCAGTCCCAACCTGGCCCAGTGGTCAGCTTGATTTGGAGCTTCAATTATTACAAGGATCACAGCACCTCCTGCCCAATCCAACTGATTGCTTTTCACATCATGATCCTCTGAAAATGATTTTCTCAAACTATATAAGTCATATGTCAAATAGAGACAATTATCTAGTTTTCAAAAAATTTCCTCTGTGTAACTCTGCATATACAACACAGTTACAACATTGATAGCACAGGTAGGATTTGCATCCTACCTTTCCCTTCAAAATATCTCCTGTTCTCTGTACTCGCCATAGTTAACAAATATACAAAATAATCATGTCTGGGCTCTCCTTGAATTGGACGCCCTACACACCAGGAACTGATATACCAGAAAGACATATTCTCTACCAGACATGGTAATTCTAGTTCCCACCTCTAATGCCCTGTCAGTGCAGGGGTTTTTTCAGGCTCCCTCCTTCACACCTCAAACCAATGATGAGAGCAGCATGCCTGCCCATGTAGCCCAGAAATTTAACAGTGTTGCCTTGGAGTTATTTGCAGGAGCCAGTGACAACAATGTCACAATGTGAATCCAGTCTTCCCATAACAAGCTGATACAGATGGAGTGTCTAACCTGCTTCTGGATCACAGAGATCTATATTTACCTAGCCCACAACACAGGCACTTGATGCAATAAGTGCATGAGGACCACACAGAAAAGGACTAGGATAATTTCAAACAGGACTTCTTGGTGAGTTTTGCAATGAAGGACACAGCCCTCATGATCATACAACAGGTGAAGAACTCAACACAAACTGGTATGGTGAAAGAGTTAAAAAGGGCCTACTAGGAGCTGTGCCTACACACACATGCAGAAATGGCTTTTGATAACCCAGCTGCATACCTCATTTATTATGAAGCACTCATACCATACATAATAAGATACATCAACTTAGATCAAGAAACCAACCCCTAAATTTTTGTACTGCAAGGAAAAGAAGTCAGAAAAAACCTCTAACAAACTCCACAAGGTGCAGGCTGGGAAAAGAGAGAGACCTAGAGACTCTCATCCCCCAGGATAATCCTGCCATCCTCTACCTGTAAACAGCAAAAATAATAAGCATAAGGCATTCAATGGCCATAACAACAAGACCAATGACCAGTCTAATTGTACTTATTTTAGAGTTACTGCCATCCAGGGCAAATAGGATTAGGGAAAAGCCCAAGGAGAGCAATAAAAAAGACAAGCTCTCCCTGTCAACCTTCTTCCTTGCCCAAAAATGATTACTGTCCAGAGGATGTGGATTAATTCCCAATGATACAGGTCTCTTCAGGAGATCAAGTACTCTACACCATTTACAGACACCCCAATAAACTGATGGCTTATCCTTTTTGCTTTCAAAGCTACATATATTCAGCACTCTTGGACTCAGGCGCAGATTGTAACCTTTTCAACAGCAACTTTATGAAAAGGTTCAAGTTAGCTACTAATCATTCACAGATTAAAAGAGTAGTTTTAGATGATGATAATCACATTGTTGTTACCTGGGATTGTGGTGTTCCAGCTCATCAGTCATCATAACATGTCCTGGGCCAAAGCCAGGTGCCAACTGGAAGGGGATGTCATTCTCCAGATGGGGCAACTTCTTGGGTAAAGGCTTGTACCTGGCTTGCATGGCAGCAAATTCCTTGAGTACTTTTCCTATTACCAGCTAAGAATCTCCTCCAAACACCTTAATCTCTGCTGGAGCCAGATCATCCTGGGGTTGATACCAATCCTTGAAGAGTCTCTTGAACTCATATCCTATGAACTCCTTGCCTCTGGTGATCATCTCATGGTTTTTGGAAAATCTTTTTCACTCCTCCTCTGACGTTTTGCTGGTGGAAAATCTCCAGAAACTCTGGTAATAGACATCTTTTTCCCCTGAGCTAGGATAGAAATGTTATGTGATACATACATTGAGAACTATGCACAACCTGAGATAATGAATGGGGGTCAAGAGCAGTGTTTATTGAATTCAGAAGGAAGATCCCCTAGAAACCTTCTGCAGAATAGCCTGTTTTAAAAGGAAACATTTTGGGTTGCCAAGTATTTTAGTCCTTGTTTGTCTTCTTAGACTTCTTGCACTTGGTCTTGCGCTCCTTTTTCTTGGTCTTGTGGTCCTGCTCCACGTCTTGGAGTCCTTGTGCTGTGCTTTACGTCTTACTTTCTGACCTGTTGTTCCTGCGCTGCCTCACTCTTGGCCTTGTGCTCCTTCCTGGTGATCCTGTGTACCTGCTCCAATGTCTTGGGCTCCCTGTCTTGACTTATGGCTTTTGAAATCCATTATATACCCCTTATTTAAGGCTGTTTCCCTTTAAATAGCTCCTTGTTTCCTATGTTTTTCCTCTCTGACTTCCTGATTTTCAAAGCTTAAACTATCCAGTTGTTCCTGCTCTATAATAAATTAAACTTACTTACTTACCTCAGACAATCAGAGAGGACTTTTCCCTGTCAATCCCCTTATTTTTTAGGCCTTTCCCCTTCAGTTTAACCAATAGAAAATATTGATTAAACATGCTTTGTCCTTCAGCCAATCAGGCGTCCAGAATGGCCTGTTTTACCAAAACGTTTCTCTAGTTGACCTGCTCCTGACCTTGGTTTGAACCTGTTGTCCTCTTGCTCCAGAAAACCCATGGCTCTGCATTTCAAACAGTTTCCCCGTAATTCCTGTCACGTTTTGCCAGGTCAATTTGAGCATTTACACATATGTTTTACTTAATGGTTTTTTTACCTGAATTTCTTCAATGTTTTCTGTGTTTTCCTGCGTTTTTTCTCCCTTGGAAAAACTTGAAACCATCTGTTTCTTGCTTCACACTCCCTTCAATGCCCCAGCAAAATCCCAGCCTTTGTCCCCAGAGTTTCCCTGTGCCATTCACCAGTTTCTCTTTCTTTCCACTTTAATCAATCCTTTAATAAATTCTTTTATGAGTTTTTGTTAGTTCATTTTACTTCTTTTTACTCAAGTTTGTTATTTTATTTATCTCTTTTTATCTCTTTTATTATTTTTCCTAATTCTTTTATTTCTTTTATATCTTTAAATCTTTTCCTGTTTCTTATTCCTCTTTCTTTTTCTGTTCTTTATTTTTCTTATTATTTTCTGTTTCCAACCTCTTCTGCTAGTATTTAACTACCTCTTTTACTCCTTCTGGTTGATACTCACCTCAATTATCTTTCCTCATTTCCACTAGTCTCCATAAGTCAACACCTTAGACTCAGACAATAAGTCTCCACAAGTAAATCAACTTAGACTTGTCCCCCATCAGTGACCTACACTTTAGGCCATCAGTACAGACACTTCTCATGTCTTGCCACTGTTTTTACTCACTCAAGTGTTTAGTTTGAGCTTCCAGGTGAAAAGTAACTAGCTTAACTTCACAGAACCCTCTAAATGATCAAGTTCTGCAGCTGTTTCTCCAGACAGCCACCTCAATGATGATTCTGGCCACATCCAATCCTGTCTAATAGCTTCAAAATTTCTCAAAATTACTTGAAAATCACAGGAAGAAACTTTACTGCTCCATCTTAGGTAAAGTTGTTCAACTGCACCTCCTTTACAGCTGGTCCCAAGATCCCAGAGCTCCTCCAGTGCATCTCTTTCCAGCTAGCCAGGCCCTTATCCCCATCCATTGCATGAAACCATGTCCGCCTTGCTCTCTCTCCTTGGCTTGAATCTTTCACCTCTCTTGACTAAAACCTACATACATCAACAAACTAACCAACATTTACCTGTTTCTAGGCATTTAATCTTTATTGTGGCCAAATCTGCCCTTGCCTGCAATAATGCTCCCATGTGGATTTTCACAGGGAGACTCCCCCTTTTCCATCACACTAGAGAACTTCCACTCCACCACCCAAGGACCTGTCATAAAATTTTCTCACTTTGATGTGGTACTTGGCTTGGACTGGTTGAGAAGAAGAAAATCCCCACATTGAATGTGCCACCTTGGTTTTGACCATTAAACAGGAAGGCATCAATCAACAAATTTACCCAGATACTGTGGACCAGCTTTTAAGAGATCAAATGTTTGTGCGCATAACAGAGACATAAGAAAAGAAAGACAACCTTAAAGAAAATGACTGGTACTCCTGTCAATACAAAGTCATACCCTTTATAGACAAACAAGACACTATCACACCACAAGACCAAGAAATAGTAGCCTAACACCCAGAAATCTTCAAGGAAGCCCTACCAGGGCTTCCCCCAGTGTTGTGCCCTGCCCCAAAGGGCAGGCTTCTTTACTTTAAGTTTACATTAATGGTTTGATCTATTCTCTTTTTTAAATAGAGTTTAAATTGAAATGTTAATATTTTCTTAATTTAAATTGATTACCTTTGTTTTACGCTCAATTCACACTTTGAGTTGCTTTTTTGCTCTCTTTTTAGTATTAATATAATATCCTACTTTAAAGAGAAGATTAGGACTGATTTTTGCTTACTTTACACACTTTGGGTTAAGTAAGCGCCCACTCTCTCCTTCTCTGCTGTTGCAGATATGCGGGTAGATCTTCTGGGCTTCCTGTTTTAACTGTTCTCTTCTTACTTCATACTCCTGGTTTCCAGACTGCTCCTGCTTCTTGGCTTTCTTCCCCCTTTGCCTATTTTTTCTAACAGCAACACTGTTCTCTTATAAATAAAGATCTTCAGAAGAATAGGCTTTAAGCCAAAATTCTAAGTGATTTCTTCCCTTCAATTATTTTATCAATTTTCAACTTTTTAAAACTTACAAATTTAAGAACTTTACTTTTTATTTTTTTAGGATTAGTTAGAAGTAACACTTTTTTCTTAGTTCAATATGGAAGATGTTAAACACAAGCATTAGGCTTAGTGTATCCATTCCTTTCATTTAAAGAACCTTTCAATAGTTATATGGATCAATTTGCTGATGGAGAATATCCTAATATCAATATTCCTTTAGTAACTAATAGATTATTACTAAACACTTTATTTTATCTTCTTTGTTTGAGGTTTTTAAACTCTATTACACTTTTTGTAACTCAATACAAGTTTTTAGCCAGGTTTTGTAAAGTTATGTTACAAACTGTTTCTACCTTTTTGTATCTCTTAAACCTTGATCCAAAAACTTTACACGCCTTATTTTACAACCTTGCACCATTATGGGCAAGACCTTACACCCAGAAAGCACATAAAGAACTCTATAAAAATCAAAGGAATAGTACTAAAAGCACACCCTATCTACCACCTCACCCCAAACAAGGATGATGCACTCTTTCCCTAACTTAAGGAGGTCCTAAAAATGACCTCATAAGAATGTCACAATCTCCCTTTGGAGCTTCTATATTTGTGGCAAAGAAGGATGAGTCCCCAAGACTAGTCACATACTACAGAGCTCTGGATGAAGTCACTATCAGAAACTGGTACCTGTTACCACTCATTGATGATATTTTTGATGTGCTGGGTGGTGCAATCTTTTTTCTCCAACTCAGACTTGACAGCTGGATACAACCAGATATAAATAAAAAAGAAGATATCCTAAAAATTGCCTTCCAAACTAAGCACAGGTCATACAAGTGTTTTTCTTAATTTTAGAATGACCAATGAACCATCAACCTTTGTCACATTCATGAACAAGATGTTTGCTCCAAACATTGGGAAGCATGCACTTGTATATTTATACAACATTATTGTCTATAGCCCAACCTTAGAGCAACACCATGAGGACTTGGAAGGAGTGTTTGCTATCCTGGCGCCACACAAACTGCTAGCCAAGCCATCAAAACGCCAGTTTTACCATGAACAGCTACTTTTCCTGGGACATATAGTGTCCAAGGATGGCATCAAGCCCAATGAATAAAAGATTCAAGCCATCTGCAAGATGTCTCCCCTAAGGACAAAGAAGAGCTCAGAATGTTCCTGGGGATGATAGCCTACATACATCAATTTGTTCCAGACTGTGGTATGCTAACAGTGTCTTTGTCTGTCATCACAGGAGTCAAGTATAAGTTTGTATGGACTCCTTATCAAGACCTCTTCTTTTGCTGTCTCAAGGAGAAAATGGTGTCAGCCCCCATTCTGCAATACCCCAAGAGAGACGTGGACTACCAAATAGAAACTGACACCTCAGATGCATTTATAGAAGGCGTACTTTGGATCAAGACTGTCATTAGAGGATTCCTGCCAGTGGTGTACAAGTCCCACAAATTAACAGACAGCAAATATCATTAACTCATTCACAACAAGGAACTCCTTGCTATTGTAAACTGCCTAGTAAAATGAAGCTGCTATATTGAGAGACAAGAAGACTTTACAGCTCTCACAGACCATAAATCCCTTATATATTTCAAGACACAAGAAAGCCTCTCTCACAGGAAAGTACACTAGATAGTGTTATTTAGAGATTTGACATGAACATCCAGTAAAAGCCTGGGCCAGAATTAGTTACTGCTGATGCCTTATCACAACTCTATGTTCAAGCCTCAGGGGACAGAATGGGTTGGATCATGATTGGCTGCTCCTGGTATTATAAACCAAGGACAAAGGCTTCCCCCGGGCACCAAAAATATAACACATGATACAGTCATCAAGAACAAACACCTTATTGCTGCCATCTATGGAATGTTGCACTGCAGGATGTCAGGCAGGGTAACAATTCTCTATGCTCCTAAAAGTCAAATAGCGGACATAATCTTACATTTTCACATAGATTTTAGTCACACCAAGAGTAGGAAACTATATGAGTTCTTGAAGCACAAAGTATGGTGGCTTACCTTATACAGGGACATACACAAAGTACTTGAGCAATGTGAGGTTTGGAAGAAGTTTTCCAAGAGCAACATATCCCTCAAGTCAGTACTACTCATCTAAACAAAGTTGCTTTTCAAAGTACAGGCACTAGAAATTATAGGTTTTATGCCAGGAAAGGGCAACAAAAAGAAGTGTATAATTGCTAGGCAATTGCTCTGTCCAAGGACAGATATAAAATTAAATATAATAAATCAATTAAATATATTTTATTGTATTTTTAGGCTTGGAGTACTTATCAAAATTTTAATTAGGTTTTTATTTAAGTGCTTTATTAAAAATTAATTTCAATTATATTACTTTAAATTTAAATCAAAATTGTATATTCCAAGTATAATTAAAAACTAAACCTAAATAAATATACTATAACTATTAAGTTTAGTAAAACTAAAAAATTATTTTAAAATTTAGTATTTGGTTTTTTAAACCCCTTCAAAAGATAGAGCTGATATGTGGATTAAAAATAAGTTATTGGACATTAAGATCAGCTTAGTATTCACAGAGATAAGTTGTTTTTAGTTTTATGTGTTTTTATAGCAAATTTAAATGAACCAAATTACTTATATGCCTTTGATTTTGATGTGAGCCCAATTCCAGCATTTACTATATATCTGAGAATCTAGAACAGCCAGAGCTATTATGTTTGGTGTCATTTTGATTATAATTGTCTGAAAATATATTTATGTTCTTTAAATTTCTTGAAAATCATTTTGCTTAATCTTAATATCATTAAAGCTTGTTTACTCCAATGATATCACTATTTGGATGAATGAATAGTAAGCAAGGTTTACTCTGAAACAATATGCAGCTACTTGGATCAGCTGATGCATCCAAGTGAAATAGTCTATTATTTTACTTTGGAATAGATGGTTTTTAATTTCCAAGCCAATTATACTGTACTTAAACTAAAATCTATGTATCTTTCAATTCAATGTTTTTAAAACTGATCATTCTCTCTTTTCATCAGTCAATTCAATCCTCAGCAAAGTTTAAATATACAATCATATAAAATGATCTTAAACAATTGCTGCTTCCTTTCTAATTTTAATCCACTCATTCTAGAGTTGGATAATCTATACATATAAACCTCTTTGATATGGCTGTATGAGGTTAGCTACTATTTTAAAAATTAAGTAATTAGATACAAATTTATTTTGGTTTGAGTGGCCTATATTCCCAGTTCAACATAGTTTAGATCATACTCCACTAATTTTAATCTTCATACTTTCAAAGATGCATGTAAGGAATTGAATGTAAGGATGAACCAGATTGAGCTTTTGGCTTAATATTCAATTTTTTATCTATATATTATAGAAGAATAAAATCATTCAAATCCCTTACAGCTTGAGCCCACTTGAGGCAACATTACAGACAGACATAGTCACTTTTATATATTTTAATTACTATTGACTTTGACACACAATGGTCAGTAACACAGACTGTAAAATACCACACTAGTAACAATGTACATAAGTTCATAGGCAAGAAAATCATCAGCAAATTTAGAAAGCCAGAATTGTTGATTAAAGATAGGGGCAAAAAATTAACCTCTGACAACAATAATGTATACCTCATCAAGTAGAGTGTGAAACATACATTAACCACTCCCTACCACCCCCAGGATAATGGCAGAGTCAAAAAATTAAATGAAAGCTTAGTGCAAGCCCTTGATAAGCTCACTCACAGAAGCCCTGAGGATTGGCAAAAGCAGTTAGCAACCACCCTTTTTGTGTGCTGTACCTGAGTGAAAGAATCAACTGGGAAGAGCCTTTTTGAACTAATTTATGGAAAACAGTCAAACATTGTTCAAGTCCTCACAGGGCCAAAGTTGTAAATGCCCAGCAAGGTTTCTGTTGAGTTGTGCTTTATTATTTGAAATAATAAAAACTCAGGCAAAAGCATTAAATACGTAAGAGATTTGTTTCTGGCTTTAAGCCTATTTGATCTGAGTATGAGTAATAAATATCTTTCTAGCAAATGGAAGATGTGCATCAAAGATTCAATGACAAAATTAATGAGCAAAAATTAACTTATTTTATTTAAGAAAAGGGCATTCAATTTTATACCCAAAGTGTTGTAACTGTGCTGTTTTAGCAGAGTTATACAGGGAAAAATATTTAGAAGATGGATAATAGTCTTTATTGTGAGATAGTGATTATATAGTTCATGTGAATCAAGGATAACAGGAAAATGATTGGTGATCACACAACTGGATGGAAGAAGGGGGTGGCTTGATCCTGGTAATGAGTCAAGCACCAAAACAAGGTATCCACCATTAGGGATATCATCTGTTCATGTTGTTGGATTTGGTAATTTGAGTTGACTTCCTAGTCTGGCTTTGAGTGACCAGATAATTGGATTGCAGGTCACAAACCCGCTTGGTTGGAACCTTGTTGGTGGGTTGAGCCTGCGGTTTTAACACCCCCCCCCAGCTGAAGGTTGGCCTCCTCTGGGGGCAGGTTGTCAGGGAGGTTGTCAGGAGCCCGGGCACCATATTGAACTAGTTGCTGTTCTGTGGCAGGCAGGGCGGTTTCTTGTTGTTTCTGTCTCACTTTGCAGGGTTGTAGGCAATCATGGTGTAGGGTCTTGTCTTGCTTACGTTTGCCAAGCCCTTTCACAAGGTAAGTGTTATTGTTGTTTACCTTCAGAATGATTGCTGGCCCCACTTTTTAAGATTGTAACTTGCTCTTGTCAGCATTCATGACCCATACTTCATCCCCAACTTCATGTTTATTGCAGATGGGGAAAAATGTCTTTTGCAGGCGTTCTTTATCTTTTGATGCTTGCTCGCTGTTAGCCTCTATTACTTGAGGGTCTGAGTGTGGAGGGACTTCACTTGGAATTTCAAGTTTAGGTCCTGTCAATGCTTGAATGATATTTGGCTGTATGCTGTATACCAGTTCAAATGGGCTTTTTCAGGTGGATATGTTCACTTGGATTTGATACACAAGTAGTGCAGTTGGTAGCTGCTTATACCAGTCTTCAGGTCTCCCGGCAATGAGTTTGGCTAAGGCTTGCACAAGGCTACCGTTAAGTTGCTCCACACGTCCATTGGCCTGTGGATGGTATTGTGTAGTCACAGTGTGCTTGACCCCGTTTTTGGTGAGGTATACATTGGTGTCTTCAGAGGTCAATTCTTTGCCTCCATTGGTTATCAGGAGTTCTGGCTTTCCGAACTTGCTGATTATCTCTTTGCCAATAAATTGTCAAACATCATTGCCGGCGTGTGCCTTCACTGCTTGGGCTACTGGTCATCTCATTGCAAAGTCAATGGCAGTGATGATGTATTTCTTGTCATTGTGTTTTCCTGGCATGGGACCAACAATGTTGAGAGCCCATACTTTGAAAGGTAGTTGTGTGCAAATTGGAAGTACTGACTTTGGCAGGGTTTCACTTTTGGCAAACTTTTTGCACACCTCACATTGGTCTAGAACCTCCTGGACATTGCGGTTTAAGGTTTTCCACCAGGCTTTATGTTTTAGAAACTCATATAGGTTTTGGCTCTTGGTATGTCCAAGGTCTCTGTGATAGCGTAGGATGGTGTCAACTTGCTGATGCGTGGGGATGTAGGGAATGGTTGTGCCGTCAGTCATTTTTCTATGAAGAGTCCCATATACGTCAGCAAAGAGGTGTTCATTCTTGATGACCGTTTCTTTTGCTATGTTGGTGGTGCCAGGGGGGAACCCTCTGTCCTTTGTTTGTAGCACTAAGAGAGGCCAGTCTGGGTCAAGCCCATTCTCTCCTCTTGAATCACAGAATACAGGCGGGATAGGGCATCTGCCATGGCAAGCTCGGCCCCAGGATTGTACTGGATGAGCATGTTAAATCTCTCTGTTAGTTCCATCCACCGCGCTTGGCGGCGCAACAGATTTGCTTGAGTTTTGAAATAGATGAGTGACTTGTGATTGGTTAACACTGTGAATTCTTCCTGGTGTTCCAGGTAACAACGCCATTTGACTAGGCAGTGCACAATAGCCAGCAGTTCTTTGTCATGGATAGGGTATTGACACTTGCCATCTGTCAATTTTTGCAATTCATAGGCTACAGGAAGGAGGTTGCTGTCACTATTTTTGATTTTTAGGACTCCCCCAATGGATGCATCTGAGGCGTTGGTTTCCATTTGGTACTCCCCATCACGTTTGGGGTATTGCAGGATGGGAGCTGTTGTGAGCTTCTCTTTGAGGCGTCTAAAACAGAGGTCATGTTGGGGGGTCCACACAAACTTGGACTTGGCGCCTGTTATGGTGGACAAGGGGGCAGTCAAGACGCCACAGTCAGGTATGAAATGCTGTACATAGGCCACCATTCCCAAGAAGGTGCAGAGTTCTGACTTATCCTTGGGTGGTGGCATCTTGCAGATGGCCTGTATCTTTCGACTGTCGGATTTGATGCCATCCTTTGAGACTATGTGTCCCAAGAAGGGTAGTTGCTCACGGAAGAACTGGCACTCAGAGGGCTTGGCAAACATTTTTTGTTGTGCCAAGGTAGCAAAGACTGCCTCTAGGTCTTTGTGGTGTTGTTCCACTGAGGGGCTGTAGACAATAATTTTGTCTAAGTACACCAGGGAGTGCTTGCCTATGTGGGGCGCAAACACTTTGTTCATGAAGGTTACAAAGTGGATGGGGCATTGGTCATGCCAAAGTTGAGTACCACATATTTTTAGGAACCATATTTAGTGCAGAAGGCTGTTTTTGGAATGTATTCCTCCTTGATACAAATATGATTATAGCCTGCAGTTAGATTGATATTAGAGAAGACTGTGGCTCCTCCCAAGGCATTGAAGAGGTTGTCAATCATTGGCAGTGGGTAACAATTCTTAATGGTAACTTTGTTCAGGGCGCGGTAGTCTGTGACCAGATGTAAGGTACCGTCCTTCTTAGCCACAAAGAATACAGCAGCCCCAAAGGGAGACTGTGAGGGGCAGATAAGTCCTTTTTCCAATGTCTCCTTGAGATAGGCGCATAAGGCGTTGTCTTCATTTGGGGTCAGCCTGTAGATGGAGCGCGCCTTGGGTAAAGCCCCCTTGAGTTGCATGGAGTGCTGAATATGCTTCTCAGGGGGCAGCCAAGGTAGCGCTTCCTTAAAGATTTATGGATGGTGGGCCACAATGTTGCGGACCTGAGGCGTGGAGGTATCCTGGTGGTCTTTGAAGTGTATGATCTTGTACTGGCAGAAATCCCAGCCAATTGACTTCAGGTCTTTCTTTTTGTCCTGGGTCTTTGTGATATATACACAGACGTGGTTGCGTAGCAGATGGTCCACAGAGTCAGGGTAGATCTGGTGGTTGACACCTTCACGCTTGATGGTCAGCACTGAGGTTGCCCAATCTACATGGGGGTTGTTCTTTTGTAATCAGTCTAGCCCCAGTACAATGTCAAACTTAGGAAAGTTAATGACGGGACCTTGGATGGTGGAGTGAAGGTTCTCAAGTATGACAGAGAAGGGGGCAGTTTCCTTTGTCACGGCAATGTGGTGTTTGTCAGCCAGGACCACATTTTTAATCTGCAAAGGATTAGTGGCCAGCTTGAAATTATCCACAAGGCTACTGTTGACTAGGGTTTGGTCTGCGCCCAAGTCCAGGAGTGCTGAGCCTGTGTAACTGCAAAAGCAAAAAGGATAGGACATCAATTTATTGGGATGTCTGGCAATGGTGTACAGTACTGGGTCTTCTGAGGGCACTTGGATTTTTGGAAATTGGTCTACGTCCTTGGGTCAGTATTCATCATTGGGCAAGTCAGGAGTTGCGTAGGGAGAGCTTGGCTTGCTTAGTGCTCTCCCTGGGCATTTTCCTCATCTTGGTTTCCTTGCGTGGTGGTGATACGGAAATGAGTACAGTTTGACTGTCCATTGTTTCCATTTCCATGCCCATTTGAACCCGTGAGTTTGTGATTGGCGTTGTTCCCATTGTCTCCAGGGGGAGGTCAAGAGGAGCGCCCGCCTGGATGGGAATCCTTGGGTCTTTCTTGTTTCCCAGTTTGTGCCTTGTGCAGTGCGTTAGATGTCTGCTCTGCTTTTTCCAGTTCCCAGTACAGGCTTTGCAGGTTGGTCACCTGATCCAGGTTCACATATATCATCACGTGCAACTTAAGAGCATCATAGTACATGAGGTGTGTGGCTGGGGTGTCAAAGGCCATGTCAGATGGTGCATAAAGACGGAGCTCCTTGTAGGCGCAGGTGAGTTCTTTTACGGTGCCTGTCTGGGTCAGGTTCTTCACTTGGCAAATGATCATGAGCGCTGTATATTTAAGCACAAATCTTGCCAGGAAGTCTTGCTTAAAGGTATCCCAGTTCTTGTTGGTGTGCTCTTCATGCCACTTGTTGCACCAGGTGCCAGCGTCATGGGTCAGGCAAATGGAAATTTCTGCAATCCAAAATTGCTGTGTGCATTCCATCTGAGCCAGCTTGCTCTGGGCGGACTGGATCCATGCGGCAGTGTTGTTGTTAGCCCCAGAAAAAGGTTCCAAGGCGGCGCTTTGTAGTCTCTGAGCTACATAGGCAGGCATGGTGGTTTTTTCAGCTGGTTGGGGCATCAAGGAGGGTGCCTGGGAGAAACTTTTTGCAGACATGGCGTTGAAGGCAGGTAGCAGGATTACCGTGTTTTGGTATAGGAAAAACCATCAGGTATCTTGGCACCAGGTGTGTATGGTGACCAGTCTGCTGGGAGGCCAGACATAATTCTGTCAAGGATTTGTTGGCCGCGGCGTGTGCAGGCAACCAGCAGAATTTTTTAAGATAAGGTAGGATAGAGAACCTACTTCTGCTACCAATGTTGTAACTGTGCTGTTTTAGCAGAGTTACATTGGGAAAAATATTTAGAAGATGTATAATAGTCTTTATTGTGAGATAGTGATTATATAGTTCATATGAATCAAGGATAACAGGAACATGATTGGTGATCACATGGCTGGATGGAAGAAGGGGGTGTCTTTCTGGTAATGAGTCAAGCACCAAAACAAGGTATCCACAGTAGAGGATTGTCATCTGTTCATGTTGTTGGATTTGGTAATTTGAGTTGACTTCCTAGTCTGGCTTTGAGTGACCAGATAATTGGATTGTGGGTCACAAACCTGCTTGGTTGGAACCTTGCTGGCGGGTCAAGCCTGCGGTTTAAACAAAAGGTTCAATTCTAGTGGCCTTAGTGGACATACTTTAAGTAGCAGGAGGATGATAATAATTCAGAAGGTTCATATATTGATGTCAACTCATATTTGAATCAAGAGAACTCTACAGGTCAAAGTGAAAACAAAGGCTTTTGCATGAATCAATCAGAAACTACCATTCAATAGGACAATCAGAACCCCTAGTGAATTCAAATTCATAACCAATCCTGCCTCAAGATTAGACTCGGGGGGATGATAGGCGCAGAAGAACTTGGCATGGACCAAGCAAAAGGACAGTCAGAGGAATTAATCTTTAATTTTTACTCAGGATCTCACTTGAAGTTCACAGTCAGAGGGCCAATCCAAAGGAAATCAAGCTTGTGGGCGCAGCTGCCTGTCTGATGTTGATAATAGAGGGCCTGATCTCTACTTTTGAATCCAGAGACAGGGACACAAGATTCATTGAAAGGGGATATTTCTATGGTTTTGGTCTTGTAGGCGGAGGCATAGGCAGTTGTCTGGATGTCTATAACCTTATTGACTAGCTCTTTAATTAGTTGTTCAGGATCAAGCACAGCCTCTAGCTTGACTAACGTATGTTCCAAGGTTGAGGGGGTAGTGGCTTTCCGCCCATGCAGCATTGCAAATAGGGAGAAACCAGTAGTATGGTGTTTAATCAGGTGGTAAGCAAAAAGGGAAGCTGGTAGGTATAAGTGCCAATTATAGATATATTAATGATTTAAATTGTGCATGATATGTGAGAATTGGGGAGCAGGTTATAAAGAACAAAACTTTGCTCTCAACCACAACAAATCACAGTTTCAGCAACAACCAAAAGGTTGTCACTAAAAATTCCTGGGAGGCCAAAGGGGGGAGGAATTAGCTGAACACTAAAAGCATTAGGCAAAACCAAATGGCTAGATTAGACTAACAAATTTTGAACTTTATTGGAGTAGAGAATGATGAAGCAAGGTCTTTTACAACTCTTGCATTTATTTAAAGGAAGGGGATGAAATTTGGGTGGGAAGTTGAATATAAAAACCAATCAACCAATGATATGAGGGAATATGAATGCATTTCTTGAGGCAGGAAAATCTGGACAAATTCAAATGAAAAAAATCAAAGAAAAACCAACTCAACTAAAATTGAGGAACCTGTCTTGAATGCAGTTACCACTGCTCTTGGCTGCTCTTGCACATGATATTTAACCAGAGGTGTCTCTTAGGTGAGTTAAGTGGGGGCATCATCAAATTAATTATGCAAGTGATAGTGTGAGGACCTTTCTTGGATTTTTTTATAAATCTTTGGATGAATATCCAGTCAGAATTTGGCAGAGATCCCCAAGCATTTGGTGAGGATTGGCTTAGAGGCCCAAGGGGGAGGCATAACTTTACATGATAGAGATAAGAGTGGAATTAGTATGCTCTACAGTACAATTGATGGATGGGTTGTAAGGTGTGGCAAGGGATTAATGGGTACCCATGGCTTTCACCAGTGAAGTTACCAATCAAGCGTTGAAAAAAGGTCCCATTATCAGAAAAGAGAATCTGAGAATAGCCATAGCAGTAGAACACGTCTTGAAGTAAAAAAATGGCTGTGGTCTTTGCAGTAATGTATTTGATGCCCTAGCCTATATCCATTTGCTGAAATGATCTACTGCAATGAGGATAAATTGACTTCCAGAGCAAGAGCAAGGGAGGGGACCTGTAGTGTCCACAATGACTGTGTGAAAGGTGTGTTTGGGTAACACTAAATTGAACTTGTGCTGGTTGAGATGAGGACATTGTAGTTGAAATTCATGACAGGAGGCCATAAAATAAGGGATTGGTATGTGCATGTTTTCCTAGTAGTAATGTTTAACCAACCAATCATAAATCTTGGCTATCTCAGCATGCCCAGTGTCTAGATTATCCTGCAACACAATTGATACCAATAAGCTTGGACAGATGTAAGGTAGATATCTAGATCCAAATTTATTGAACAGTTGATTATTCCTAACTACAGTGTCTATCAACAACTTCTGTAGGGCCAGGAAAATATCTTCAGGTTCAGATTACCACACAGTAGGGTAGCCTATGAGCTTGTACAATCAATCAGCTTCATCTGAGTGTAGAGATAGGATAGGCATCCTGGAAAAATCATTAGCGCTCTGGTGTTAGACTCCAAGAAAGTAAGTCACAGTGAAATTATATCCTTGCAACTGTAAGGCCCAGTGTGCTAGTTGTCCTTCAGGTTCTTTTAACTGTTGGAGACAACAAAGGGAAAAGTGATCAGTGACCATCATAAAATGTATATCATAGATGTAGTGACAGAATTGTTTAACTTCATGTAGCACTGCTAAACAATCCTTTTTGGTAACACTATAGTTCTTCTCATGTTTGTTGAAGATGCAAGAGGAATAAGCAACATGATGGTCTACCCCCTCATTGTCTAGTTGTGCCAAGATGGCCCCTACGGCAACCTTACTAACATCTGTGTACAGGATGCATTCTCTGTTATAGTTGGGGTATACCAGTATGGGAGCTTCTTTGAGTTTCTGCTTTAAAGCGCCAAAGGATTGTTGCTGGTTCTTGGTTCACTTGAAAGGTATGCCTCTAAGCAACCAAAATAATAGTTCACTAAGCTCCACAAATTCATGGATGAATTTTCAATAATAACCCATCATCCCTAGAAAAAATTGTACCTCTCAAAGGTTGCTAGGGGGCCACATGTTGTTGATAGCATTCAACTTATTGATCATAGATTGAATCCCTATTTGTGTAACCTCATGTCCCAGAAACTCTAAACAGTCCCTGAAGAAGGAGCATTTGGATGGCTTAAGCTTGAGGCCAGCTTCTTGTATCTTGAGAAACACAGACTTCAGGTGATCCAAGTGCTCAGTGAAGATGTCACTGAAAAATGTGATATTGTCTAAGTACACCAACACACAGTAAAGATTAAAATTGCAGAGGATAGAATCCATAGCTTGTTGGTAAGTAGCAGGAGCGTTACACAATTCATGAGGCATGCAAGTGGGCTCAAAAAGACCCTCAGAGGTGATTAGAACAGCCTTTTCTCTATCTTCAGGAGACAGATCTACTTGTAAATATCATGAAGCAAGATCCATAGGAGAGAAGAACTTAGAGCCTCCTAGTTGATTTAGAGCATCATCAATTTGAGGCAGAGGTCAAGAATTATTCTTAGTGAGAGAGTTGAGTTGTCTGTGGTCCATCACAATACAATGTCCATCATATTTCTTCTTCAGGATCAACAATTGCAAAGCCCAGGGACTCTGAGAGGGGGCTAGCAACCTGGCATCCAAAATATGTTTTAATTCTTTAGAGACCTGAGTGTCCTCAACTATGCTTTGGCAATACGGCTTTGATCTAAAAGGAAGAGCAACATCTTATTAATTTGATGTATGACTCATTTGGCCAGTCCATATTTTTTGGGAGCCTGGACAAAGATATATAAAAAATAGTCTAGAAGATTTAACACTTCAATTTTCTGGACTGGGGTCAGTTTCAGGAAATCTTAAGCAGAAAAGAGAGACAAGACTTGCAGCTCAGCTTCTGATAAGGCAAGATCACTGAATTCCCAAAGGAGTGGTGAGAATGAACAGCTGGGGCACTTAAAAGACAACTGTTTCCAAGTATCTTCCCTTTAGTAACTTGCATTGGAGTAGCAGTCAAGTTAGCTAATAGCACCTGGACAGGTTCCTTATAAGTAATATCCAAAATTCCAGGACATAGGAAGGGATCATTTTGTCCCAAAGACTCAGGAGTGTACAATTCCATGAGTGTATTGGCAGGCAATTTATAGGAAACCTGAGAGTCTACTATCTCCTGCAACCCAGGAGGGATAGAGAATGCATGGAGAGCCAATAGGGGGACTCCATCTGGTGCAGGAAAAAATGATGGTGGGGATTTGAGATTCAAGGAGTGCATCCTAAACTTCAAAGAGAAAATTCCTGTAGGATATTCTAATACACTACTCTTTAACTGCTTTTCTGGCAGGCAAACAGGCTCTTCAAATATAAGGGGAATATTATAATTCAAGAGAGATAAGAATCCTTCCTTGAGATTAATAATGCCATTATATTCTTAGAGGAACTGAGTACCAATAAGGAGATCATAGATTTCATTCTCCAAGACTATCACAGGGGAAGATAAGAGTAAATTGAAAAATGAGAGCAGAATAAGCTCCAATGGTGCAAGTGATAGACAACCCAGCAGTACCATAAGATTTGTTATAGGTGAGTTCAGGAGCAAGCTTGAGATTTTCAATTAGATTGGAAGAAACCACACTGACAGGGGATCCTGTGTCTAGTATGACGTTAAACTTCACTTTATTAATAGCTACTTTGACCCAGGTGTGTCCTTTCCAAAGGGAGGTATGGTGGATAGGATCTCTTTGGATGCGGCAAGCTCCTTTTCTCACTTCCTTAGAGTACATCAAAGATCTGGGATTTTCTTGCACACTAACTGTACAGTTAAGGATATTTTTATATTTTGGAATATAGATTCTGATCATTTTTCAGCTTTAGCTGAGGATTAAACCACACAGGAGCATAGCTGGCTTGGGAAAGGTAGGGACAAGCAAGCATTTTGCATGTATTGGTGGAGCCAGATATTACTTGGATAGTGGTAGTTTTTCCTGGGCGCAACTTTTAATAAACAGTAATTGTCTCAGGAACTGATAGCATAGAATATTAATGCCCATCAGGCTCATTATCTTCTGACTCATCAGATTTTAGGTCAACAGGTAAGTCAATGAAGAGATGTAGGATATACAATGTAGAAGGTGAGGCTTCAGAACTAGGATTGGTAGAGGGGGTGGTGAGAGCAGCAATGGGAGGAGAATGAGAAGAAGAATCAACAGAGAATATCTCTGCCTCTAAGTTACTGGGCTTTACCCGCTTGGCTTCTAGGATGAGCATCTTCTATCTTTGGGCTCATATATACTAAGGAGTGATAGCTCACTATACCAAAATTGTGGCACACTTGACATTTAGGCTGACCATTATTTTTAAGTATCATAATTTGAGGAGAGCAGCAATTGTAATTAGAGGAAAAAGAGTGCATCTTTTTTAACTATAGTACTGATATTCATCAAATGCATGTCTTGAACGAGAGTCTTGATCTCCTTCATGGACTTAGCATAGGCTTATGAGCCTTAAAGTGCAAGCACAACAATTGATTGGCTTTAAGGGCATTATTACAGGTGGTGTAGGCTTTATTAACAGTGAGCTAACAGATATTAATTAGTTGTTACCCTCCATGTAGAAGCAATCAGCAAAATCAGCCAGAGCCATCTTGGGTTTAAAAGGAATGTGCATAAAAGTGTCCTTCTTACCTTATAAGCTCAAGCCACTACCAAGATATTCAATTACCATCTCCTTCTTTATACCCAAGCAGTGATGTTAAATAGCTCAGGAACCACACCCTCTTGACACATTGGATGGAGGCAAGTCTGGATATGCTCCTTCTTAAGCCTTTCAGATTCTTGATGTATGGAAGTCTCATAGATGACAAGGAAGGCAGAAATAGTTGAGGTTTTTGGGTCAAACACCTGTTTGAAAGACAGTGTGATGATCCACATGTAAACAGTTTTGCAGGCAAGGGTTGATTTGGCTTCAAATAAAGATGCTATGCTAGAGAGTAACAATGTGTTAGTAGCTAATTGCAGGTAGAGGCCTAGTAGGGAATGAAGGCTACTAGAGAAGGTAAGGCCTGGCTAGTAGGTGATAAAGACTACTGGGAGGCAAAGTTTGGTCTCCACCAAGAAGAAGATATTGGCTGCTGTGGGCTAGAGGTCTTCACCTAGCAGGGAACTGTGGTTGCTTGGGGTGAAGAATGAGATAGCTCAGCAGAGAACTTTGTCTGTTTGAGGTGGGGAATGTTTTGGACCCCTGGCGGGTAGTGCAAGCTGCCAGGGAGGTGAAAAGCTCTGAGGGCTCTACATACCCTGATACGCTTACAGGAGGCCTGTGAGCAAGCATCCTACCTAACAGACTGGTAGGGTGTACTTGTTTATGCCCCTATGGGAGCTTTGGGGAGAACCCAGAGTGAGCATTGGAGGGTATAAATTTTCTTAGAGGTGTCATCAAGGCAGTTTTCTTGGGGAAGCAGCTGCAGAGCTTGGTGTGATCAGGCCTCTGGGAAGTAGAGCTGATTACTCTGCAACTGAAAGCCCAGACTTAATCACCTGGGTGAGTGAAAACAATGACATAGGCTTTGAGGATCTATGGTTGGATGGCCTAAGTAAAATGCCACTTGCAAGAGTCCAGTCAAACACCAGTTCAATGTAGACTTATGCCTGGGTCTACAGGTTCTGGTAATGAGGGGTGAGATAAATAACCAAGGTGGTTCACAGAATAAGCAGAGAAGACTAGTGAGAGGGACTGTTTGATCACAGTGAAGACTAGTTGAGGGACTGTTGGTTCATATTGAAGTTTGGAACCAAAATGGTTCATTGTGCAGGTGAAACCAAGGTGGTTCCTAGTAAGGATAAGCTGAAGGGCTCAAGGATCATGATGCAGGAATAGCCAAAAGACTGATGAAGTTGTTTGAATACTGGAAAGGAGCTGTTTTGTGCACTAAGATGGACTGATTGCTGGTTAACTGAAGAGCTGAGAGATTTGGCTGGAGAATTGGTTGAATGACCAGAAGATGTGAGTGCAGGACCAGGAGATGACTTGTAAGGACTAGCCAGACTGGATGCAGAGGATGGAAAAACTGATTTTGGTGTCTTTAAAGAAGAAATATGAATAGAAAGAAGCAGTTAATAATAATTAAATGCTGCCTAAATATGTTAGAAAATAATCAAATATCATATGTACATAAAGAAAGAGGAGGAAAAATGGTTTACAGTATGTTAAAACTGTAAATTTATTAAGTGAAAATTGAGCCAGAAAGGAGCAAGAAAGAGGCCAGAAACAGGACAGAGAAACTGTAAAGGCAAAAGAGCAAATTTTGCTGAGAACAACTAAGAGAGGCAAAAGGGTGAGTAGCAAGCGGGTTCAAAGTTGCAAAACGTTGAGAAAAACACAGGGAAACACAGAGAAATGTTGTAAAATTGAGGGGTCAAAAGTTGCTTAAGTAAAACATATGCGGAAGCACTCAAGATTTGCCAGGGAAACATGATGGGAATTACAGTAAAACCGTTTGAAACACAGAGAAGTTGTTTACCTGGAGCAAGACAGCCTCAGGTTTGAACCAGGATCAAGGACAGGTCATCTGGGGAAACCTTTTTGGCAAAACTGTTGAATCAAGGTGTATGATTGGCTGTGAGCCAAAGTTTATTTGATCAGTGTTTTGAGGGCTTTAACTTAAGAGTTAAAGCCTAAAAAATGAGGAGCAGAAGCAGAAAATTAGGGCTTTCATTGGCTGAAGTAAGATTAAAGGTTTAATTTATTATAGGAGAAGGAAAACAGGATAGTTTAAGCATTGAAGAACCAAAGTTCTAAGAGAGATTTTTGGTCTGAAACAAGGGGCTATAAAAGGGAGAGCTATCTGAGACTCTTCAGGGACTAGATCAAGTGGATTACAAAGGCCACAGAAGCTACAGAAGGAGAAAAAGACCAAGGATAGAAAGCCAGAGCTAGAACAGACCGCAGAAGCCTAAGATTGGAGCATAGGAGTCCCCAACCAAGGTGCAGGAGCCCAAGACCAAAGCGCAGGAGCCCAAGACCAAGGAGCAGGAGCCCAAAGACCAAGTAAAAGGAGTCCAAGAGATTTTTAAAGGACTCCAAGTATTGGCACCACCCCTTTATTATCCCCTATCCCAAGGCTATATATCAGAAGGTTTCTAAGGGGGTCTTCCTCCTGACTGTGAATAAAGCGCCTATTACGACCCCTATCCAAATTTCCCGTGTAAAGAGAGAATATAAGTCCCATGAGTCAATTACCCCATATTTTCTATCCTAGTCCAGGGGATGAGGAGTTCTATTGCCTAAGATGCAGGAAGTTTTCCTCTAGTAAATCTGCCCAGGAGGAGTGGGAAAAGGTGATGAGGCATTTGGAAATGACAAATAGAGAAAGAGAGTTCATTGGGGGAGAGTTTGTGAGACTATTAAAGGATTGTTATTGGCCTACAGAAGGGTTGGCTCCTGCTGAAGTGCAAGTCTATGGTGGAGAGGCTTGCTTAGTGATTGGGAAAAACTGGATGAGTTTGCCCTTATGCAAGCCAAGTATAAGCTCCTCACCAATTGTTCACCACTGTTGGAGAATAACAACTCCTCTAAGCCGGTCCCTGGCTACAACCCAGGACACACTTTGGGGACTGGTGATCAGGAGCCCCGCAAGAGCCCAACGTGGGGATCTTTCTCCAGCAGTGTGGAAGGATTGGTAGAGCACTTGGATAAGGAGTTATTGAAAGGGGACTATATAATGATCTCCAAAATGGCCCCATTTAACGGTAAAGGGAGTGAGGCCAAGAATTTCCTGAGAGAGTTTAAAAACCAGAGTAAACTTATGTTATGGTCTGAGAAACTTTGTTGGTTCATCATGATCATGGAACCAGAGGCAAGCCAATGGTTTGAACAAACAAACTGGACTTTGTGGAAAGAGGTGGAACAGTCCTTCCAAGATGAGTTTGAGGAAAGAGTAATCCCAAGCAAGGCATACAGCAAGGCATGTCTTCTCAAACAGGGGCAAGCTGAGACCTTACAGGCATTTGTGAGGAGGTTTGAAAGTTGGATTCTGTACATGGAGGGAGAAATTAGACTACCATCAATAATTGATGGATTTATGCAGGCCATTAAACCCAAAATTTCCTGGGCAGCCTCACAGATGGACTGTTGGAATATGAGCTGGTCAAAGGTGGTGTGGGAATTAGCAGAAATAGAAAGGCGCCTACCAAAAGGGGTTGTGGACAGAAGAGCCATGCTAGGGATGGTCACAATGGCTAGGAAAACTGAACCTCAGAGGAACCAGGCTAGGGGACATTTGGACACCACCAGAAGCTTTGATCAACAAAGTGAGGGAGTCTTTTGGGATTGTTGTCTTGCGCCAGATTATGAAGGATGCTGGGTGTGTGGAAGAAGAGGGCACACCACTAGTCATTGCTTTAAGCGCCATTCACTGGTAAAATATGAGGGAAAAGGACATCAGGAATAGAGGCCGTGGGGTTTATTCCTGATAGAGCTTTAAGACCGCAAGGATTAGGAACAGGTGCCAATAGTGTGGCAGTCCCTGCCAAAATGGTTGCCCAAAAGATTGTCTGGAGCTATGGACTCAAACCTACCGTTGAGTTGCCAGTTTGGAAAAAGTCTGGAGGGCTGGACCAGGTGCAGGAGAGGAGCAAGAATGAAGGAGAGACCAGGAAAGTCCTTGACTCAGAAGATCTGACCGAGAGGCCTATGATTAAGGCACGCGCAGGGAAGGTCCCTGGGCCTACAGAATCAGGAAGTTGGTGTCAAGAGAGTGCTAGGATTGAGGAACCCTCAAGGCCTAGGGAAGGACCAGAGGGTGAGCCAGAGGAGCCCTCTAGGATAACAGACAGTGGAACTGCCTCATGGATTGTGGATGTGCGCATTGGGAAACGCAGTGACAGTACTTTGCAATGGGAACCGGTCAGAGTGCAGCTGGAGTTGGCCCAAGAGGACAGGTTTGCAGCCAGAAGACAGTTGGCATAGCACTTTACTGCTGCCTTGGTGGCTCAACCATTTAAATGATCAGGAACTGGGGTGATTATCCTAGATGTGTTGATTGGTAGAAAACAGGCCAAAGCAATTTATAATCCAGGCTGTGTAGGAATCATAATATCAAAGTGGTTTGTCTGGAGGAATAAGCTGGTGACAGACAAGACTTTGACCATGATCATTCTAGGAGCTGAGGGAGCAAGCACTGTGGATCAAAGTGTCTTCAACCAGGTACAGGTGGAATGGGAGGAAACCTCAGTAAATCTTCCGGCCTGGTACTTCCATTGGTCGGGTTTGATTGTCTCCTGGGGATGTCTTGGATTTGAGCGGTTGGTGCAAATTTGAACATTGACAAGGGTTGCATCCGGTACCAGGGAAAGGAATACACATATCAGTCCTTATCTATACCTGCCCCGGAGGAGAGCACAGGACAAGTAGCCCTATACTCCTATAATCAAGTAGTGATCCCTCTGCAAACGTTTGGGAGAATTGAAGTGGTCCCCTTCAGCCAAGGACAGTGGGGAGGGATGCAGGTGGTAGCCCTAGCAGAAAACGTAGTAGCAGAAGTCCCAATGTATCAGCCTAGCTGGATTACAGGGGAAGTGGACAATTGGAAAGTGTGGAATGCCTGAGTCTCAGAAATTAGCATTGTGCCTGGACAAAGGATTGGCAAGTGGATACCTGCTGTGAAAGAAAGTGTTAAGCCCAATAAAGAGATAGCTCCCTATTCCTATTTCTTGTTGCCCTTCCTAGAGTTGACACATTTGATCCCAGCAGGGTGTCCCTTGGCCAATGAGTTTGGTTTGCTGTTGCACAAGTGGGCTCAATTCTTCTTGGTGGACAAATATGATGTGGGCTGAACCAGACCAGAGTACAAAATCAAGCTCTTAACAGGAAAACCATACAAATATTATGTGCCACAACGGTCTCCTGCCGCCATTGCTGCAATAAGAGAGGAGGTGAAAAAGATGTTGAGGGCAGACTTGATTGAAGAAAGCTGTAGTCCCTACTCTGCGCCCATGGTATGTGTCCCAAAACCAGATGGAAATATTTGAGTATGCATTGACTTCCGCATGATCAACAATGATGTGATAAATGATGCCTATCCTATGCATAGGATTGAGAATCAGTTGGATGCCATGACAGGATGTTGATACTTTACTACCCTGGACTTGACCAAAGGGTACCATCAACTGACAATTGCAAAGGAGTCACAAGAAGTGATGGCTTTTAGTACGCCAGACGGTCTCTACCAGTGGAAGGTCCTGTCATTGGAAATGAAGATGTCTGGAGCAGTGTTTCAACAAGTAATGGACCAAGTCTTCAAAGGATTGCAACCCAGGATAGTAGTGGTGTACATTGACAATGTCACAGTCTTTTTGCCTACATTGGAGCAGCACACCAAAGACTTAGAGCAGGTGTTTGCCAGGATCTATTAAGCAGGGCTGAAGGTTAGTTACACAAAGTGCAAGCTGGCGCAGGAGGAGATACTGGTGCTAGGGCACCACATTTTAGGGAATGGAATCCGTCCAAATGAGCAAAAGGTGGCAGCAATTGCCCAGATGAAGGCCCCAAGTACCATCAAAGGGGTGAAGTCATTTATGGGAGTCCTCATGTTTTTTCAAAGGTTCATCCTGGATCTGGCCATCCTTGCAGAACCATTGTGGTTGCTTTGTAGAAAGAAGACTTTGTTCATCTGGGGAGGAGCCCAGCAGGAGGCGTTTGAGGTGCTGAAGAAGAGGTTGATGGAGGCGCCAGTGCTTAGGTTGCCAAGATGGGATCTTCCTTTTTCAATAGAGACTGATGCAAGAAGAATTGGGTTGGGGGCTCTGTTAACACAGACAGAGGATGACCAGGTATGGCCAGTTGCCTATGCGTCAAGAATTATGCAGGATGCCAAGACAAGATACTCCGCCACTGAGAGAGAAGGACTGATTGTGGTTTGGGCGGTGGACAAATTCAAGCTGTATGTGATGGGATTGCCATTTGTTGTGATAACCAACCATGCCCCATTGAAGGCTTTGAGGACCAAGGCCAACCTGGTAGGACGCCTGCTGAGATATGCAGAGAGATTGGCTTCTTATGACTACAATGTGGTGTATTGGCAGGGGAAGGATAATGTGGTGGAAGATCTACTGTCCAGAGCCATGGTGGGTATTCAGGGGGGAGGACCTTGAAGATGTAGAGGGCCAAGTGGAAGTTGTACGCCAAAACAAGCGGTTTGTTGTACCTAGATACTAGGAACAGGTGGTTTGAGACATTCACGTCCGGTTTGGTGGGCATTTCCGGTTTCAGAAGTTGATGGGAGAGGTACAAAGCAGATACTACTGGACAAAGTTATACCAAACAGTGGAGAAGGTGCTAAAAAATGCCTTCAATGTGCCAGATACTTCATGGGTGTCAGGAAGTATCCGTTGCAACCCATGGAAGCGTTGTATCTGTTTGAGAAGGTGGCTTTAGATACAGGTCATGTTACAATGGCAAGTGGATGGAAGGAGTATTTCTTAGTGGCAGTGGATTTCTTCACAAATTGGATTGAGGTGAAGGCAGTGCAACGCAAGAATGGGTACCAGATTGCCACCTTCATTGAGGAGTGCCTAATCCTGAGACATGGGTGCCCAGAAAGGATTATATCAGATCAGGGGCCGCCATATGCTAGCCAGGAGGTGAAAGAAATGTGTGAAAAATGGAATGTGCTACATAGCTTTGCACCTACCCATCACCCAGAGTCCAACAGGTTGGTAGAGAGGACCATAGGAACCCTGAAGAGGGCCACCAAGAGTATTGCAGATGGAGCTCTGACAAATTGGAGAACTCATATGGCCCATGCAGTGATGGTGTACCAATTAATGTCCCACACAAGTACTTTTTTCAGTCTTTTTAAGATGTTGTATGGAAGGGAGGCTCTGATCAGTGACAAAGTAGGGCACTCAAGCTATCAGACATGGGAGGATCATGCTGAGGCTGTGGAGGCTCACGCAAAACTGATTTGGGAGGTGTATGCTCAAGCAAGAGAGAAGGCGTGGCAGGTGCAGTTTGTACGCCAGTCCAAGTGGAATGCACAGAACAGGTTCAGACTGAACCCAATGTTCAAGGAAGGGGATTTGATGTGGTTTGATCATTGCAGGCTGTTAAAGACCACGCAGTGTGGGTTGCAGAGGTGGATTGGTCCTTTTCAGATAAGTGGTGTCTCTCCAGGGCCCAATTTCCAATTGAGGGGAATCAGCAAGGTGATGGGTTGCAAACTGGAAAGAGTTCACCCACAGTTCTTGAAGAGGTTTGAAGGCCAAATGCCCTTGCGCCTGGGTTAGTCTGAGAAGATAGAAGCTATCTTGGGGAGGAGCTATGTGGTGATTCATATGTGTGCTGTTTTGCAGGCAAGGGCTAATTTGGCTTCAAATAAAGACAATATGCTGAAGAGTGACAATGTGTGGCTAGCTGGTGATAATGTAAACTAGTAGGTAACATAGGGCTGCTAGGGGTAAGTAAGGTGAGCCTAGTAGGTAACATAGGACTACTAGGGTAAGTAAGGCCTGCCTGGTAGGTAACATAGGACTACCAGGGGCAGATGTTGCCTCCACCCAGCAGAAGATATTGGCTGCTTTGGGGCTAAAGTGCTTCACCCCGCAGGAAAACTGTGGCTGCAAAAAGGAAAAGCTGAAATAGCAAGCAGGGAACTTTGTCTGTCTGGGGAGAGTAGGTTTTGGACCCCTGGCAGGTAATGCGGGCTGCCAGGAAGGGGAAGAGCTCTGAGGGCTCCATGTACCCTAATACACTTACAGGAGATCTGTGAGCAAGCACCTTACCTAACAGACTGGTAGGGTGTCCTTGTTTATGCCCCTATGGAAGCTTTGGGGAAACCCAAGGTGAGAATTGGAGGGTATAGATTTTCTCAGGGGTGTCATCAAGGCGGCTTACTTGGGGAAGCAAGCTGCAGAACTTGGTGTAATCAGGCCTCTGGAAAGTAGAGCTGATTACTCTGCAACTGAAAGCCCAGACTTAATCACCTGGGTGAGTAAAGACAACGCATAGACATTAATCTATGGTTGAATGGCCTAAGTGGACTGCCACTTGCAAGGGCCCAGTCAAACACCAGTTCAATGTAGACTCATGCCTGGGTCTACGAGTTATGCTAATGGGGGCTGAGATAAAAAATGAGGTGGTTCACAGAATCAACAGAGAAAACTAGCAAGAGGCACTGTTTGATCACAGTAAAGGCTAGTTGATGGACTGTTAATTCATATTGAATGGAATGAACCAATATGGTTCAGTGTGTAGAAGGAACAAAGAAGGTTACTAGTGAGGATTTGTTAAGGAAATGGTTGAGGATAAGTGGAAGGACAAGAAGATTATGATGCAGGACTAGCTGATCATAGAGCAGGATGGCCAAAGAACCAGAAGTTGGTGCTTAAGAACTGAAGAGCTGAGAGGGTGTCTAGCTGGACTGGATGGAGAGGCTGGAAGAGCTGGTTTTAGTAACTTTTGAGAAGAAATTCAGATAAAAAAAGCAGTTAAAGAATAATTAAATACTGCCTGATTATGATTAAAAAGGATTGAAAATCATATAATTAAAAAGAAAGAGAAGGAAAAAACATATAGTTTGTTAGAACTATATGTCATTTTAAAAAAAGAAGGAGTGAGAAGGAAATAGGCCAGAAAGAAGCTGGAAGAAGAATAGAGAAACTTTAAGGGCAAAAGAGAAAATTTTGCCAAGAACGACTAGGAAAACAAAAGAACAAGCAGCAGGCAGGTTCAAAGTTGTAAAACGTTGAGAGAAACATGGAGAAACATTGAAAAATCAAAGGGTCAAAATTTGCCTAAGTAAAACATATGTGGAAGAGCTCAAGATTTGCCAGGGAAACATGATGGGAATTACGGCAAAACCGTTCAAAACGCAGAGAAGTTGTTTACCTGGAGTGAGACAGCCTCAGGTTTGAACCAGGGTCAAGGAAAGGTTATCCAGGGAAACATTTTCAGCAAAACTGTTGAATTGGAGCATATGATTGGCTGAAAGCCAAAGTTTATTTGATCAGTGTTTTGAGGGCTTTAACTTAAGAGTTAAAGCCTAAAAAATGAGGAGCAAAATCATAAAATTCAGGGCTTTCATTGGCTGAAGTAATTTTTAAAGTTTAATATATTATAGAGAGAAAGAAACTGGATAGTTTAAGCTTTTGAAAACCAGAGTTCTGAGAGAGATTTTTGGTCTGAAACATGGGGCTATAAAAGGGAGAGCTATCTGAGACTCAGCAGGGACTGGATCAAGTGGATTACAAAGGCCACAGAAGCTACAGAAGGAGCAAACAACCAAGGATAGAAAGCCAGAGCTAGAACAGAATACAGAAGCCTAAGATTAGAACACAGGAGTCCACAACCAAGGTGCAGGAGCCCAAGACCAAGTACAAGGAGTCCAAGAGATTGTTAAAGGACTCCAAGTATTGGCACAACCCTTTTATCATCCCCTATCCCAAGGCTATATATCAAAAAGTTTCTAAGGGGATCTTCCTTCTGACTGTGAATAAAGCGCCTATTACGGCCCCTATTCAAATTTCCTGTGTAAAGAGAGAATATATTCCCATGAGTCAATTACCCCATATTTTCTATCCTAGCCCAGGGGATGAGGAGTCCTATTGCCTAGGATGCAGGAAGTTTGCCTCTAGTAAATCTGCCCAGGAGGAGCGGGAGAAGGGGACAAGGCATTTGAAAATGACAAAAAGAGGAAGTGAGCTCATTGGAGGAGAGTTTGTGAGACTATTACAAAATTGGTATTGGCCTACAGAAGTATTGGCTCCTGCTGAAGTGCAAGTCTACGGTGGAGAGGCTTGCTTAGTGATTGGGAAAAACTGGAGGAGTTTGCCCTAATGCAAGCCAAGTATAAGCTCCTCACCAACCATTCACCACTATTGGGGAATTAAAACTCCTCTAAGCTGTCCCTGGCTACAACCCAGGACACACTTTGGGGACTGGTGACCAGGAGCCCCACAGTCATCACTTCAAAAACAAAGAAGCTCAACACAAACAGAACCCAATCAGAAACCAGCTGGTCAATGAGTTTCCCTCTGTATTTCAAGAAACACTACCCAGGTTGCCCCTGATTGGGGCATACAACACAAGATTGACCTAAAAGGTAGCGTACCTAAAGCACAATTCATCTAATACCTCATCCCACAGGAAGAGTACGCCCTGAAGGCTTACCTTGACAAAGCACTTGAGAAAGGTCTCATCAGACCCTCAAAATCACCCTTTGGTGCCGCTGTCTTCTTTGTGGCAAAGAAAGATAGAGGCCTCTTCCTGGTCACCAACTACAGAGCCTTCATTGAGTTCACAATAAAAAACAGCTATTTCCTGCCCCTAATTGATGGCCTTTTTGATGCCCTGGGGGGTCCCAAATCTTCACAAAAATTGATTTGACAGCAGGATATTACCAAATTTTCATGAAAGCTGAAGACATTCCAAAGACTGCATTTCAAATAAAATATGGTTCCTTTGAATGTGTTGTCCTCAATTTTGCATGACAACCTCTCCCAGTACCTTTGTAACCTTCATTAATGAAGTATTCAAGGAACACATTGGGATAATAGCAATCATCTACCTGAAAAACATCATTGTTTACAGTCCCAACCTGCAACAACACTGGGAAGACATCTGCGCAGTCCTCTGTACCCTGCAGGAAAACCAACTGATTACTAATCCGTCCAAATGTGAGTTCTTCTCAACTGAACTTCCATTCCTTGGCCATATCATCAGCAAGGACGGTATCAAACCGGATCCAGACAAAATACACACTATAACTGAGATGCCAGCCCCAAGGAATAAGAGCAAACTCTGCACTTTCCTTGAAATGGTAGCCTATGTACGCAGGTTCATCCCTGACTGGGGCGCCCTGACAGCCCTCTTATCAGCCATCACTGGGAAAACAACCAAGTTTGTCTGGACACCCTTATGAGATCAACATTTCCGCCAACTGAAAGAACGCATGGTTACTGCCCCATCCTGCAATACACAAACTGTGAGGGTATCTATGAGCTAAAAACCAACACCTCTGATTATGACATAGGAGGAGTCCTCTGTATTCAAACGGCCCAAAAGGTCTTCCTTCCTATGGCATATGAATCAAGGAAGCTATCAGAAAGCAAACAAAGATACTCCATACACAATAAAGAATTAATTGCCATCATACATTGCCTCATGAAATGGCAATGCTATCTAGAAGGAGCTCAGACGTTCAAAGTACTCACTGACCACAAGTTGTTGATATTCTTTAAAACACAACAACACCTGTCAAGAAGACAAGCCAAATGGATGAGTCTCATATAGAGATACCCCATGCAAATTGAATACAAGCCAGGCAGAGAGATGCTTACTGCAGACGCCCTATCAAGGCTATACAATAAACACATCCTCCTCACCAAAGACAACCCCAACTGGCCCATGTTAATCATGGGGAATCTCCAGGAAGAGTTCCCACCTGGCACACCAATGGACATCCAAGAGAAAGTCCTCAAGAACAAACATCTGTTCAAAAACGTATATGGTACCCTTCACCAAATACTTCAAAATGGTGACACTGTACCCTACGTTCTGTCAACACAAAAGATTGACACAATCCTCCGTTATCACAGAGACTTGGGACACACCTGTAGCAGAAGCTTGCATGAATATCTCAAGACCTGCTACTGGTGGCCCAATATGCTAGATGATATCAGAGAAGTACTGGAACAATTCAAAGTCTGTGAGAAGTATGTCCAAACCAAAGTTCCACCCAAGTCAGTAGTACCTGTATCCATCACACAATCCTTCAAGGTATGGTCGTTTGATATCATGGGACCTATGCCCGGTGAAAGCAAAGGCAAGAAGTACATCATCACAGCCATTGACTATGCAATCAGATGGCCCGTAGCACAAGCCACAAAAGAGCACAAAGGCAATGGCGTGAGACAATTCATTGGCAAGGAGATCATAGCAAAGTTTGGAAAGCCTGACCTCTTAATCACAGATGGAGGCACTGAACTCAAAGCTATTGACACCAACATCTATCTTGCCAAAAATGGAATAAAACACATCACAGCCAGCTCATATCACCCACAAGCAAATGTATGCATATAACAACTAAACAGCTCTCTAGTGGAAGCCCTCAGTAAGCTATCTGCCAATAATCCAAAATCCTGGGTTGACATGCTACCAACCGCCCTTATGGTCTGAAGAACACAAGTCAACCGCAATACAGGCAAAAGCCCTTATGAACTTGTTTATGGTCAGAAACCCTCACTTGTCAGTACAGCCACAGGACCACGGCTGCCAACAAATAAGATACCAGACAGTAATGACCCAAAAGTACTACAAGCCAGAAAGGACCAAGAAGTGATGGAACAACAAAGGGTTCAACGGGAAGCAATCCCATTGCAACAAGAAAGGTTCCAAGTTGGAGACAAGATCTGGGTTGTCAATCACAACCAATACAAACTAGACCCAGGGTTACACGGACCAGGCATTGTCATGGAAGTTAAGCCCAATAACACCTACCTCATCAAAGGGACTGGAGCTGAAACTGAACTGAAAAGCATGCATCATGATTGACTCTGTTTGTGTAAGGCAAGAGCAGCCCAACAAAATTCAAGACACCCTGTTCCTAACGCCAAACTGGATCAGTACCAAGCCCGTATACCAGATACCCTCAAAAAGATTTCCAAGGCTCTGCCTTCCAGCACCCCAGGGGGAAATGTTGCAACATCTTCAATTACTCCCTCTTGGGGAATTAAACCCCTGAGTAAAAAATTGAGCAGCTCACTGAGTGGTTCACCGCCCAGTCAATAAACTGGTGGCAACATTATCAGTTAACCATCTATGATGGGGATCACTCAATCCAGGTCCTAAATGGAACACAACTTGATTAAGCCTTGTGACTCAAGAGGAACATTACTCAGATAAGCCCCATGATCTCCATGACGTACATGGTTGACTTGTGGCTTGTCATGATACTATATAATATTCTATATACATATTCAATAAAGTATCATTCTCTTCTTAATCTTCACCTTTATTTTGTTTATTATACTTCCCAGAAGTATAAAATTGACAAATGGAACCAGTTCAAGTTTGTTAAGAATAAGACCATGAAGAATACTTCCTCCCTTGAAAGCTGGCACAAAAAGTTTGCCAACTGTGCTGGGGTGAAGAAACCCAAGTTCAATGTCCTGATCAACAAGCTCAAAGTTGAATAGGCAACCAATGAAACTCTTTACCAGGAGTTTTTAGATGGATAACAAAGCTTTTCCCAGAGCAGCAAGAATCTCAATAACTTTGAGATAGTTACAAAAAACTCCCACCTTCCCTAAAACTCTTCCAACTGGCTCACTCATCTTGAGAATATTGCAAAAGTTCTCTAATATTCCAAATTAAATCTTGTATTGCTTTTACTTTCTTTTAATTTTATATTGTGACAATAAAAATTTTACCATACAAATACATTTTAAAGTAGTTTTTTTAGTTTTATATTTCATATTTAATTAAATACAGTCACATAAAAATTCTAGTCTAATTTTGGTTTTAAAAGTAAAATAAACTTTATTTAAAAAACAGCTAATTTAAGATTATTTTTATTATCTAGCATATACTTTTTATTGCAGAAATAAATTTCTTGGAATCTCTTTAGTCTAGGAAAGGTTTTATTATATATTTTTTTATATTAAGAACTAATTTTATTCAGCTTCAAAGTTAACTTCTGGAAAATTGATTTTTGCACTTTGATCTTTGATATTTTCAATTCCTGCACCCTACATAGTGTTTCAATTTCTGCACTTTTTGGGGGTCCTATTTTCAATTTCTGCACTTTTGAAATTAGGAACTTTGACCTTAGGCACTTGCCCAGGGCTTAATGCCCCTGTAGTGAGCAGCTTTTTTGTTGAGTTGCGCTTTGATATTTGGCATAGCAAAGAGCTTGAGCAAAAGTCTTAAATATGTAAGAATTGAGGTTCTGGCTTCAAGTCTATGTGACCTGTATATGAATAAAAGAATCTTCCTAGAAAATTGAAGATGAGCGCTGAAGATCCAAGGTCAAACTGAATGAGAAAAAATGATCTTAGTTTTATTGAGGAAGGGGATTTATAATTCCTACCCAAAGGTTTAATCCTATTAGCCTTAGTGGAGATACTCCAAGCAGAAGGAGCATGGCAAGGGTCAAGAAGTCTCAGGATTGGCATTGACCCATATTTGGGTAAGGAGAACATCTCAGGACAGAAGTAAACAAATGGCTTTTGCATACACCAAACTGCAAAATATCATTTCCAAGACCAATACAAAACCCTAAAGAGGTTAATTCACAGCAGTTACTCTGCTGTTGGAATGCCTCCATATTGATACAGATAAATATCAAAAGAAGCCTAGATCAAATCCCTTTAGAAGTATACAATCTATCTCTATCTGTGTATAGCCACGTTAAAGCTTGTGGCCCCTGCAGCCAAATATGTACTAGTTTTAAATCCCCATGCTTGTTGTTTTGGCTGTAGATATGCCCATTTAGCTGTATGTATCAGCATATTCTTGTATACAATGATGTATTCTAAAATAAGACAATCAGAGGATTGGATTCTAAATCTCTGCTCTAGACGGTATATATTATTTGTGATGTACAGTAACTTTGCGGGGTCTTTGACAATCTTTTATAGTGCTTTTTACTTTGTTGCTTGCTCTGGAAGCTATAGGGGTTATGGATGGATCTGGATCCATGATTTGGGGACCAGGATTGCTTTGTTCTACCACAGCTTGATACACATATCAGCTTTTACAAAGGCTGAGATGATCTTATCTCTGAGGTCAGTTTTGGTGTTGTTGCTTCAAAATTGTTCTATTTGCAGTGTACGCTGTTTGTTGCACGTCTAAGCATGTTTAACCATCAGCCTCCTCTTGTCTGGGAAGTGGGCTTGTAATTTTACTGAAAGAGTTGATTCATTTATGGGCTGAGCAGACGTTTTTTTTGGGGGGGTATTTCTCTGTTTATCTCAACATGCTAATTAACTACTGTACAGGCTAAAATAAGCTCTTTTCCAAAGGAGATGGTAAAGAGCTATTAAACCTGCCCATCTTGATGCGCTCTATGATTTATTGGACTACTGTTGCAATCAAGTTTCCAGAATTGCCGGCTAACATATCTTACAATACACAGGGGGCGCTCAATGAGTTGCCCCTTGACGTGTCTAACAACATGAATCAATCTGATGACAATATCAAATTGTGGGCATTTCATCCTAATTAGGAGAGCTACCAATTTGATTTGCTGATCCCTGCATAAGTTATTCCTTGGCTTTGGACCTTACATGGAACATACCACTATGCCACCCCCTTGTGGCCTTGTGGCTTTCCCCATATGGTATATTAATTGCAATATTCTACAATAAACAATACCTTATTCTATTCATTCTTGTCATTTTTATTGGACTGTTGTCTTCCATAATTCAAATACTGGACTCTCATTAGTTCAGTTGCAACAGTGGTAGCAGTGGTAGGTTCACAGCCTACCTAAAAGAAAAATTCCCCCTAAGAAAGGACAGAGTACGGGCTGTATGGCTACTCCCCATCAAAAGACCTTCCTGCCAATCCCTGAGGGGGACATCCCCAACAGGTATGTTATTTACCAAGAACAGCTAGTTCTTACAAGTGTGTATAATTGGCTCTGCCTTGGACAGCGTGACGCCAGCGTCACCCCTCCCCAGTCAGACCTTTCACAGTGCATGCTCAATTTTCAGCTGGAATCCTTTGCGGGTGGGGTCAAAGGAGCCAACATTGTCAGTTGGCTTCAATCCACTGAAACCTGTCTCCGTATCTGTCAGGTTTCTGAGCCCATGTGGGTTGCCACTGCGTCTGGGCGCCTCACAGGGCTTGCTGCTGTGTGTTTTACCAACTGGGCCAGCCAATAAATTGAGGTCACCTGGGTAGCATTCTGGGATTCTGTGAAGTCCTGCTACAGCAAAACCTTCTCGCCTATTGTGATGGGAACTCCTCTTCTAGCTATTAAACAGACTGGATTGTTCCTGAGTACCTTGCCGCCTGACAACAAGATCTTGCTGCTGCCCCTGAAGCTGTAACTGACAGAAACACCATGCTTCTGACCCTGATAATCAATAGACTCAAGCCCCGTATCTGTAAGTGGGTCCCTGTAGGTTGTTGCACCTCCATTGATGACTGTTGTAAGGCCATTGTGGAGACCAACAATCAGGCTTTGATGGGCTTCTGCCATACAAATGACGTGCCACCTCAACCTTGTTCAACACCTGGCAGTGGCCACAACCAAGTGGGCTGCCACCAGCCCCTCCAGCAGGAAAATGTGATCAAACGCCCCCACAAGGGGGAACTCCAGTTAGCGCAAATTGAGGACCAGGGGAAAGCCTGGGGGTTGTGGCTACAAGAGGTTCTACAGTCCCACTTGACCCTTCCTCTCAATCCCTTCTTGCAAAGAATCCCTGTAACTACAGTGTACACAAAGTTGAAACCCTTGACGTCTTCCAGGTTCATAGTGACAACCCCGTGCTTCAAGCAAGCCACTCTCCCAATAAAGTAACCCACTTGGCTTATCCCTTCCATTTTTTTGGGAATACCCACAAACTATTGGTAGATACCAGGGCCAACCACACTATGGTTGATGTTGTAACTTCAGGTATTGGTTGGTTGATAGCTAATAACACTTAACTTGACTACAACCTTATGTGTTACTAAAGATTAAGCTAAGATAAACCTTTCAGCCTAATGCGTATAATAAGTATAAGTTTATGTAATTCAATCTTTATTTAATCAATCAAGGAGAGAGTTATATAGTAAGGGAGGGGATTAATGAGAATCAATAGAACACCAGGATCCTCTGGTTACAGCCTAGTACCCTCTATTGCTTAGCCCAATATTAAACTAATGATTGGATGATCATCAGTTAATATGAACTCGGAATACAACCTAGTTGATTGTTTGGACTAGTTATCATCCAGGGAAAGAGTACCATTGCACTTTGGTTCACTTAGCTTAATGGATCAATGAGTGATTATATTGACAGCTAGTTTATAACCAATCACTTCACAACATTTCCCCCATTAAACTAGACGCTACTGTAAAAGTCTTTTAACTTCCTTCAGTATGGTAAACCGCCCAAAAAGGAACAGAAAGCCAGTTGTACGCTACACCAATGTTCCAGACCGGAGAATCAACCAGACCCAAAGGGGAATACCCAAAATTACGGTTGGGAATGTAAGTGTGTACTCACCTGTTCTAGCCTCAGAAGAAACTGGATTCACCAAGATTCTAGGCAGCAAAATAGACACAGCTTTCTATAGTTTGTCCAGTACTGTCTCTTATAAACCAATTACATCTTTGAGTAAGTTGGTAGTGCAAGACTCTGGTATGCCTACATCTAGCCAGCTTTCCATGATTGCAAAGAAGAGGAGCTGTAGTAACAAGAGTAAAGCTACTACAAGCACTCCTACTGATAAGACCAATGAACCTGTACCAAGCTTAACTAATCTTCTCCAAAATTTGAACAAAGGTGAGGTAAACTCTACTTCTGTGGTGATCCAAGAAGATAGTCAAGGTTCCTACATCAAAATGGTTACCTTTCTTTGTTGGGAGAGGATTCCCATTCTACAATTCTGTGGCCCAGTAGTTATGTGGTCCACCCTTATACTAGCTCTGGAAAATCCTTACGTGATCTCCACAAAAAGGCTCAAAGTTGGAAATAACATTTATTGGCAAATCCCTAGGGCAAAACTGATAAGGTATTCACAGTTGTGCCTACAGGACTTGTCCTTCAATGGGTTATACTTGACAGACAATCAGATCTCTTGTGTTCTTGAACTTCTTGAGCTGGTTTTTGCAGCGTGGTCTGATCCTTGGTCTGCTGTTAGCCCGGTGCCCTTGTGGCATGGTTCAGATAGTCATGAATATCAATTGCAACAAGCTATGGATACTACCCTAGAACTCCTTAGTTATAGTTGCTCAGGGAGTAGACAGTCCATGGCATTGGGAGGAAACTTGGTACTCAGCGGCTCCAAGGTTGTTTATCACCAGAGACTGCACCACATGCCCGGATATATTGAATGGCTGTTGGGAGTCATGTACTTGGTAGGAGGCAAAACACCCAAGGAATATGACCAGCAAGAAAGTCTTCTCTGGGAATGCATCTTGCTTGGACTTGCTTTTCCTTATTCCATTGACGTGAACCATGTCAATTTCCTTCCCGTAGATGATTCTCCTTTTCTTCCATTTGCATTCTGTTGGCTACCTAATGTCTGGATAATCTACGCAGCCATTGCCAAAGTTCTCATCCAGTTGCGCCTGGGTTTAGAGGCAATAGCATCTCAATATAGAACCAATTGCCTAAACCACACTAATACTTCTTACTGTAAGCTTTATCTATTCTTGATACAAAAAGGATAACAACCCATGGACCATTTAATTAGGTTTTTTTTTCTGAATTTTTATCCATAAAGGGGTTTATGCTTGATCACTTGGAGCCTTGTGCATGTACTGTGCATGGACTTGAGTGATCAGTTGTCCAGTTTCCATATCCTTGAGAGTGTAGCTATCTACTCCCAATTTCTGGACTATCTTGACCGGACCTTGCCATAGTGAGGCAAGTTTACTTTTCCAACCGTACCCTCAGTTGCTGTAGAAGTATACCAAGCTTCCTATTTTGTATGCAGGGAGGGCAAGCTGGGTTTTTACTGCACAATCCATATCTTTCTCCTTTGTTGCTAGATTGGTAGAGTACACCTCAAACTGTAACTTGATTAGGGTCTGTGTTAGTCTCTTCAAATAAGTGTCAGGAGTGAGGGAAGCATTGGTTTTAACTAAACTGTAGAGATGTGGCGGGAGGCTTGGTTGTTGACCATAAAAAAGCTGGAAAAGGCTTTTTCCCATAGCCCTGTGGAATCCTATGTTATACACAAAGGTAGCTGCCGGAAGATATGTATCCCATTCCATTTTTGTGCTGGTGGCTAAGCTTCCTTAGGATCTGTACAAGACTTCCATTTGTTCTCTCTACCATTCCATTTGTTTGGGGATGATATGGTGTTGACAGGGTACCATAAATACCCATAAGTTTGTTCAGCCTGGGTATCATGTATCCTGGGAAGTTTGTCCCATTATCTGTTAGCAATGTTTGTGGGCAGCCATGTTTGTAGAGTATGTTCTCTAGAATGAACTTGGCTGTGGTAAGCGCCAACTGGTTAGGAATTGCTTTTGTTTCTACCCATTTTGTAAGCTGATCCACTGCTACAATTATGAACTTGTTCTTGCTAGCAGTCAGTGGAAGGGGACCTAATACATCTATAGCAACAGTATGAAACGCAAAGCCAAGTCAAATTAGCTGGTGCTGATAGCGCAAGACCTTTGGTTGCTCTATTGTACAGTCATGGAAAGTGGCCAGGGTTTCACCTACATCCTAGTGCATAGCTTCCCAGTAGCAGTGCTGCTGCAGAAGGTTAAGGGTTTTATGGATACTGCCATGGCCGCAGTACAATGTGCTGATACTATTGTGTCTGTACATAAGGATGGACAAATGTATGGTAGCCACTTCCCTTTATACAACTTAAAAAGCTGATTATCCTTGACCCGGGTGTCCACTGCAAGAGCCTTCAGAATTTTCTGAATTTAAAGCGGCTCCTCCCCCCCACATAGAAGGTTTCAGCATCAGTTTTTTGTAGAGTTCATCTGCTGCTGAGGAAACCAAGGCTATGGTAGGAAGACGTGAAAGGCAATCTGCGTTCTGATGCATAACTCCAGCACAATGGATTATTTTGTAGTTGTGAGCTTGTAACTTAATAGTCCATTGTGCCAGGTGTCCTTCAGGATCCTTCAGGGGTTTCAACCATTTAAGTAAGGCATGATCAGTTACCACTGTTGCAACATCTTTTATTACTCCCTCTTGGGGAATTAACACACTGAGTAAATCACTGAGCAGCTCACCAAACGGTTCACCACCCAGTCAATAAACTGGTGGCATCATTATCAGTTAACTATCTATGATGGGGATCTCTCAATCCAGGTCCTAAATGGAACACAACTTGATTAAGTCTCGTGACTCAAGAGGAAAATTACTCAGATAAGCCCCATGACCTCCATGACGTACATGGACAACATGTGGCTTATCATGATACTATATATTAACCTATATTCATATTCAATAAAGTATCATTCTCCTCTTAATCTTTCCCTTTATTTCATTTATTATATTTTCCAGAAGTAAAAACTCAACAGTGGTAGCACAGGTAGGTTATCCATACCTACCCAACTCAAAGGAAAAATTCCTCCCAAGAAAAGAACCCAAGCAATGTCACTCCCTAACAGTTGGAGAGATTACAAAGTAGGACAAGACGTCTCCCCAGGCCTTGTCATCTACAATAATTTCCTTGTAACCACAAGCATACAATGCTCTTAAAACCCGCAAACTGTTCCCTACCACTCCATCCACAATAGCACCTACACAACCTGAGATACCCAATATAGTGTTTCAGTGTTTATGTACCACTGAGATTGGCGTTTTTGCAGGACTACACTGTGAGAATGCCTTGCTTTGGATCAACAGTACTGAGAGCAATTTTGAACAAGTGGAGTACCCCCAAAGTCTTTGGGTTAGCAAAATTACCCTCTGCGTCACAGGGACTGCCTCGCGTTTTGTTACCAAAGCGGTTGGCTCAACATCCTGACCAGAAGGAAAACTGGGAAATGTTCAAAGCTGCATTCCTCAAGAAATTCTCCATGATGGATTCAGACGTGGTGATTATGATCAAACTCTGAACCTTCAAAATGACAGGAACCATTGAGGAATACATTGCTGCATACAAAGGACTACGTGACCATGCACCCAACACCATCAACTTTGATGAACCTGGGCCACGTCTGGACTTCTACAATGGCCTCCCTATCCATATTAGACACCAGTTCAACATGACCTGCTGCAAGAACCCCAAGGATGTATTATTAGAGGAAAAACGTGCAGCTCAGAAGTCTGACAATCTACATGCCTCCAACAAATGCAAGGAAAACCCCGCCGTTAAGAGAGAGCCTTGCCCCAATAAACAAAACAACCAAGCCACCAGTACCCAATCTTGACACAGGAATTGCACTGCACAAGCCAACCAGGCTAGCACCAAAGATAATAACAAGGAGGAAAAAGCTCAGGGGAGTGCTTAGGCTAGCTGCCCTCTCCCTCTTCACAAGACTCATACAGAGAACAGGATGTGGACTCAATCACCATGATCCAGGTTCCCTTCAGCATTCCTCTACTGTTTGCCGCCCAATCTGGAAATAAACTCCTTACCTATCCTTTCTGTTTTTGCAGATACCAGGGCACAGCACTATTCAACACTGGAGCAGACCAATTGCTTATCAACAAGAGTTTTGCAGACCTCATGAAGTTACCTACCATTCAAAGTAACATCAAAAGGGTCATCATGGCAGACAACCACAGCACACCAGTTACCCACAAGACCAGGCCTTTCTGGGCCCAAATTGGAGACGTCCAAATGACAATTAGTGGTCCCATCATCCCAATCCCAAAATAAAATGTCATACTTGGATTAGATTGGATGCAAAAGAAAAGCTTCACATAGACTGGGACAGTGCCACCCTCACTATCCAGAGAGGAGAAGTCCACCATCACGTGTACCCAACACATCTCAACACCCTTATGAGGAACCATATATTTGTAAAGATCATAGAAACAGAGAAAGAAACTGACATCAGCAAAATCAATTAAAGCACATGTACATATGAAGTGATTTACTTCAAAAACACAGAAATCCGACACAAACAGAACCCAATTAGGGACCAGCTGGTCAATGAATTTACCTCCGTATTCCAAGAGTCACTACCCGGGCTGCTCCCTGACCGGGGTATACAACATGAGATTGACCTAAAAGGTAGCTTGCCCAAAGCATGACCCATCTACCACCTCACCCCACAGGAAGACAACACCCTGAAAGCTTACCTTGACAAAGCACTCAAGAAAGGCCTCATCAGACCTTCAAAGTCACCCTTTGGTGCCGCTGTCTTCTTTGTAGCAAAGAAAGATGGAGGCCTCTGCCTGGTCACAGACTACAGGGCCCTCAACAAGGTCACAATAAAGAACAGGTATCCCCTGCCCCTAATTTATGACCTTTTTGATGCCCTGGGGGGGGTCCGAAATCTTCACAAAAATTGATTTGACAGCAGGATACCACCAAATTTGCGTGAAACCTGAAAACATTTCCAAGACCACATTTTAAACTAAATATGGGTCCTTTGAATGTGTTGTCCTCAATTTTGGCATGACAAACGCTCCCAGCACCTTTGTAACCTTCATTAACAAAGTATTCAAGGAACACATTGGGAAAAGAGCAATCATCTACCTGGACAACATCATCATTTACAGTCCCAACCTACAGCAACACTGGGAAGACGTCCGCGCAGTCCTCTGTACCCTGCAGGAAGACTAACTAATTGCCAATCCATCCAAATGCAAGTTCTTCTCAACTGAACTCCCCTTCCTTGGTCATATCATTAGCAAAGACGGCATCAAGCCCAATCCAGACAAGATACGCGCCATAACAGAAATGCCAGCCCCAAGGAACAAGAGCAAACTCCACACTTTTGTTGGAATTGTAGCCTATGTATGCAGGTTCATCCCTGACTGGGGTGCCCTAACAGCTCCCCTATCAGCCATCACTGGGAAAACAACCAAGTTTGTCTGGACACCTTTACAAGATCAACATTTCCGCCAACTGAAGGAACGCATGGTCACTGCTCCCATCTTACAATACCCAAACCGCAAGGGCATCTATGAGCTGGAAACTGACGCCTCTGATTATGCCATAGGAGGAGCCCTCCACATCCAAACGGCCCAGAAAGACTTCCTCCCTGTGGTATATGAATCCAGGAAGCTATTGGACAGCAAACAAAGATACCCTATACACAACAAGGAGCTGTTGCTATCATACACTGCCTCATGAAATGGCAATGTTATCTAGAAGGATCCCAGACGTTCAAGGTACTAACCAACCACAAGTTGAAAGTATTCTTTAAAACACAACAACAACTGTCAAGAGAACAAGCTGAATGGATGAGTCTCATACAGAGATACCCCATGAAAATTGAATACAAGTCAGGCAGAGAGATGCTTACTGCAGATGCCCTATCAAGGCTATACAATAAACACATCCTCCGCACCAAAGGCAACCCCAACTGGCCCATGTTAATCATGGGGAATCTCCAGGAAGGGTTCCCACCTGGAACACCAATGGACATCCAAGAGAAAGTCCTTAAGAACAAACATCTGTTCAAAAACGTATATGGTACCCTTCACCAAATACTTCCAAATGGTGACACTGTACCTTACGTTCCGTCAACACAAAAGATTGACACAATCTTCTGTTATCACAGAGACTTGGGACACACCTGTAGCAGAAACTTGCATGAATATCTCAAGACCCGCTACTGGTGGCCCAATATGCTAGATGATATCAGAGAAGTACTGAACAATGAGAGGTTTGTGAAAAGTACGCCCAAACCAAAGCTCCACCCAAGTCATTAGTACCCGTATCCATCACACAGCTCTTCAAGGTATGGTCGTTAGATATTGTGGGACCTATGCCTGGTGAAAGTAAAGGCAAGAAGTACATCATCACAGCCATTGACTATGTAACCAGGTGGCCTGTGGCACAAGCCACAAAAGAGCACAAAGGCATTAATGTGAGACAATTCATTGGCAAAGAAATCATAGCTAAGTTTAGAAAACCTGACCTCTTAATCACAGACGGAAGCACTGAACTTAAAGCTATTGACACCAATATCTATATTGCCAAAAAAACAGGATAAAGCACGTCACAGCCAGCCCATATCACCCACAAGCTAATGGACACGTAGAACAACTAAACAGCTCTCTAGTAGAAGCCCTCAGTAAGTTGTCTGCCAACAATCCAAAAGCCTGGGTTGACATGCTACCAACTGCCCTTATGGTCTGCAGAACACAAGTCAACTGCAATACAGGCAAAAGTCCTTATGAACTTGTCTATGGTCAAAAACCTTCACTTGTCAGTACAACCACGGGGCCACAACTGCCACTTCCAAAGAAGATACCAGACAGCAATGACCCAGAATTACTACAAGCCAGAAAGGACCAAGAGACAATTGAACAACAAAGGGTTCACAAGAAGAAATCCCATTACAACAAGAGAGGTTTCAAGTCAGAGACAAGATCTAGGCTGTCAACCACAACCAACACAAATTAGACCCAGGGTTACGTGGACCAGGCATTGTCATGGAAGTGAAGCCCAATAACACCTACCTCATCAATGGGATTGGAGCCCAAACCAAACAAAACGTATTCATCATGATTGACTTTGTTTGTGTAAGGCAAGAGCAGCCCAATAAAATTCAAGACTTCCTGTGCCTAACGCCAAACTGGATCAGTACCAAGCCTTTATACCAGACACCCTCAAAAAGATTCCCAAGGCACCGCCTTGCAGCACCCCAGGGGGAGATGTCGCAACATCTTTGATTACGCCCTCTTGGGGAATTAACACCCCAAGTAAATCACCAAGCGGCTCACCAAATAGTTCACTGCCCAGTCAATAAACTGGTGGCACCATTATCAGTTAACCATCTATGACAGGGATCTCTCAATCCAGGTCCTAAATGGAACACAACTTGATTAAGCCCCGTGACTCAAGAGGAATGTGAGATTAGGCTGATTGACCACAAAAGACCAGGCTAATCATTGCACACAGATCTTAATCAGTTACACGCTGTATTATCACTTTGTTATTATAATATTAAGTGTAGTAATTATACGCCGTATAATCACCAAATTATTATGGCAGTTATACGCCATATAATCACTAATATATTAATATAGATATGGCAGTTACATGGCATGTAATTGTTAGCTTATTATAATAGATGTTGCAATTATACGCCGTATTATCACTGATCATCATTCCAATGTGTACTGATTATACGCTGTATATTACTCACTTTATTATAATTGATGTTACACTTATACGCCGTATAAATGTTAGCCAACATAGTGATTATCATTGATTCTACGCTGTATAACCTATAGATCATCTATCACTCACCTCCAGATCCACCCTACTGGACGTTGTATCAACCCAGCCCCACACTGCCTGATGGGCGTATATGATCATAACAAACAAGTGATAGGCAAAAGATCAAAAAACCAAGTTTGTATCTGAGCTACACAGTGTATAATTGGGTTTCTTATTGGTTTGGGTCAGCATTACACAGCGGATAATTCATGGGTTGATACTGGATTAAGTCTACTATTATAGGGCATATAATCCCTAATTTTACCTGTTGCATTAATAAGCAGAAGACTTGCCAGCCAGAAAAGGATCACTGATTAAGCCCTACAAATGGAATACTGAAATTCCACCTTCCAATGCTGGAAGACAGATTAAGGACCCTTTATAATTGTTAACTAAATATGGCGTAGTTTCCCAGCACAATAATAGGCGTGTAAGATACAGCCAATCAATAAATGATAGTAGGATAGCTCAAGAAGAGCGTAGGCTGTAGCTGAAGTGCCATGCATTCCTGCAAAGGCTAGTAGCAACACACATGCCAAGGACAGCCAACCAGGATAGGTGCAACTAGCAAAGATGGATCTATTGCAAAGGTAGCCACTGAGAACTGTCTGAAAGGACAAGAACCAGGGTTGTTGCAGTATATATTGGTACAGACGCCTGAAAAGATGAGGAGGAAGTTCTTAGTTACACCTGGATAGATTGCAGCTGCTGGCTAGATTGTACTCCAGCTTCAATAAACGTAATTGCCTTCAAGGTTCTATTCTATTGTAGTCTGTAGTGCTCTTGCATAGGATTAGGTAGAGTACATTGGCAAGGCTAACATCTATCTGTAGCTTTGAACATATCAGCAACAACTCCAGTTAGTTGCTCAACAAGGAACATTACTCAGATAAGAACCATGACCTCCATGACGTACATGGACAACATGTAGCTTATCATGATACTATATATTAACCTATATTCATATTTAATAAAGTATCATTCTCTTCTTAATTTCCCCCTTTATTTCGTTTATTATACTTCCAAGAAGTATAAACTCAACACCACTGTAAAGTGTACTCTGTGGAGGTACACTCTAAATTGTTGACAGGCATAAATGACTGCTAGGCATTCCCTCTCAGTGACTGTATAATTCCTTTTGTGACTATTGAGTGTGCAAGAAAAATACCCTACAAGATGGTCTTGGTCATCATTGTCCAGCTGGGAAAGAACAGCACCAATTGCTGTCAAACTGGCGTCTGTGTGTACAATGAAAGGACAATCAAAGTTAGGATAGGAGAGTGCTGGCTCTGTCACTAGGGTAGCTTTCAAGTCCTCAAAGGCTTTCTGGCATCCTTCTGTCCATGAGAACTTAACATTTTTTTCAACAAGTGAAATAGTGGTCCTCCTAGACCTGCAAAGTTTGGTATAAAACGTCTATAATAATCAATTATTCCTAAAAACACCTGAATATCTCTCTTATTGGAAGGCTTTTGCATGTGTGTGATAGCTTTGACCTTATCAGGAACAGGCCGCAAGCCATCTTTGCTGATGATATAACCAAGGAATTCCAAATGTTCCTTAAAGAAGTTACACTTCCTTGGTTTTATCTTGAGATTGGCAGCAATAAGACGTTGAAACATGGCCTCCAAATGGTCCAAGTATTGACCAAAAGTTTGTGAAAAGACGCTAATGTTGTCAAGGTAAACCAGAACACAAGTCAACTTGAGGTCTCCCATCATGGAGTCCATGGCTTATTGGAAAGTTGTGGGAGCATTTGCAAGTCCCTGTGGTATCCTAGTAGGCTGGAAAAGCCCTTGCTCTGTAATGATGGCACACTTTTCCTGGTCTGCCGCTGGAAGGTCAATCTTCCAGTATCCACTGATCAGATCCATTGCGCTGAAGTACTTTGCGCCACCCAGTTTGTCCAATGTGTCATCAATGCAGGGCAATAGATAAGAATCCTTTTTTGTGACAGAGTTCAATTTGCGGTAGTCCATTACTACACAATTTGACCTGTCCTTTTTCTTTACAATCAACAGTGGTGAAGACCAAGGACTCTTGCTGGGTACCAAAAGGCCAGATGCTAGTAGCTTCTGTAGCTCTTTGTTGACAATGGCTTGGTTGGCCAAGCTACGTCTTATTGGCCTAGAGCATATAGGGGCAGTACCTTGCATATCCAATATATGTTCAAACCAAGAGCTTTACCTAGATCTTGGTCATTTTCTGCAAAGAAGTCCTTATATTTCTCAAAGAGTCAAATAGCTTGGTCCTTCTGGTCTTCCATATTCATTTAAAGACTCACACAGAATAAGCAACAGAAGGCTTGGTTGGTTGCAAGGTAGTGCAAATTCACTGAACTTGCCAAAAGGAGTGACATCTATAAGGCTAGAGTTTTCTTCCAACTTCATGTAGCCCAGCAGTTGGTGTTTCTTCACCTTCAGTGATTTACCAGAAAGGCTCCCCAAAAGTACCAGAGTCTCTTCCAATTATGACATGACAATCCCAGTTAGGATCCAAGGTTCCAGTTGCAAACCATTATGGAGTCCAGATACTTCACCATGTATACCTTTAGGAAAACTGAGGCTTAGACCTGTATTATGTATAACTTGGGAACCAATTGGGATGGAGAATTCACTAGAGGAATATAAGGGAATTCCTTTGTACTCTTTATTGGCTAGAGGTAGAAGCTTGATTTTGTGCTGATGCAAGGTGTACGCTACTGGCATATCTCCATCAGCATATTCCATATTAATATAATGGATTTTCTTTGTAGGGAGGTCTCTTGGTCCATTACTGTGATAAAACATTGGTACTGAGTGACCTAGAATACTAAAAGTATTATCCTGATGATTGATGATAGTCCCGTAGGTTGCCATGAAGCTTGTTCCAATTAAGATATCATAGCTTTTGTTGTGCAACACTATTGCTGGGGCTGTTACCACCAATTTACCAAAACAAAGTGGTAAGTATGAATAAGCTCCCAATGCCTTTGTTTTTTCAGGTCCTGCAGTACCAAATTCCTCATTGTAATCTAGGTCAGACGCAAGTTTCAGCTTCTTGACTAGCCTGGTTGACACAATGTTCCCCAGAGCTCCAGAGTCCAGAATAGCTCTTATTCAAAACTTATGAACCACCAGTTCAATGTATGTGCAGTTGTGTTGTTCCCCATAATAAGGAGAGGTAATTTTGGTAACCTTGTGAATGTCTAAACCCTTAAACTGAGCAAGAAACGGCTCTAGCGCAGTTGTTAGATTGGGCTTCAGGGATTTTAAGGTATCCAGATTTGTGGAGACTTGTACCAACCTCAATAGTTGAGACAACTTTTTAACACTGTTGCTCTCATGGGTGACCTTGGTTTATGGCATGGAAAGTTGTTCAGCGTAGGGTATAGAGATGGTGTCAACAGCTTCTTTGGAAGGTATACTTTTTGTACAGATTGCTTGCTTCCCTGTGACTGTGTTGACGGCTAAAACTCTATGGAGCAAGTCTTTATTTATTTCTTCCTTATCTGGCAAGTATCTCTCAGGGCAGGCTTCTTGGTCCAGCAGGCTGACGTTGAGGGCAGGAATGTTGGGGTCCAGGTTGATAGGTGGAGAGGGTTGGGAACTACTAGCAGTCAGGGCTTTCTCCTCAACCTGACTGCTTAGCAGTTTTTTGACTCCTTGCCATCTTCTTCTCTGTCCTTGTCTTCATCCTCATCATCTAGCTTGTCTTCCATGTTGTCTTCCTGGTTTAGGTGGCAAACATTAGCCTTGGGTTGCTTGAAATCCTGAGAAAGATGTCATAATTGCCCACACTTACAGCATGTACAGGTGTTTGCCATGTTGTTAACTGGGGGAGTAGCTACAATTGTTGGTTTCTTTGGAGAGTCCCTCTCCCAAGTCTTGCACTTGGAAACTTTAGAAAAGGACAAAATGGCTTTCTTATAGTCAGGAAAGGGAACTTTGAACTGCTCCTTAAAAGATCCCAAGTGGTGCATGAGTTCAGGGACTGTTTTTTTACCATATATTCCAGATTTGAGAGCAATAGAAAGCTCTCTATTGGGATGTACATAGTTAAGAAGTGCTCCTTTTACGTCAACTTAAGTGGTGGCTCTCATGGAAACTAGGGTCTGTGCTTCCAGATAGAAGCACTCTGAGAAATCCATTAGGCTTCCCCTCTTCTTTATCTTCCCTTATGTGAACTCCATTTTCCGGCAAAAAAAGCCTCCTCACTGCCAAACTCTGCAATAAGGGCCCTGGATACGTTCTCATAAGTCCAGCCTTGTTCCAGAAGTCTTGGCATTATTATTGTTTGGGTCTCCAAATCCAAGCAATTAAAAATGGCTGCATTCTTCATGGCGTCATCTGCCCCATACATAGAGCTATTGTATAGCCAGAAGAACATGTGGACATTGGCCTTTTTGTCAAATTTTGGCAATTTTGTTGGCTTGAAGTTCTGGATCACAGAAGAAGTGCTAAAATTATAGCTTCTTCTAGGCAGAGCTGAGGTATTTCTCTGGTTTGAGGTGCAGAATTGTGCTTCAGAAGCCACATCTCAGGCATTGTTGCTGGTCCTGGAAGTTGAGGCAGCAGCATCAGGAAGAGGTGTTTCACTGCTATCCATAACTGGTTCTGCTACATAGACCTTTCTCATTGTGCAGCCTATGTTGTCTTCATTGCTCTCATAGCTATGGAAGGATCAACAGTCTTCTGACATAACCTGGCTGGCAAAGTACAAGACACTTTGACTTCTTGTGGTTGTTTGTAGTCCTGGATCAGACACAATCTGGTTGGAATACAACTGAAGTAGCTGCTCTACTTGCCCTTGTAGATGCAGAATATTGCTACATTGTGATTGTACTTCTTGGTCCAGGTCCTTTATTGTGCAATTTGCTACGTGTAGTTTGTCCTCAAGCTTCTCCATATGTGATTTCTGGTTTCCAAACAACATATTGTTCTTTTCTTGCATAGCCCAATGACTATCACTTAATCTTTCCAGATTATCATGATTTTCTTCTGTGCGGTTGTGGTTGTGGTCAATCATTTTTTCAAGCTTGGGAAATTCCACGTTAAAATGGTTGCAGTCAGAGAGGGATTGATGAAGGTCCTTGTCAATCTCACTGATGCGTTCAGATAGCTTCTCCATGTCCCGTTGTATAATGGCAGTGGCTTCCTTGTTGCCTTCTGAAAAAACCCTATCCTCAATCAATCTTAAGGAGCAGTGGAGCGACTCAACCTCACTACATAGGTAGCAAAAGGTGGCTTCTGCCCCTTTTACGTGGTGAGTTACTATGCCTAGCCAATTATTATCCAACCCTTTGTGTTCAAGCATGGTCCCAACCATTGTGACCACGTAGTTGGTCAGGTATTCCTCCAGCTGTGTCAACCAATTTGCAGTGAAGTTTTGGTGAATAGCCAAGCTGTTCAGTTGGTGACTGATATTGGCCATAGAGTTTGTGAGTTTGTCATACAGGCAACGGAGGAAAGCCTGCTGGTTGTTTATCAAATTTCCCTGATGCAAGATCAGGGACAGTTGATAACCCAAGTGAGTACAGTTGTGGCAAATGGCGGGATGTGCAAAACTATGGATATACTCCTTGGCTTGTTTGATTGTTTTCATCTGTAATTGAAGCTGATTGGGTGTTATTCCTGTGAAATTGTGGAATTTCTCTTTAGCTGTAGTGCCATAAGATGGCAGTACAGCAAGCTTCTTGTGGACTTCCCCATTTCGGTACACACCACAGTTCATACCACTAATGGCTTGCTCCAGCTGTTGCTGGGTAGGCTCCGTGTTTCTGTCTACCTCAAGTGGCACTGGGACATCAAGGTGCAGAGAGGACAAATCCTCTATCTGACAGGGATGCTGTAGGTCAGTCATGAACTAGCCAAAAGCCACAAATTTGTTAGGCAGACCATCCCTTGTTCTAGCAAGGCAATCAATCTCCAAGAAAAGCCTATCAGGGTGGTACTGGAGGTGGTAAAGGAGGGCATAGAGAAGATTATCTCCATCACCTCCCCACACAAAAGACAAGTCCCCAGCAGGGCAACAAGTACCATTGGACAGATGTATGCTAGAGTGAGCACCAAATTTCATAACTTCAGCTATCAGTTGGTTGATAGCTACTAACACTTAACTTGACTACGACCTTATGTGCTATTAAAGATTAAGCTATGATAAATCTTTCAGCCTAATAAGTATAATAAGTATAAGTTTATGTTATTTGATATTTATTTAATCAATCAATCAAGGAGAGAGTTATATAGTAAGGGAGGGGATTAATGAGAGTCAATAGAACACCAGGATCCTCTGGTTACAGCCCAGTACCCTCTATTGCTTAGCCCAATATTAACCTAATGATTGGATGATCATCAGTTAATACAAACTTGGAATACAACCTAGTTGATTGTTTGGACTAGTTATCATCCAGGGAAAGAGTACCATTGCCCTTTGGTTCACTTAGCTTAATGGATCAATATGTGAGTATAGTGACGGCTAGTTTATAACCAATCACTTCACAACAGTTGACCAGACGTTCACTGATTCTCAACAATTAGACTGTGTGCCAAGCAGATTCAAGGCAGTACAAGTAGCTGATTCCCGTAGAGTGGCAATTACCCATGAGATGGTACCCTTCTCTGTGAGAATGGGGAACATACAGGTTAAGCTCTCTGGCCAATCATGGCAGGGCTCAGCCACAACATAATTACTGGCCTTGACTGGATTTGTCACAATTGTTCCTACATTGACTGGGATACATCTGTTATCACCCTCAATAGAAATAGGGTGGGGTTTCAGATCTATCCTGTTTAAATGAGCATGCTACTCCACAATACTGTGTTTGTTAGAATAACAGAGATAGACTTGTACAATTTCAAGGGGGTGTCAAGGGTCTGGATGTACAAGCATTCTGGCTACTGCCAACCTACTTAACATCCAGCCATTGCCCGGTTTGGTCCCCTTCCAATATACTGTTCAACATACCAAGAATGGTAACCAAGCAATATCACCTGACTGTCCAATTATCCAGTGGCTCAAACCCATCTTGCACATGACCAACCCCTAGGTTTGATCCAACTAAATCCCCGCCACAGTCAAGTCTATATAAGTCTAAAGTATTATCCAATGAAATATACTTCTCTTCTTTCTTAATTCCATAATTGAAGCTTCCCCAAAAGGCGCTACTTATCAATAGTATCAATGGAGCAAACCCTCACCTCCAAGCTGGTCCACCAATGTCATCACTAGTGCCTCTAATAATTAGCTCTTTGGGATCATCTATATTACCCTCATGGGATTAGCTGACTCTTTGGTTCAAACTGCTGGGCCTGGATTAATATTAGGCTAACTCCTCTTGTATATCATTGAGTTAGCTCTCATCTCATGACAAGCCTTGACCTCTAGCTCTGCCCATTTTCTTTGTAGGCCAGGAATCTTTAAATGATTGGAGATCAAAAACTATCATATATTTTTATTATGGAGTTTCCAAATCTCATCTCTGAGGCTTTAATTGGAATCATTCCCTTCCACTTTACCTTCAGCCAGGCTAGATAGCCCAGGAAGAAGCCTCCAAGAGCCCTACCTCAGTGCCTTACATCTTTTAGTTACCAATAAGCCTGTGGAGCTTATAAAGAGTATTTTTGGCAAATGATATTATTTTTATTGATTTAAAAAGATTCCCATCTTTGAAGATGTAAAGATGTCAAGCTTTAAAATCCTCTTGGCTCTGGAAGAGATGCTAGGCCAAATTTTTATATTATTTTCTCCTTGGTCATTATGCTGACCATCTGCAGTTGCTTTGGGTATGGACCCTTGCTGATCATCCCCTGCCCCTGTTGCTAAGTTGATCTCAAGTGGCCTGGATAGTGGTATGATTGATTCTGTTCAATGCATTTGGTACATCCCTTCATTATCAAACTGAATATCTTACCCAGGTAGGGAAGGTGTTGTAAAATATGCAGCCTGGGTGCTGATTTCTACAAATAGTTAGTCTACTACTTCTTTATCTTAATAATATACCTGTTGTGGTATAGTGACAGCCTGGGTAAGGACAGAAGAATATAAGAAGATAATAAGACAAAACTGGTGTATATTTAGATAGTATCACAGTTATATAGTGTGAGGCGGGGGAATTGCCACCAGGGGCAGGGAGGCACAGACAGAAGGACTTCCCTAATGGAGGAGAGTGGATTGGCACAGCTAAAAGTCCCGCACGAGAGAATGACCTCTTCTACGCGGCTTTCCTTAAGGAGGTAGATATAAATAACTTTGTTGTTCTATTTATAATCCTGGAAGTAAAGCCCGTGCCTTATGCCTATTCAAAAGGCGAATCAAACACCTGTTTTAGAGGCATTTTAAACGTCTTTATCACTAGTAAAATCAAGATGCAATAGCGCAATTGCATGATTGTTCCGTCGCTTAATCCCTAGGTGGACGACTTTACGTCTAATCCATTCAGGATCTGCAACAGAGGGTATGGGAAGCTAATGTTTAGTGATGGGAGTTTATATAGATTGTGTGCTTACAAAGTAGGGTTAAATCAATTAATGTCAAGGAGAGAGGCACTTAAGTTATGATGTGGGAATAGTGGAGTTTGATAAGAGATTGTGTAGCTTTTAAATGGCTGGTTTATTGGAGTCAGTCTATCTTTTGGGGATCACAGTACTGCCAGACTCGGGCGCGGCAGTCGCCAGATCCCGTTGCAAACAGGTTGCGGGTGGGGCTGAAGGACACGGAGAGAACTAACACATCAGTTTATCCCTGGTTTGCTTACCCGAGTTCGGGTGTCCGTGCAAGACCATCTTTTGCTGGCCCGAGACAGGATCCCAGAATTGGACACTGCTGTCCTTGGATCCAGACGCCATCCATTTCCCGCACGGCGAGCATGCGACCGCAAGCACAAAGTCCTGGCTGGGTGAGATGGCGGAGGGAGCATTACCTTGTGTCCACGCAGTGTTTGGATACATTGTACGTCAGTGGCGTGGCCCAGTGTCTGAAGACACCATTGCTTGATTGTCTTGTCCAGGGAAGCCGAGAATAGAGTGTTACCTAGACATGAGCGCTATCCAACTATCTTACCGTCGGTGGAAAAGGCAATTGAGTACACAATGGCCAGGTGCCCACGTAGCTCACCGAGTAGATGTCCTTGGTGGACATCCCAGACCCTCACCAGGCTGTCTAAAGATCCGGCGGCCACGCGAGTCCCGTCGGGGCTCAAGGCGACGGTAGTGATGCCGGTATGGGGCAGGTTTGACTTGAAGCTGAACAGGCTGCGGTAAGTGGTCATGTCCCAGAACTGCACCGTGTGGTCGGCAGCCCCCGAGACAAGGCTGCGGCCATCGCTGGAGAATTCCAGGGAGTAGATGTCTGCGGCATGGCCTTGGAAGATGTGGACAATGGATTTTGTTGCGAGGTCCCAAATCTTAAATGTCAGTTCAAGTAGATGATTTGGCCTACGCGGATCAGCTTGTCTTCGGCACCGGTTGCAAGGTACTTGGCGTCAGGACTGAAGCAGAGGGCTCGGATGTACATCGTGTTATACACTGCTTCCGAACTGTGTGGAAATGTGCTGATGGGTTAGGATGGGTGTGTGCGATACCTGATCTTCTGTGCCGTTGCGGTGTCGTAAATCTGCGCAGTTCGGTCGCAGCCGGTGGCGAGGTAGCTGGCGTCATGGCTGAAGCGTACGCAGCAGACGATACTAAAAGAGTCAGCTGCGCTCCCGTTGTAAATACCTGGCGTGGTCGAGGGTGCCAAGCAGCTCTATGCTTAGAGCGTTAGGGATTTCTGGGTTGAAGCTAAAGGTTAGCGGTAGAGCACATCATGCTTACATGGCAACCCAATCGCTCCCCCTCTGCAGATGTTGCTCAGGCATGTCATTGGGATTCAAATCACAGAGTCGTGTGACAGGCGATTCATCGCTAGATGAACTGCAATATTCAAACTCCATAAGACTGTTTGGATATGTATTCGATATATAAACACATATAAAGAACATATCTGCAAAATGATCCAACTTATTCGTCTTCTTAGCTAGAATAAAATGCTAAACTAAATCCATACCTGGCTTTGGAAGCCGACAAAGAAGCTACAGAATGGCACCACGGAAATCAATGTGAAATATAACAATGGAAAGTAGAACATGGGATTTTGGCTGTTATCACCCTTGCCATTGGACAAATATGATTGGTCGTCAGTACCTAGCTTAGCTTATCAAACCGTCTATTTAAAGCCATCTTTAAATCCACCTTGTCTCTTGGCATTCTCCCATGCTATTCTGCCGCTCAGAAAGGAAGGTTAATCGAAATTCAATTTAAATGCTAACTTCTAAATACCTCTGCCATCAGCTGCGTAAGCTAAACAGCCAAGGTAGACTACACAAAAAATTATGAACCATCTTTTAAAAATTTCTTTAAAACATTTAATTGGGCTGATGCTTCGAATTCACCAATCACTTGAGCATTTCAACACATTCAGAGGTTGGTTCTCAGCGTAAGTTTCTATCGAAATCCATTGACCCACCCGATTTCTTTAAAGAACGTTGTCAACCTGAATCCCTTTTTCGATTCAAATAACCCTTTTTAAACTGATTTATTGAAACATCTCATCACTTACCCCCACCCAAGGCTCCACATTTCTTCTTCTCTTATGAATCACAATAAACATCAGCCACCTCCCAGACAACCTGAATCCCAAGCAGTAAACCCAACACCCATTTACTCAAACAGGGTATCACCCAGAAGCTAGACATGTTTCACCATTGATTATCCTTGGGATAACAAACCAGCCTTCTCTCCCCCCTCATAAGATAATAAATGCTGGAAGCTTGTGCACCCCCTGAACAAAAGGATCTCTATCCCTACCCAAACCTGTTCAAAGCTCCCCATCTATGTATCCACCCCATAAATCCCAAAATACAATCTACCCTTTAAGTTAACTAGGCATATATTCAGCTCCACCTGCCATCTATGCTCCCCATACCCCAGCCTATCACAACCCCACTCAGAAGTATTACAACCATACCTATCTTTTACCCCAGATCTCCAAACCAATCACCAGCTACAAGCTATACCCACCCCCTCTTTAAAGAAGGTCCTTGGGCCACCCAAACAGTTGTTGCATGGTTTTTTAGACTGTAAATGCCTAAACCAACTGGAATGCCCAAAACTCTCTCAACCAACTAAACTATAGGTATGTGATTACCTACCAACCTTACTCAAAACTTAGGCAGAACCCCTAGCAAGTTAAATCCTCTATCCATTGATCAACTGTCCAGGTACCTTACCCCATAGCTATGGCACCAGCTGCACAAAGGATGAAAGCTACAGTACTTTGGCTGAGGAAGCAAGCTACCTTCATCTGCACACAGGGGTGGCTGCTAAAAATAACCCCATATCAGCTAAGCTGGATGACCCATCCAAATAAAAAGAAACATGCAGATGCACCTAAAATAAAATCAGTTCAGCACTTAGAGGGATTTGGTGTGGTAGACATCCCAATAGGGGCAGGAAAGGGGCTTGAAATGGGCTAATCTTTATTGTAATGGGGGATAGTATGTTTACACCATAAGAAGGGGTTACCGGTATCATAGGGGGTGGCATAGACATCCATATGTTGCCACTGAACCAATTATAGCTCAGCATTTGAGATGGAGAGGACAATCATTCAAAGAGAAAGGGAAGAGATTTAAGGTAAGATTATAGATTTTTTGGGAACCAACTGCCAATACACTGCAAGGAGTAGCCATCAGGCTAGTAGGAGGTGTCATCAACCCTCATTTATGATGCCATAAATGGCATGTGTGTAATTCAACAAGCAGGAGTGCATTAGAACTCCAAAAGCTCATAACTATCTAATAGCTTTGTTACAGAACCTTAATAGTTGTATGGCTAAGGATATACCAGTGAAGCTTAAGTTTCTTTCACCAAATTTGATACCTGAGCATTCTTTAAGCTGCCTTCTCTTGGAGTATTAATTTATTTGTTGCTCTTTCAATTTGGTTTTTAATGTCCTGCCAACTTCAACTTTGAATCAATGACAAGCAAAGCCTCCGACTTCTAAAACCTTCCCCCTCTATTCCATGTAGGGGACTCATGATAGGAAGTTCTCTTCACTGTTGATGGGTAAACTTCTGCTCACTTTTTGGCACCTCCCTTTCTCAGCCATCCTGGGTTTAATATTTTCACCCTTTCCAATTTCAGGCTAGATTACCTTAAGAATCTCTACCCCAAAGATCTTGTGGTTGCTCAATTCAGTCTGCATTCAGGGGTTTTCTTCATGGGGTAGACTATGCAGAGTCCATAAGCAATTTTTTCCTTGTGGGGTAGGGCAGTGATCAGCACTCCCCCAAGAATTTTCCAGGTAGCCAACCAGCTCCCAGAAGGGATATTCAAGGCCCATAAACAGAAACAAAGCTGGCCCAAGGTTGGCAGGATAGTAGGGGAACATTACAGGGCCTGCTCAGGGGGAACCTTTTGCACCCCTAGTGTACCATGTGGATCAGTGGCAACTCAACCAATGGATCTGGTTTCATGCCAGGAAAGACTTTAGATGCCTCTATGTCAATCCTGTAAAACTTATGTACAAGCCTTGAAACCCCTGGTAGTTAATTCTTTGGAGCTGTGTGACAACCCCAGACAATTGGGGGCTGCAGGCGTAGACTATTGATGACAGTTTTAAAGGCATATTGCCAAATCAACCCTGATTAGTGCGGTTATACATTTTGCTCTTCAGCTCTTTTGAGTGCTTATAAGAGCGATAATTATAATTGCCTATACTGGATGAATATGTGCTCTGGGATGGATATCCCAATGTGGATTGAAATCATGAGGCTAATTGAGGATATAATACAGGTTGAGTGACCATTCACAACTATTGGTGCTTCCTATTTCTATCTCTTTAGGGTAGCTATAGAATGGGCATCTATAGTGTACTGGGCAATCATGGGGTGCCTAATAATGCAACTGGAGTGGCTATTTAAGGAAATATCTAAATAATACAAGGCCCTGGGGTGCTTAAGAAGAGAAATTTATCACTCTGCAATGATGATATCCAGGATCATCCCCTGGGGGAGAATTGAATAAGGGGATGCTAGGTATATCAGTCCATGTAAAGGGTAATTATAGGCATACCAAGTATCACTCCTTCTAGTATTTAAAGGCTCTTGTCTAGGCAGATAATGGTGTTAGAAATGTTTATAACTCTGCAATTATGATATCCAGGATCATCCCCTGGGGGAGAATTGAATAATGGTGTGATGATCCACATGTGAGCAGTTTTGCAGGTGAGGGTTGATTTGGCTTAAAAAAAGATGCTATGCTGAAGATTGATAGTGTGTTGTTGGTTTGTTGCAGGTAGAGGCCTAGTAGGGAATAATGGCTACTAGGGAAGGTAAGGCCTGGCTAGAAGGTGGAAAAGACTACTAGAGGAAAAAGTTGTCCCCACCCAGCAGAAGATATTGGCTGCTGTGGGCTAGAGGTCCTCACCCAGCAGGGAACTGTGGCTGCTAGGGGTGAGGGATGAGATAACTCAGTAGGGAATTCTAGCTGCTTGGGGTGGGGAGTGATTCAGCCTGATGGGTAGCATGTGCTACTCAGGATGAGTGTTGTTTAGACCCTGGCAGGTAACACGGGCTGCCAAGATAGGAGAGTATGCCATCATGGTAGGCAATGCAACTACCAGGGCTGTGAGTTTTGGACCTCTGGTGGGTAACGTGGGCTGCCAGGGAGGGGATGAGCTTTGAGAGCTCTACATACCCTGATATGCTTACAGGAGGTCTGTGAGCAATCACTTTACCTAACAGACTGGTAGGGTGTCCTCGTTTATGTCCCTATGGGAGCTTTGGGGAAATCCCAAAGTAAGCATTGGAGGGCATAGATATGCTCAGAGGTGTCACCAAGGTGGTTGCTTGGGGAAGCATCTGAAGAACTTGGTGTTATCAGGCCTTTGGGAAGTAAAGCTGATTACTTTGCAACTGAAAGCTCATAATTAATCACCTGGGTTAGTAAAGATAACTGCATAGACTTGAATGATCTATGGTTGGATGGCCTAAGTGGATTGCCACTTGCAAGGTACCAGTTAAACGCCAGTTCATTGTAGACTCATGCCTGGGTCTACAGGTTCTGGTAACAGGGACTGAGACTGAGAACCAAGGCAGTTGATAGTGTGGGATCATCAGTGAAGACTAGTAAGAAGGACTGTATGATCACAGTGAATACTAGTTGAGGGACTGTTGAATCATGTTGAAGGAAAGAACTAGCTGATCATGATGCAGGAATAGCTGATCATGAGGCAGGGTTGGATTAGTTGGAAGATCATGATGCAGGAGTAGCTGATCATGAAGCATAAATAGCCAGAGGACCAAAAGATCAGGATGCAGGAGTAGCTGAAGGACTGGTTTAAGCTGTTTGGTGACTGAAATGAGCTGCTTGATTATTGAGAAGGACTGATTGCTGGATAGACTGAAGAACTAGAAGAGGTGGTTGAAGAACTGGATGAAGGACCAGAAGATGATGATACAGGACTAGCTGAGAAACTTGAAGATGGCTTGAAAGGACTAGCTAGACTAAATACAGGAGCTAGAATGATGGTTTTGGTTCCTTGAGAAAGAGAAAATAATAAGAAAGAAGCAGTGAAATAATGTTTTAAAGCTGCAAATAATATAATGTGAAGAAATAACAAATTATCATATTATTTAAAAGAGAAAAGAAAAGAAATAACTTACAGTGTTTGAACTGTATTTTTATTAAGATTTACTTGAGTGGAAATAAGCTGGAAAAAGACTAGAAACAGACCAGAGAAACTGTGAAGGCAATTAAGCAAATTTTGCTGAGAACAACTATGAGAGGCAAAAGGCAAGCAACAGGCAAGTTCAAAACTGGGAAATACTGAAGAAAACTCAGGGAAACTCAGAGAAACGTTGAATAATTGAGGGTTTGAAAATCCCCTATGTAAAACATAGGCAAAAGTTCTCAAGATTTGCCAGAGAAACGTGACAGGAATTACAGCAAAACCGTTTGAAACACAGAGCAGTTGTTTATCTGGAGCAAGACAGCTTTGGGTTTGAACCATAGTCAAGAGCAAGTCATTTGGGTAAACTGTTTGGCAAAACAATTGAATTGAGGTGTATGACTGGCTGCAAGCCAAAGCTTATTTAATCAGTGTTTTGAGGGCTTTAACTGAAGAGTTAAAGCCTAAAAAATGAGGTGCAGAAGCAGAAAATCAAGGGCTTTCATTGGCTGAAGTAAGTAAAAAGGTTTAATATATTATAGAGAAAGAAAACCCAGATAGTTTAAGCTTTGTAAAACCAGAGTTCTGAGAGAGATTTTTGGACTGAAAAAAGAGCTATAAAAGGGGAAGCTATCTGAGGCTTTTTGGGATTGGATCAAGTGGATTACAAAGGCCACAAAGACTACAGAAGGAGCTGAAGACCAAGCTAAAGGTGCATAAGCCCAAGACCAAAGCTCAGGAGCCCAAGACAAAGGTGCAGGAGTCCAAGACCAAGTACAAGGAGTCCAAGAGATTGTTGAAGGACTCCAAGTATTGGCAAACCCATATTGTATCCCACACCCAGGCAAATATATCAGAAGGTTTCTAAGGGGATCTTCCTTATGAAAGTAAATAAAAGCCTATCTTGACCCCTGCCCAAATTTCCCAGTAATAGAGACAAGCTCTATGGGTGAGTTACCCCATATCTTTTACCTTAGTCAGGGGGAAGAGGATACCTATTGTCAAAGCTGTAGGAGATTTGTCACTAGTAAGTCTTCCTAGGAGGAGTGGTAGAGATTAACTAGGCATTTTGAGATGACAGATAGGGGAAGAGAGTTAATAGGGAATGAGTTTAATATATTGTTAAAAGACTGGCACAGACCCATAGAGGAGTTGGAGCCAGCTGAAGTACAGGTGCATGGTGGGGATGCCCGTCTAGTGACTGGAAAAGTATTGGAAGAGTTTTCAGTCATGCAGGCTAGGTACAAAATTATAGCAGGTCACCTCCCACTACTAGAAAATGTCAACTCCTCCAAGCCAGTCCCTGGCTATGACCCAGGACACACTTTGGTGACTGGCGATCAGGAACCCCACAAAGGGGATGCCAGGTATATCATTCCACATAAAGAGTAATTATAGGTGCACCAAGTATCACTTCTTCTAGTATTTAAAGACTCTTGCCTAGGAAGCTACTTGTGTTGGAAATTTTTGTCTAAGAGAAATGTTTTAAGAAAACTTAAATCTTTTCTCCAAAGCAGAACATCATAGTGACAGAGTGGAGCAGTACAAGTGAAATGTTGATAGTTTTTGATGAAGTTTTAACGCCCCAACAGTAAAAATTTAATGCTCTGAAAGAAAGATATTAGCATTACTATCTGAAGATCAGATAAACTCTTCAGATAGAAATTGAATTTCTTTTTTAAATGTGATGAGAAGATCATTGGTTAAGTTTGAGGTCTATTCTACTAATTAAATATCATTGATAGAAGATTATAAAGCTTAAAAATAATGGAGAAAACCTAGTAGGAAAAACATAAGCTACTAGAAAGATAAATCAGAAGGCCTATTTTATGATTAGAGAAAGGTTAAGATAGATTAAACAAGCCTTTGAGAACGATATTTATATAAGGAAATAAGTAAAACAAGAAGAGGGAGATACACATGCAAACATAGAATAATTTTTCAGCCATAAAAAAACTGATATATTGAGGCCAATATATAAGAAAAATGAACTGCATGGCCACAAAAAATGGAACTAAAAACATAACAGCAATATTTTGATATGATGCCCAGAAGGTTTCAAAAAAAGGAGGTTTATTATTCAGTTTAATAAATACATTAATGACTCTTCTGGGAGTTTCACATTTAATACTATAAAAACTTATACTATCATAACATACCCTAACTCCTATCAAGTGGTATTGAGGCTCCAGGAATGTTATTCTTATATTACAAGTATCACTATCTACTTGACTCTTACTATTTTATGTATCCTGTTGAAAACCTTTTTCAAGTTTTGACTCCAGTTGAGCTACCTTAACACTCAACTCCTTGTTATCATCTTCATTTTTTCTTGGTCTCTACGCCTTTTCCCTCTTTCAATTGAAAACCTTCTTGTTTCTTATCCATTGCTATGTTTCAATTCTGGAACAACTCATTAAACCCCAAAGGAGGTTGTAAGCATCCCATACAAAAGTGTATTTCCTGGGAAGGTCTTCCTTTTTGGAAAATCAATCATAAAAACTCATAATAGGCATCTTTGACCTCTTTCAAGGTCTCCTCAGGGTAGGTTTTTGCCATCTCCAGATCACCCCAAAAGTCCTCTAACATGCTATTGGGAATTTTTCTGCAAAACTATAATTTCTCCCTTGATGGCACCAAATTTGAGGGGCAATATGTCATCTCCAAATTTTTTGTAATATAGTCCAGATTTACTATAGCAAAATTTAAAAAAGCTTAATAAAAATTATGAAAAGGTTAATTTACACATATAAGTTTATAATACAGCATCTCAAAAAACACATAACAAAAACACTACAATAAAGCAAAATATAAAGGGTGCAATCTGAATAAGGGTTTTCAGTATAGAAATACATAGTAAATGCTTAAAATACACTATCACAAAAGACACCATCTAGAAAGAATGCATCTGGAATCAAATAATTAATATACTTGTTGTATTGAATCTGAACCTTTCCCTTATTAGCTGGGAATATAGAGTGTTATTAATTTGACACCCGACATGATAAATCAACCCAAATTAATGCCACTTTGATAGTAATATCACCCTGTAACACAGCCAATAAAAACCCACTTTTCATATACAGTAGTTTTCAAACTTGTTGAGATAAAGGTATATTAGTCAATTTAGAACACATAGGTTCAGTCACACAATATATTTTAACTTATTAGATCTAAATAGAAGATAATTTCACGGAAAATGTGCACTATTAGTGTCAGGTACCCGCTTGATAGGAAACAAGTTCCCTACATGGTGGGCCAAAGCCCCTAAGTTGAGCCCTACTATTACTGATTCAATGAGTACCGTGATAATGGCAAGATGGCTTAAGTGACCCAGATAGATGAATCTTCTCAGCATAGATCTGAAGCAACCTAGCAGGTAATATCCCGCAACATAGATTGACAGGTAGAATGAATCATTGAGTCTAACCAGCAAAGGTTCTGCAGGAGGAGGAGGAGTGGAAGAGCAACCATAGTGGAATTTGCGCCCCCAGTGACCAGAGGGGTAATTGAACTATCCATGGGCAAGGGATTTCTTCTGGTGAGAATTGTCTGGGGATGAATTGTGCCAGTCAGTAGTTGGTATTGGGTTCTCCAAGGCTAGCACCACAGGCAAGAAGGAAGCTATAAACCAGAACAGGAACAAAATTCCTTTCATGGTTTCAAAAATAAGGATCAAAAGATAAGTGTGGAAAGAGATAGAATAGGAATAATTCTTTATTGTTGGAACAAGTAAAAATGATAAATATGGCTCACTTAAATAACCTCAAAATAAAGGCTGGATTATTTAAGTGGCTATTGGGAATAAGAGGGATTTGCAGAGGATTATCATGATTATTCTGAATGAAACTAATATCTGGGTAATCTGTGCCTCAAATTGTGCCTTGAGAATATTCATTATGATAGTGGTGATATCAGAGGTGAAAGACAAAGCCACAAGATCAAAGACAATTAAGCGGTGTAAATGCTTAATCTTTGAGAAGATCAAGTGCAGAGCCAGGTCCAAGAAGATAGCCAGTGGATTCAAAAACAAAAAGGAAGAAGAAACCAGCCAATCAGGATCCAAGCAGTAAGTGATATGTCTAAGAGTTTTACTAATGTTTTCAAAAGCAAAACCAGAGTCAAAAGCAAAAGTCAAATGAGAGAATTCAAAATAAATAGGTAAATTAATTTGAATAATTGAATCTGTACTAACACTGGGTCCTTTCTTAGGGTTCCAGGTTCAATTCCTGCCGGATTATAGACTAGAATACAACATGTTTCCAAATACCTGGTGGTTGTGTTGCTTTGTTTTTCTGCAATTCAAAATATCATCCATAAAATTAAGGTAGTCAGGGAAAAAATCCCTGACAATTTGGCAAAAATGTCCAATAATACAATAACCTACTCAAACTGGGGAAAAATGTATAATGATTCAACAACATGTGTACCAAACACTATAACACATGAGTTTCAGCCACAGAAAACATCTACTATGTTCAATATGTTTTTTGGTGAACACCTGAAACTCAGTTACAAACTCAAATCAACAACAAGCCATAATAGCAACTGAAACTGACAATGTAAATTTCAAATATTGAAATGCATGAATGAATCTATAATACTGTTACCAGATCATCCTAATTGACAATACTATATAGAATAAAAAAATGAAATAAATATCCTGAGTCTCTGTTTTGGGATTTGAATTAATAAAAGGATAGAATTTATCCAAACAAATGATTAACAGTGCACATTTACAACCAAAAATAATAAAATAGAAATCTAAAACCTAATTTGAAATAAACAGTAGTGACTACAAGCTTTCATGATACTATATATGAAGAGATAAAATTATATTAAATAAATTATATATAAACTTATTTTAATTTTATTTTATTTTTATACCAAAATGGATGCATCCCAACAACAGAGCCAAGGAGTACACTGTGGATGTAGATGTCCTTGTGGGTCAAAAAATTGAGTTAGTGCAACGCAAGTGCCTACTCAAGAAGCAAACAGGAGAAGAGAGAATAACAATGAGGTTGCACTGAAAAAAACCAGCTCAAGTTGCACAGGGTGCAAGGGCACATATCATAAATCACAGGGTTCTAAAGCTGACCAGAAACTACACAAAGACCACCACCACTAAAATTGTAAACAACATCACTACTGAGAGGGTGTTCTTGGTATACAATCCTGTATACCACCACAATGGTGGTCCAGCTCACTATTCTGGAGAAGGTGAAGCCTGTCCTTGACACCACATACAAGTTTTACATGATTGATAACAAAGGGGAAGATGAGGACAAGCAACCAGAGTATTTCCAAACAACAAAAGGGCAGAAGGTGCTTAAAAAGGTTGCTGCATTTTACAACAAGGTGTCTATGCCCTGTGTTGTGGCTGAGCCTGCAGAGTCTGTGCCTGACTCCAAAAAGCCCAAGTACCACATTATTACCAATGCCACCTGCAAGATCTTTAACAGACTCATGGAGGAGACACCAGACTACAAGAAGGCTGCATCCACTATCAGTATTTTGGAAAAATCTGCGCACAGGCTCCAAAAAACCTACCTGAAAACAGGTACTGTTCTCCTTTTGAAGAAACCCAAAATGCAAGCCAATTCTATTGATCAAGGAACACCTGTGAGCAATATGACAGTGGATCAATCAAAACTGCTATATTGAACTGGAAAATATTCAGTCAATGTTTGTGTCCGCTTTTAGGATCAAGGCTTTGGTTTTCATCTGCTATTGTGCTGTGAAGAGTTTAAGATTTTTGTGGAAAAACTCAGGGGTTTTCTGTACAATTGGAACATCCCAGACAACATTGCCTACCACCATAAATATTTCAAGACATACACTGTAGGTTTCATTATTGAATGGATCAGCCAAAACATAGTCTGTTACTGTTAAGGGCAATAGAACAATTGTCCACTTGTTTTGCTGTATTTGCTATTCTATGCCTGTAAACTTGTTTAATTGCACCCAAAAAGCAATATTTGAATTGAAAGTTTATTGTACATATATCTTGGTCTTTAATTCTGTGGATAATAATTGATTTAAAGCATTCAAGAGCCACTTCCCCTCACTTGGCAAGGCGTGTGAAACTGGTTGTTTTCTTGCCCAGGCACTTTTTAATGCCATTTCTCCACTGCCTCCATATGGTAAGTCCTTCTTTTGGAGCCTCTTTCCTTTGGCAATAATTCCCCCTGCCCCCACTATATAACCTTCTAACACATCAAATAAAGAACCATTTTTGTCTTATTTAATTTCATTCTTCTGTCTTAACCAAGGCTGTCACTATATCAACTACAGGTATAGTATTAAGAAAAGAGTAGTAGACCAACTAATTTGTAGAATTCAGCACCCAAGCTGCTACTTTTACAACACTGTGTTAAAGGAAAAGGGGGCTAACAAATTCTACTACATTGACAAGTCCTCTTTTGCGTCCTCCATGAGAAACAAGTATGGCTACATCACCAAAGACAAAAAGAGCAACATGTCCTGGCGTAAGCATGTGAGTTCTATTGCTTACTCAATGGTAGTTCTTCTTGGTCCCTTTGGTATTGAACTATACCAGATGATCAAGGGTTCCCATAATAGTTTGGCCTTTATGAAATTTCTCTGGTTGGTTCAAGATCACCTCTAAGTCACCAGTTTGGGTGTCACCAATATTATAGTATTAGATAATGTTGGGCTCTACAAGGTGGCAGATATTCTCAATGAATTCCAGATGATTGAGCCTGGTGTAGAAATTGGCTCCCAACAATTGGCCACATCTAATTTGTGCCTGCTATTCCTCTCCTCCTATTCCTCAACCTGATTAAGGAGGTTTTTGGGTGGCTCAAGCAAGTAGTCAAGAAAGAGGTTCCACTTGGGCTGATAATTTTTTCAATTTGCTACAGGTTGGTGTCCATACCCTCCCAGCTGAAACTGTGGCTAAATTTTATGGCCACACTGATTTGTTTCTCCCTGTGTGCCTCTCCAAGCAGCCAATCAATTAAAGGCTTATCTATTCCAAATATTTTATTCTGCATTTTATTTGTTATTGTTTGGTTTTTATTTAGTTTAGTTTACAGTAGTTTTAAAAGCTATGGCAACAACCAAAAATACCTCAGATTCAAACAAGTTGATTTCAGATTTGAACAAAATCCAAGCTGTGCAAGATTTGGGATTCAAATAGTTTAAAAAAATTTGGTTAGTAAATAAACTGTCAAATAAAAAACAAAATTTCATTAGCCCATTATACAAAATTATAGAAAATATCAAGCATTGTTGTTTAAATCACAAACAAAATGAACTGACACAACAAGTGAGATGAATAGATGCTGTTCTGACGTATATTGTAATCCAATCAGGATTAATATGAGGCACCAACAGAGGGACTAAAATGAAACAAAATTTGAGCAATTGGGGAGTGAGATTCCACAAGCAGAAAGAAAAACAAAGTCACACATGATGTGTAGTATGAGCAGCCTAAAATAGAAAAATAACAGTTTAGCAGCCAATCAACAGCTATATAATTTAGAAACATAGGCATTTTATTCATTTTCATGGATCCTTATTTGTATATAATGGTTTTGAGAACCTTCCAAATATGGAATGATAATTACAATAAAAATAAATCATAAAATTTTAAACTTCTACTTTTAATGATTTTATCCTAGGTTTTTTACAATGGTTTTTAAAAACAACATTTTTGACGGCACCAACAGCCAAGCCAGCTTCAATGGAGGCAAGGCTCAGGGTGTAGAGGCACCCATTTATACCCAAGCATTTGAGGCAGGTAACAAGGAAGCCAACCTGTACTTGACCACTGACTCATATGGCTTTGACTTGTTCAGTAGTCACATAGTGTCTAGCTCTGCCCCTGCTCTCATACCCCCCTGCACAAGCTGTCCATCAACCAACCAATCAGGATGGCAAACTTGATTCAGAACAGCTTCCTGCCATCAGCCAACCTGCCCCCATCAGCCAATCAGGCTTCAGATCCTGTGGCCCAGCCCCCAAGCAAAGAATCATCACCGCCCAAATTCTTCAGGAAATTGTGGCACTGAACCTGCAGGTTCTATCCTGGGATCAGATTGCAACCCAATTGCAATTTACCCAAGCCACAATAATGCAGGAATTTAATAACTTAATGAATAAGGGGAATCTGATTGGGACAGCCAAGAAGCCAAAAAAGGCCCCTGAGTCCCAAATCACCAAGGCGTACCCAATAATGCTTGACCTCTTTCAGCGGGACCCCAAGCTTTCCCTGACCCAGGTCCGGAAGCAGCTTGTGCACCATGGCATTTGGGTGTCTGAGCGCATGGTGCAGCTCTGGATGCATAGAAAGGTGGTTTAATACAGGTTTTTATCAATGTTGCTGGCAACCAATGGGATAGCGCTGAGGATTACCTGTATGATTATGCCATCAAATCCACCCTGGTCCAATGCCTGACAAGTTTGTCAGATGACGTCATGCTTGTCTTGTACTACAAGTTATCAATTGTGTTTGACAATTTTGGTGAGCAAGAAAAAGCCACCACCAAGAATAAAAGGAAGAAGGTAAAGAGGGGGACGTTCATTGGTGCATTTCTGGTTGTTTCAGTCAAGAGTTTTGTCTACTATTGGATAAACCCAGATTTCACCAATTTCTACAAGTATGGCCACATTCCGGTGGATTACTTGACTCCTGGGATGTCTCAAATTCCAAGCATCGGGTTTTCTTGAGCCACCAGATGGAGGGTAGCTCTAATGCCCTTGAGGCCATCCAGCAACACAGGCACCAGGCCTCTGTGTACCCAGCCAGCCACACTGATATCCATATGGCTGATATTGTGTTAGTTAATATTGGAGATACACTCCAGGAGCGCCACCCTCAGGATTTCAACAACCTCTATCTTGGGGTCCTTGACCACAATTCTCTCTTTGGTCACCAAATGGTGGCTGACTTGATTGCGCAAATGATTTTCCATGTGAACATGAGCAACCAATCACACAATGATAAACACCTCCCACCCCGTACTACAGCCACCTATCAACCCATCCAGCCAATGACAGACAAGGAATATAACAAGTGTTATATGGCAGCCATTACGCGCAATCCTCCTACCCCTACCCACACCACCACTACCCCCACCTTCCAGCCCCACCCATTCAATCCCAGACCCCCCAGGCCAGCACTGCCTCTACAACTTCCTTTCTGCGCTATTCTGCCTACTAGGCATCACTCTTCCCCTCCCCTAATAAACTCCCTGTTGCAATTTTTTTTCTATTTATATTATCTTTATTCTGAATTTTAATTGTTCATGTTCTCTTTGTTTATAGTTGGTTTTATTCTTTATGTTCAGCTTATTTCTATAAAATCATATATTTACTATGCCATGTATCTAGATCTAGAACACAGTTATTTTTAGCACTTAAACACAACCCTTTTGAAAATATTAACAAAAATTTGGTGACCAGCTAAATTTGAATTAGAAAATTATAGGTTAGTTGTGTTTAGATAAAGTTGTTCTGATCCAAATTCAAAACCTTAATGATAAACTTTAGGCCAATCAGGAGCCAAGTGATAAAGTTTTTGTGACATAAAGGGTCACCCAATAACTCTTTGATGCATGTGCGCTAATTAATATGATTGGCTGGTTGTTTTGCCATTGTGCGCCATTACTGCTGTGGTAAGTTGTTGATGGACTAGTGCTCAATCAGCTTCTGGGTTAGTACTAGTCCATCAACAACTTGCCACAGCGGCAATGGCGCACAATAACAAAACAACCAGCCAACCATATTAATTAGCGCACATGCATCAAAGAGTTATTGGGTGACCCTTTATGTATCAATAATCACTTTATCACTTGGCTCCTGATTGACTTAAAGTTTATCATCAAGGTTTTGAATTTGGATTAGTAACAACTTTATATAAACACAATTAACCTATAATCTTTTAATTCAAATTTAGCTGATCACCAAATTGTTGTTAATATTTTCACAAGGGGCAATGCAAAGCGCCAAAAATAATATGGCAATTAAGGAAACAATGCCAACACAAAGCAAACAACACATATTGAGTTGAGCGTAAAACATATACACAATGAGTAAAAAATGGGATAACATAGTAAATGGGAAAACAAACAGGAATAAACAAAGAGGCAATGATATCAGAATAATACAGGTTTTATTGGGATGAAAGCTATAAAAACATATGGAAAGGTTAGTAAAAAATCATATGAGAGAATTAGAGAAGCTCCTAAAGGACCTCAACTTGGCAATTGCCAAAATTAAAGACATTGACTGCAAGGTCAAGGCAAAAGTCAAGGCTGCCATCCTTACTGAGGATAAAATAGACAAGGTGTCTGCCAAAGCACTTATGGCCAAGATGCCAGACACCCCCAAAACAGCAATCAAACATCTTTTAAATGTCCAGAAGACTGTTGTGAAAGGCCTCCAATCCAAGTCCTTTTCCCTCTCTGTGCCGTTTGTCTGGGTCAACAACCACAAGATGTATGCACATCTCAAAGCAGCCAAGCAAGCTAGAACCAAGGACAAAGAATTGTCAGTGCAATTGCTTGTGCCAAGAATTGCTAAGCCTGCTGAAGCCGCCGGTAAGGAGGAAACACATGAAGGTAACCTAAAAAACAAAATTAATAAAAATTAAAAATTATTAACTTTTTTAGAGAACATAGACGGTGAAATTCTATGGGTCCTGGTCCCCTTTGTCCCTGCCACATTCTACTCAAACTACGCTAATTATGTGGCATGTCAGCTGTTTCTGTCCCCCCTGTTTTGTGCAAGCTAGAGGACCACATTTATGGCACCTTTCCAATGTTTCAGGAGGCGCTAGCCAGGCTGACACATGGCAAGGGGGCATCTGAGTTGGCAGTTACTGCCTACAAGGATGCCCAACTGGTCCACTTGAACCTGGTATCTCTTTTGGTGGAGTTTACTGTGTTAACTCCATTGATCTTGTTAGGGACGTCCTGGAGATGCTCCCATTCAAGAACATACCAGAGATGAGCCGGGCCCATGTGGCTGCTTGCTTCTGCTTCCCCTTGGAGTATACACTCTCTTACCTATTGGAAAACTTTGGGTGTGAGGTGTCAAAATTAGCTGTTGCAGACACAACAGCTGCAAAGAAGACCAAAATCCTCCTTGCCAACTTTGGGCTGGCATAGAGTGTCAACAAGATGGGGCTCCCTCTGGCAATGGATCTCACCTTTGCTTAAACAAAAAATGAAATATTAGTACCATGTTCAATAAGCTGCGTGAGCTTACTGAAGCCAGTGCTGGGCAAAATCTTCACCTTGTGGTTTACTTGGGGTTCCTCTTTTACTTTTGGATGGGTGCAAACGTTGAGGACCTGGGCAGAGTCCTTCTTGGGATTGCTAAGGCCAGGCTCTCCCTAGATGGGAAGAAGGTCCCCTGGATACAACTTGGTTGATCATGTGATTCAGGACGCCCTGGTCCTGGCTGGAATTTACGGTTCTGCAGCCCTGCTAGAGAAGCTGCTGCTTCATTCCCACCTGACTTTAATCCCTTTTACCAGCTGCTGTGAATATTTTAATCAGGGTGTATCCACCGTCTAAAGTATGACAGTGAAGGTTGTGCGCCACCTTCATTGCCAGGTAGGTACATACCAAAGAACCCATTACAGGCGCCCTTAAAACTCTCTTTTCCAATAAATATATTTACATTTTAGATTATTTTTATTTATAATAATTTCTATAATTTCTTTTTAGCAAACAAGTTTTGTGAGATAAATCCCGGATAAGTTTTTCATAAAAGAGAAATAATATATGTTAATAAAATATACATCTAAGTTGTACACTGACCATTTAATTTTTCTTTAATTTCATTTTTATGTTTATTTATTAAGAGTGATATAAATATATTTTTATAATCCAGTATCAAATGTTTGGGATAGCCTCAAATGCCATAATAAAAAATTAATATAAAATAAATAAATTACAAACCTTCATCGACAGTCCCGCTGAATGTGATTGTGGGCTTAGAAGCTTCTTACAGTAGTTTTAAAAGCTATGGTGACAAGAAAAAATACTTCAGATTTTAAAAAAATTCAGATGTAAACAAAATTAAAAATAAATAAATTTATATTAATTTACAATAGATTTATTTATTTTTAATTTTTTATACATTTGAGTTATTTTTGTACAAATCTGAAGTAATTTTTCATGTTGCCATAGCTTTTAAAACTACTGTAATATAAAATGATAATTAATAAATCTTAAATAGTAAATTAGAGAATATAAAAAAGTTGGACAAGCTAAGCCTTTAATTGATTGGCTGTTTGGCAAGGCACTCATGGATGAAAAAATCAGTGTGGTCATAGAATTTGGCCATGGTCTCAGATAGGAGGGTGTGGATCCTGGCCTGCAGCAAATCAAATAGGTCCTTGGTCTCAGTTGTTGTCCCTTGCTTGACAACTTGCCTGAGCCACCCAAAAACTTCCTCAATGGGATTCAGGAAGGGCAAATAGGTGGGGAGGAAGAGAAGGCAAAAATTTGCTGTGGCCAATTTCTGGGGGCCCACTGCAATGCTGGTGTCAATTGATGGAAATTCCTCAAGAATGTCTGCCACCTTATGGAGGCCAACATTATTCATCACAATTACATTGGTGAAGCCTGGGCTTGTGTGCCTCAGGTGCTCCTGGACCAATTGGAGGAATTCTAGAAAGGTACAGCCGTTGTGGGAGCCTAGTATCATTTGATAGAGCTCAACCCCCTTTGGACCGAGGAGAGCCACCATTGAATATGCTGTGGTGCGGACTGCAGCACGCTGAGCTACCCCGTCATTTGAGCCTTTGGGGACATACCCATATGCATTACCCATAGACAAGGCAAATATCAATTTGTCAATATAGTAAAATTTGACTGTTCCCTTGTTTTTGAGGGCAGTGTAGGCCTCAGTGTATTTTTTCTGGACATCAATGTTGGAAGGACTGTTTCTATTGTAGGGGGATACCCCAAGTTTTTTTCATGAAAACTGCATTCCCTTTACCAGATGGTAGTAAAAGGAAATTGAAGCCTTAAACTCAAAAGTAGACTTGATCATGGCCTGTATATTTGCCAGTTCAAGATGGCAATCCTGGGTTATCCACTGGTGGATTGCATGTTTGTGCTCCTTGGTGAGCATGGTAGAAATGTGCAAGGATTTCTCTGTGGCAAGGACTTGGCCAGTATTGATGAATTTGTTGAAGGTCTTGGAGGTGTACTTGGGATTCACCCCAACAAAAGCTGTAGCCGCCTTGTAATCACCAGATTCCTGCATTAGCTTGAGCAGGATGATGTTTTTGATATCAGGGATGCGCTTCTGAGCGGGCTTTGTGGGAGTTGGTGAATCTAGATCCTGATTGGAGACTGGCTTGAAAGGCATAGGCACCTTGGTATAGAAGGCTGCAACCTTCTTTAACACCAGCTGTCCCTCATAAGTTCTCTAGAACTCAGGCTCCTTGTCCTCTTCATGGTTGCCATCACTGACTTAAGGCTCATAGCTAGTGTCAAGCACAGGCTTAGCCTTCTCCAGTATGGCTGACAGGACCAACCTTTGGCGGTACACAACGTTAATAATATACAAAATAAGTTCTGCCTCCTTGTTTCTAATTGTTTTTATTGTGGTAGCCTTGGTGGGCTTCTGGGTCAGCTTGGGGACCCAAGGGCTGATGCTCTGCACCTTAGAAGCTTGTGCTCTTTTAATTGGCTGTGTCAGTGCAGCGTCACTATTGAACTCTCCTTTCACATCTCCTTTCTGAGTAGGCAATTGGGTTGCACTAACTCTGTTCTTTGACCCACAGGGCAACTGCAACTGCGGCGCACAACAGGTGCATTGTCACTCTGCTGCTGTGTATCCTCCATTTTACAATTTAATAAAATACTAAATAAACCTTAATTAAGTCACTAATTAATTTTAATTTTTGCTTTTATCTGAATATGGATATTTGATTAATATTCCCCCCATATCCCAACTATAGATTTTTTATTTCTTATTTAGTTGTTTTTGGTTTTACAACGCCCATTTTAGAACACCCAAAAGAATTTCCACCCATTTCCCTAGATTTTACTGCCAGATTAAGCACCCAACAAAATTATTTTAAAATTTGTGTTTCAGATTGTGTGCCCTATTTTGGATACCTTGGTATCATTCTTGAGTACAATTCATTGCACACAACATTTGAGTGATTTTGTTTACATAGTGAGTTGCTATTGTGTTTTGGTTTTGGGTTGAGATTTGACTCACTGTGCTTGGGTGTATTTTTTCACCAATTCACATAGTAAACATATGTATACCAAAAGTCAACTTGCATCATTTTGTTTGTGAACCAATTTATTTTGGATTGTATTTTGAATTGTCTTGCTTGGCATGTGAGTAATTCTTTGCTGTGTTGACCCATTTTGCCCATCAACACTAAAAATCCCTATTAACAGAGTGTATATTTTAACCTGATAGTTGTATTTTGTTCAAATATGAAATCATTTTGTTTAAATCTTAGGCATTTTTGGTTGTTGTCATAGCTATTAAAACTACTTTACTTCTAGCTATAATCATAATTATTGGGGCGTTTTTGAAACATTCTTGATTACTCCCTCTTAGAAAATCATTTCCCAATAGGTGACTCAACTTTTAAATAATAAGTGACACTATTACCACACTCCAATGTTGTACAAGGATCAGAAATTTTGTGTCCTATCAGGGACAATAACTGTGCAAGCCTCATGACTTTCATGAAGTACATGGATAGTATTTAGCTTATCATGATACTATATGGCATATTTCTTCTATATCAAATAAAGTATCAGCATCTCCTTTTAAATTCTCTTTATTTTGTTTTATATACTTTCCATAAGTATACAGTAGTTTTTGAAGCTACAGTTCTAAGCAAACTCAGCACATCTGTAAGCAAAGATAATTCAAATGTCAAAAAATCAACACTCATGCAAATATGATTAAAAATCAATAAATTTATATTAATTAATAATAGATTTGGGCTCATTTCTACTTTTATTTGATCTTATATTGCTTTTAGATGGGTTGATTTTGTTTAAATCTAAGTCATCTTTGCTTGTAGATGAGTTGATTTCAATTAGCACTGTAGCTTTGAAAACTACTGTATACACAACAAGTGCAATTTGATTTACACATGTGACCCCTGCATACTTTTGTATTATATTACTCAAAAGATGTCCTGTTCAGCACCTCTTGCATAGGCTTCTGCTGTAAAATTAAATAACAACTTTTCCAGAAATAAGTATATGTACGTTCAACCTAATTTGCTCATTATGTATGCAGCAACTTGCCAAAAAACAATCTGCTGTAACTGAACCAAGAATATATCAGTATTTATATTGGAGAGGACAATAGTCCAAATAGAAAAGACAATAATAGGAATAAGATATGTTTATTATAAGAATAGTACAGTTAATATACTATATTTGGGAGCCAAAATTGCCCAGGGGTGGCATAGTGGTGTTTTCCATGTAATGTTTTGTCTGAGAATAACTTGATATAGGGATCAGTGTGTTGAATTGGTAGTGCTCCTAATTAGGAGATAGTGCCCACAATTTGACATTGCACACAGATGAATTCATACTGTTAGCCATGTCATGGGGCAACTCTTTGAGCACCCCCTGTGTATTATGAGATATATTGTTGGATGAGGGGATATTCTTGGTTACAAAACCCCCTTGCCCCCTGCTTTTTTTCAGACACTAGGATCAGAGTTTGTGGGAGATTCAGGAAGGTACACACAAAGATTTTATGGGTGAGGATGGCACAGCAGGGTTGCAAGCAATCATGGTGGAGTCTTTTGGTATTTCCTTGGGTGTCTTTAATTTGGTAGGTGTGGTTATTGTAGACAGCTACCACCTTGAAGGTCCCAAGGTGGTTGGGTTCAAGTTTTGCAAAATTAGTATTGGGGCATAGACAGGATCACTCATGCCATATCTTGTCTCAAGGTACTTGGTCACCCCCTTGATTTACTCTTACTCTAAGTTACAAGTTTTGGCTTGCCATTGGGTCATCAAAGATAGTTGTGAGAGGAGGTTTCACAGGAACAGTGGCTTGTAGTTTTCCCTCATCTATCCTGTCCAAACCATCAGGAGTGCCAAAGGCCAAGACGATAGGACTAAAGCCCATACCACAGTTGACTCTGGCTTTTAATATAAGCAATTCAGTGGGAAGTTGCTCTGTCCAGGTGGTGTTTGGGTGCTCCTAGGAGAGTTTGGCAATTAGCTTTACTAAGGAACCGTTCAGACGCTCCACATGTCAGTTAGCCTGAGGATAGTATATTGTGGTGACTACTTGTTTGAGAGTTTTCTTGACACAGTATGCTCTCATAACATAGCCCACAAGCTCATGCCACCTATTGGTGATGAGCCTCTTAGGGCGTCCAAAGCGCGCTACAATCTCCTTACCAATAAATCAAGTAATGTTTGTGGTAGTATGATTAGTGGTTGCTCACGCCACTGGCCAACATGTGAAGTAATCAATAGATGTGATGATTTATTTCTTTCCCAGCTTATTCTCAGGTAGTAACTCAACAATGTCAAGGGACCACTGTTCAAAGGGATCCATAGCCTTGATGGGTAAAACCAATTTACGTGGGGTAGGTTTAGACATATTTTTTTCACATAGCACACAAGTTTTGAGGAGGTCCATAATGTACTGGCGCATAAAGGGCCACCAAACCTTACACTCCATGATTTTGAAGAGTTCAAGTCCTTTGATATGACCTAAGGTACAGTGGTAATGTAGAATTGTGTCTCCTTGTTGTGTGATGAGGATGTAGGGCAACTTTTTACCTGTCTCTGCTTGGCAGCATACATTGCCTTTGTCTGTGGTAAAATGGCTTTTGTTGTCCTTTAACTTTGAAATGGTTGCTGAGTTGAGTCCCTTGTAGTGGTTGTCCCCAGGGCAAGAGTAGAGCATGGGTCAGTCTGAGTCTAACCCATCATCCCCCATGATGGAAGCTAAATAAAGTCTGAAGAGAGCATCAGCTGTGATGAGTTCTTTTCCAAGTTTGTATTCTATGTAGAGCTGATACAGGGACAAGTGTTTGGCCCCATACTGCTTGACACCAGGTCAAATATGAAAGAGTGTTGAAGTATTTGATGGAATTATGGTCTGTGAGGACCCAAGATGGGAAGGTGGCGCCTTCCAAAAAGAAGCACCATTTATTGGCACAGTGGAAGATTGCAGCTAGCTCCTTATCATAAATAAGTTAGTGTTGTTCTGTGTCAGTGAGCTTTATGGACTTGTATGCTTCTAGGAGGAAGGTATCTTCATCTGTATCTATTTTCAGTACACCCTCCTATGACCCAGTTAGAAGTGTCAGTCTCAAGTTTTTACTGGTGGATTTAGTTGGGGGAACTATAGAATGGGCATAGTGATGAGTTTTTGTTCAATATTCCCAAAGGCCTGATCTTTTGTAGGTGTCTATTAAAAACTTTATTTGGTGTTCAACATCTTGGTGTAAGGGGGCAATAAGCTCCCCACAGTTGGTAATGAATTTGCGTACATACACAACCATTTCTAGGAATGTACACATCTAAATCAAATTGGTGGGAGATATCATGTTAGTAATTGCCTTGATATTGGAAGGGTCAGGATTTATCCCTTGGGCAGAGATAGTATGCCCAAGGAATAACAACCCTAACCTGAGAAACTCATACTTTGGTGGCTTGGCCTTCAATTGGTGCTTAAAAAGGTTATTTAGTAAAACTTAGAGATGTTAGAGTTTAGTAGTTTGATCCTGACTGAACACAATGATGTTTTCAAGATAAACCATGGTACACTTATCAATCAACTACTTGAAATCCTTATTCATGAGCATAACAAAGGTGGATGGTGTGTTAGCCATGCCAAAGTTCATGACACAGCACTTAAACAACCTGTAGTGTGTTTGAAAAGCTGCCTTTGACTCATCCCCAGGGGTGATCCTGACCTGGCTTTACCCTGCAGTGAGATCATCTTACTAAAGGCCTTCACACCTATGAGTGTCTCAAAAAGGTTTCCAGATAGCAGTAAGGGGTACTTATTCTTTACAGTGAATTTATTTAGAGCACAATAATCTGTAACCAAACAGAGTGATCCATCCATAATATCTATAAAGAAGACTATGGCTCCATACAGTGAAGAAGAAAGACAAATGAAGTCCTTTTCCAAGGCGCTCACAAGGTGCTTACAGAGAGTTTTGTCCTAGTGATGATCCACATGGAGTCATTTTGCAGGTGAGGGCTGATTTGGCTGAAATAAAGACTCAATGCTTGAAGTTAGAGAATGATAGTGTCCTAAGACAGGTAAATTTTTGTTGAGAAGAGGCATAATCCCGGGGATTTCCCTGGGTGGTGCTCTAAACTGGTAGTAAAGTTGTGGCTGCTATAAAAGGATGGGCTGAGGAAGCTCTGAGATCCTAAGGCCACCTGTGGGAGGTCTTCAGGTGGCAAACATTACCTGGTTTGGGGGTAAGTTTTCCCTTCCTATGTCTTCCTTGTAGCTTTGAGGAGGCATTTAAGTCACCAGAGAGGCATGGATATGCCCAGGAACATAATCAAAGTATCTGCCTGGGGAAGCAGCTGCAGAACTTGGTGATTGATAGACTCTGGGAAGTATAGTTGGTTACTTTGCAACTGAAAGCTCAAGCTCACCACTTGAGAGAGTATAAAAAGCTGCACAGACATGAGGATTTTCTGTGTCTGATGGCCTAAAGTGGTGGTCACTTATGGGGCCTAGTCAAACGCTAACTCACTTGTGGAGACTTATTGCCTGAGTCTGAGGTGTTAGTAATGTGGACTACAGAGAAGGGCAGAACCTAGGTGGTTCATACAGAGAAAAAAAGAGAAGAAACTCTGGCAATTCATATGAAGAAGGAACAGAGAAGGAAAAGTTGTTATTGAACCAGAGAAGGACTTGTAGAAGAAATGGGAGATGGCAAAGAAGGAATAACAGGAGAAGTATGAAAAGGTTTCCAAAGGAGATGAAGGAGAAGAGCTAGTAGAAGAAGCAGAAGATGATAGAGAAGAATTAGAAAAAGGAGAGGAAGGAATGAGAGAAAGTCATAAGAAGAAGACTAGGAGTTGAGAAGAAAAGACTTGGAAAATTAAGGATAGAAAAGAAGTAAAAAGAAAGAGATAATTAAGAATTAAGAAAAATAATTAAAAGATAAAAAAAGGAAAAGTTAAAGAAAATATACTGTGAATTTATTAGGATTTTATTGAGTAAGAATAAGCAGGAACATATAGAAATGATACAGAGAAACTCTGAAGACAAAGGCTGGAGTTTTGCCAAAACCACAGAAGGGAGCAAAAAGCAAGCAACAGGCGGTTTCAAATTTCTCTGAGGGTGTCAGGGCCCAGAGGGTCTTGCTGGTTTTCTCTGACTGACTTAATATTTAAATCAAACTAAATTAAAACTTTATTTCAGGCTAACTTAGAATGATCACCAGGAGATCATTGTGAGCAACACCTTTATATACTATTCCCTTAGTTCTTTAGATCTTCCTAAATCTGCTAGACAGTCTTGTGCTCTGCTGGTGGCGTCAGGCTGGGGTTTTGGGGCATCTTCTGACAGCATGCTCATGTTTCTTTAAAAATCCCATATTGGGCTTTGCATCCGTATTTTGTCTAATTTAGCACAAATCACTCTCCTGGTGTTTGGCTTCAATGTGTATTTGGCGTCCAAATCTGTCTAGTGGTTGCTGAGTTTGCTCAAATGTTCACATCTTCTTGTGCCTTGGTTGTATTTTTGTCATTTTGCTGGTTGGTTCGCTGGCAGCCACTTTGCCATACTCTTGTCTAGAGCAGTGGGAGCATCATGTATTGGTTGTGGAATAGGTTTTCCCAGGCTTTGTCCATTTGCAGGAGTTTCGAGGGGAGAAAACGCAGGAAAACACAGAGAAACATTGAAGAAATTAAGGTGCAAAAATTCCTAAGGTAAAATATAGTCAGAAGTAATTGATTTGGTCCAGAGAAACGTGACAGGAATTACAGAGAAAACATTTGAAACGCGGTACCAGGGTTTACCCAGAGCAATCTGATGCCGGATTTGAACCAGGGTAAAGAGCAAGTCATCCAGAGAAAAGTTTAAGCAAAACTGATCAATACAGATGGTTGATTGGCTATATAATGGAGCCTATTTTATCAACGTTTTTCATTGGTTAAACAGAAGGAAAAAAGACTAAAAAATGAGGGAATGGAAAGGAAAAGTCTGCTTTTAATTGGCTGAAGTAAGTAAAGAAGTTTAATGTGTTATAGAGCAAGAAAAACTGGATATTTTAAGCCTGGAAAAACTAAGGATCTGAAAGGAAAAGGATTGAAATAAGTATCTATAAAAATGGAAACAGCCTGAAGCAAGACAAGGATTGGGAACAGTTGATCCCAAAGGCCAAAAAGACAGAACAGGGAGCTTAGGACAAGGACTAAGGAGCATGAGACCAAATAAGGAGCAGGAACTGAAGATCAAGTACAAGGAGTCCAAGAAATTTTTGGAGGACTCCAAGTATTGGCAACCACCTATTGTTTCCTATACCACCAGTGCCATATTACAGAATGTTTCTAAGGAGATCTTCCTTCTGAGACAAATAAACATCCATTTCAACCCCTACCCATATTTCCAAGTTGTGCATTAATTCCCATGAGCAAACTACCTAACATATTCTATCTTAGTCAAGGGGAAGAGGATACCTATTGACAAAGTTATTGTAGGTTTGCTACTATTAAGACCTCCCAGGAAGAGTAGGAGAGGTTGACTAGACACCTTGAAATGACAGATAGGGGAAGGGAGTTTATTAGGAATGAGTTTACTAGACTCAAAAAGACTGGTATCAGCCCACAGAGGATTTACCCCCAGCTAAAGTTCAGGTACATGGAGGGGATGCTTGCCTAGTAGTAGGAAAAGTCTTGGAAGGATTTGCCATGATGCAAGTCAAGTACAAACTCCAACTTATCCAGATTCCCCAACTAGGGAATGAAAACCCCATCAAGCCAGTCCCGGGCTTTGACCCAGGACATACCATGGTGACCAAATAACTGGAACAACAAAGTCCCCCTTGGGCGTTAGACAGTAGAGTGGGTGGACTTTTGGTAAAGACCCTTGTAGTTGTACAGTGTGTTAAATCTTCCAAGGAGGAAGTAACTGGTCTAGTGTTTTGCTAAAGACATCCCTAAACTCTTTAAGGAGCTCTTGCAAGATTGGTGGTAGTGATGGATTTTTTAGAGGGGGGAAGAAAAGGGGATTCAGAACAGATGTCCTTTATTGAGCATTGATTGAAATCCAACTTGCCTCCTTTGAACTCATAGGAGCCCTCCTTGGTTATCTGTAAAAAGATGGTGTCATGTAGGAGCTTGCTCATTTTGATGAGGTATATCTGAAAGTCTACACTGTTCTTATTAAGAGTGATAACTGAGGTATCTCATTCAATATAGTGAAGTTTGTGATGCAATCAGTCTAGACCTGCTATTATGTTATGGCTGAGACCTGCCATGATAGGTCCTGAGAGCCTGACCTGAATGTTACCCATTCTTACTGAGAAGAGGACAGTCTCATGGGTGATGGCTAGTCTGCGGAAGTTGGACAAGTGTACTGCCTTGAAGCGGCTGGGAACTTAATATAATTGTTGAGAGTTAGTAAATTCCTTCTTGTCCATAGTGTGATTGGCCCCAGTATCTACCAGGAGCTTATGGGTGTTCCTACAGAAGCAATAGAGATAAGACAAGTGAATGATTTTATTTATGAATGGCTGGATTGGAGGGCAGGTTTGACACTGTGCTTTTGAAATATTTCTAGAGTTTTAACCTTGTGCACTTTTTAGTCATAGAGATTTTTAGCAAGGAGAGATTGGAATTGTGGACTAAGCCAGATTGCAGAGCCTCTCATATTTACAACTCCCAGACTTTTTCTGAACCCTTGATCTTTGCCAACCATAACTCCCCCCTCTTGAAGACAAATGTTGCTGTTATCTTGCTGGAGGGGCTGGCAGAATCCTACTTGGCTGTGAGTGCTGCTGTCACAAAAGATTTAATAATGCCAGGAATTATTTGTCCAAGTAGAAAAGCTTAAAAAGCTGGAAACCCATCAACAAAAATTAACTTATTTGGTGAATTTAAATCAAAAAGTTGATTGAAAATGAGTTACAGCTGCTCCTGCTTGCCAGTTGTATTCAATTCCCCCTTGTAAGCTGACGCTGATTAATCAATATGATATGAGAGTTACTTGATATGATCTTATTTACCAACACAGTCATCAGAAGTTAGTCACACAAGGGTTCTTTGCAAGCTGGACTAGGTACTTACTTGACAATGAAGAAGGAATAGGAGCCAAGGATCCAGGTGGTATTGCTTAGTCAAATTTTGATATATATTGAATAATTTTCACTGTTTCAACTCTTAAGAGTTGAGTCCTCCTAAAATTTTACTCAATAAAATCAAATATCCCTTGGTCTAACTTTAATTTAAATGCATCCTGTAGTTGGCCTACTGTGCTACATTTCCTACAATTTAATTCTTAGCCAAATCATTACGGGAAGATGGGGACCTTTCAACAGCACTTTGTCATTGCCTCTGTCTGATGTTAATCTAATGCCTGTGAATTTAGGAGTTTTCCCCACTGTATCTGAAGCTGAGACACTTGTAAAATCTCAATGCCCTGAATTCTACACTGAAGACTCCTTGATTCTCTAACAGGCTATTTATCTTGGGCTCTTTTGGTTGGGGTTAATCATTTTGCTTAACCCTACTGTATCATTTGAAAATTTCACAAAACAGTATCTGAAGCTTTGTTGGTGGTTTATCACCAACTCTATGTGGATTTGGGTGGTGATTTCCCAGCACATGGAGACTGCTTTTTACTAATTGACTATTTCTGTCACATTACTCAACTCTTCCACATCTGAGTTTTTGGAAGCAGTTTGTCACAAAATCATGTTTCCTTTCTCCTGCTCTGTCAAGATATCCACATTTACCATGTTCATTTTTATCAGTTCCTTCTTGAGTTTTCAGTTTGGGCTGTTCTTTAATTTGTGGTTTCCCTCTCCAGTGGCAGTGGTCAAGACTGGTTCATCTGTTTCCTGGTTCTGCTGTGTCATGTTATTTTGGCGTCTTGATTATTATCCTGTTTCACCCACCAACAAAATTTTGCGTGAATTTGTGTCAGCCTTGTCATCCTATTCCAGCTCCACCCTCAGTCACAAGTCCCAAGTTTATCATGTAATGATGAAAGTTTTGATGGATGTGTGTGAATGGTTGTTGTTTGCAGTGGAGCACAACCCACACGTTTGAACTGAAAGTGCATCTTTGCACCCTCTATTAAATGACGTGTGTGTATCTCTTGAGGAGCTTAAAGTCTATTGTAAGCTGTGCGCCTTTCATCAGGTTAATAGTACGCTATCAATATTCCTTCCTCAATTTCTTGCTTACTGTTGCATAACCAATGTTCCTGAAGTCAATAAGCTCTCAGTGTTATGGTTAGCAGTTGACCAAACTGCCCAAGACTTGGCGTTTTGGGATATCCTGTTAACCATAACTGAGGCCCTGGTAAGCCAAATTCTTTCTCTTGTCTCAAATCTGTCTTCTCAAACCAAGGTACATTGACAATCAAAGCCAGCCCCATTGTGTGTTCCTGATTTTCTGGTGCACGTCCCGTGGTAGCTTTTCTTAGCCAAAGCAGAGAGTGTTCCCCCTGTGTGTCTTCCCAGCCACAACAAGCAATATTGAAAAAACCCTGCAGATGTGAAGGAAGAAGCAGTTGCAGTATCTCCTGAGAGTTTGTTGTCTATGCTTCAACATGTATTTCCCACAAAGTTGTTGGTTGTGGAATCTGATGAGTTGCCTCTGGTCCCTATTGATTGTGGTTGTTCTGTCCTGTCCTCCCTGAAGCTGTCTAAGAAATTTTTGAGCAATATTTTCAGGAGCATCCTGCCTCCTTAGCTGCAGCCTGTGCTACAAAAGAGAAACAAGATCCTGCCAAGGTTTCTACATTTGTAGCAAATAAATCTACTTCTGGTTACTTCTTGTTTTATGGTAGCATAGATAATGGTCAAACTATCTTCCAATCAGCCATTCTGTTGGATACTGGTGCTTTGAAAATTTCATGAGTGTAGAGACTGCAGATCTGTTGCAGCTGAAGTAACATCCAGAAATGCTGGTCAGAGGTGGCAATTGACAAATGTTTCCCTCATTTCAGCTGAAGAAGCCTGTAACATTTGTGGTTGCGGGTCAATCCTTTACTGCAAGATTCTCCATATGCACTACCCTCATGTACCCTATTATTTTAGGGGTAGGCTAGTGGCAGGACCATAATTTATCAATTCTCTTGACAGAAAACAAGTTTCAGGCAGATCATTCTTTGGGTTTTACGGTTTGTATCTCACTGCTGGGTATGTCAGAGTTAGAGCAGTCTTCTCAGTTAATACAGTCAATCCCAGTTCCTACGCCTGTGAGTTCAGACTTGCCATCATGTCTTTAACCTTGGACTGCAGCTTTTGATGCCACTAGGGGCAAAATTTCTTCCCAAGCACACTCAGTTCAATTTTGACTTCAAGGTTACCATTGATCTTATCTGTATTGTGTCTCCTATCTACCCTTTGACCCTAAAGGAGGACGCATGCTTGGAAGAGTGGACTTGAGACATGCTAGAGAAAAGATACATCTTTAAGGAGGCTTTTTTGATCTGTTCTCCTTTGTTGTTTATCCAAAAGTCAGATGAGTTGCTATGACCTTGTCTGGACTATGGGAACTTGAGCAGTATTATAATCCCAGATCCCTATACTTTGCCTCTTGAAGCACAAATTTCTTGTTGTGTCAAGAAGGCAAAGGTGTTCTCAAAACTTGATCTTTTGAATGTGTTCAATCATATTAAGATTGCAGAGGGGATGAAGTGCTTGACAGCGTTCATAAATAAAAAAGAAATATTTCAGTTCTGTGTTATGCCCTTTGGGTTAAAAAGTTCTCCTTCTTGTTTTCAGCAGTTGATCAATTCAGTCCTGGGAGACCTCCTGGGTGTATGTGATACTTCTTATATGGACAACATCTTGGTGCTTTCTCCGGATAAGGAGTCTTATAAGGCCCATCTCTCAGAAGTGGTGGAATGTATTTTCCAAGCCAATTTGATCATCAAGCAAAGTTAGTGTGAATTCTTTAAACGTAAGGTTACCTTTATGGGTAATATTATCTTTGAGGATGATCACAGTATTGCTCCTGAAAAAGAAGCAGCAGTTTGAGAGTATGCCACTCCTGAAACAGTATCCCAACTTTGCAGTTTCTTGTGTACCTGTACCTTCTTGAAAAAGTTTACCCTCATTTTTCTGAAGTGGCGCACCCCTTGTATTTGGCTAGCAGGAAAACAACTTTAGTCTGGACGCCTGAAAGCAAAGAAGCATTTGCAGCAGTCAAGGCTCTCATGTTGTCTTCCCCAGTTCTGTGACATGTGGATCCAGAGCTACCATTTGTGGTATCCAAAGACGCTTCCAAATATGCTGTAGCTGGAGTGTTGCTAAAAACTGCCAGTGACGGTGTAGAAAGACCAGTGGTGTACTTCTCTTGTAAAATGAAGGCTCAGGAACACAATTACATGATCTACAATAAGGAATTGTTGGAAGTTATGGAATCTTTGAAGCCTTGGCGCCACAACCTCATGTCAGCATACCATCCTTTCATTGTTAGAACCAATTATAAAGCTCTTTTGTATTATTATTAACCCAGGGTTTTGTCAGGTTGTCAATCCAGATCACATGGTGACTTGACAAAATACAACTTTTGTTATGATTTTATCAAAGGAGTAGACAATCACTTGGCTGATGTGTTGAGCAGAAGCCCTTCCAATCTCCCTGATGCTGGTATGGATGTTGAGTTTAACACACATATGTTGATCCCAGATGAGGCTGTGTTTTCCTCTGTGTTGACTCTGCCTGCTACGCTTGCCACCATGTTCTTGACTGAAGGTGCAGGCTTATACTTGCATTATAAATTTAAGTTTTGCAGCCCCTGTCCAAGGGTTATGATAGATTACTAGAACTAGCATGTGCACATCCAGTAGGTCAGCCGCAGAGTCACCATAAGATAGGACCAATTATTTATCATCAAGGCTGTCTATAGGTATCAGAGGGAACTATTTAGAAGAAAAATCATGTAAGCACATCACACTTGTCCTACAACAAGTCACCCAGGAAAGAATAAAACAGCTGATTTAATCTGCCAACAGTTTTCTTAGAAGGGTTTAACGGTGAAGGTAGTGTCCTATGTTCAAGATTGCTTGGTGTGTGTTTGGTCCAAGGCAAGCAGGAATAAGATTACTGGTTTTATTGTGAATGCCGCCATTCACTGTATTTTGATTCTGCCTTTGATGGGTTATTTTGAGGACAAATATATCTCTTTTGCTTTTGCCCTTTGAAATGAGTCTGGCTCTAAATTGGGAAATTCTATTGTTCAGTTTCCTAATTTGGCATAACTCCCTTTCCCCACTCATGCTGAAGGCAAGTGATCCTACTGTCCATGTACTGTTTTGTGGTAAAGCTCTCAGTATATATTCCCAATCTTTTCACCCAATAAACTTAAGTTCTATTCACATTTTTGTCCTTGTGTCTTCATGTACTTCAGCGCCTCTCTAGCCATGTCTAGCAGATATTATTCAATCAGGGCCTCAAGGTGATTGCATGGCCTTTCCTATCATTCTAACCAAGACTTATTAAAAATCCAATCCTAAGGTTAGGATTCCCTGTTGTGTATCTGTGCCACGCCTCAGAATATGACAGGTTTGCTGGTTCCACTGCAGCCAGCTGCAGGGCCATGGACGTTGGTATCAGTGGATTTCATAGGAGAACTTCTGGATTCTAATGGGTTCAATGTAATCATGATGGAAGTAGATTGCTTTATAAAAATGACACACTTTTTTTTTGCTCAACCACAATTACATTGGTGGAAACAGCAAGGTTGTTTGTGGACAGAGTCTTCTTCCTATATGGCATCCCAATGGGGATAGTGAGTGATTGTGG